>CM023451.1:51471934-51610894 GCA_013339765.2 Haemaphysalis longicornis | reverse complement strand
TCGGAGCACGCCTTTTTAACAAAAACCAAGCTACATATTCTAACATAGGACAAAACAGTTATTCACATCTTGACTTGGCTCTTGGCTCTGCAGTTCTTTTCACATTTCTTGAGTGGCATGTGGACACAAACCTATATAGTAGTAACCACTTCCCCACCAAATTGACATACATAGGCAAAGGTACAAACACTTCCCCCTCTCATAAAGGTTCAATGAGGGAAGACCAAATTGGAGTACATTCAGAGAAACATCTAAACTGCACTACACATCCAAAACACCTACACGTAGAAGAGGCGACCCAACTGCTCACAGCGCACATCCTCGACGCCGCTCAAAAGTCCATTCCCCAGGCTTCCGGTGCCCCACGCAACCCAGGAGGCCCTGGTGGAATGAGGACTGTAGGCGTGCGCGAGAGGCCAGAACAAGGGTGGGGTGTCCTTCGCCGGCACCCCACGTCAGATAATCTCATTTCGTTTAAACGGGCCAAGGCTTTTGGGAGGCGAGTGCGCCGTCAGGCGAAAAGCGAGAGTTGGCGCACCTTCTCACTCCATAATCCATCAATTCACCACAGACACACACAAAGTCTGGACACGTATACGAAAACTAAAGGACACAGACACACAGCCTGCCCCTGTTAGTACAACCGGGGACACACTGGAAGACCAGGCTAACACACTCGCACAACACTTCCAACACGTGTCCAGCTCAGCACACTACACTAATACTTTCATGCAACACAAAACATCTGCAGAAAAGAAGACCTTACGAGACAAGAACAAGTCCGAATTCTGCTTACAACTCTGAATTCACACTTCATGAGCTGAAGGTTGCTCTTGCCACTTGTAAGCCCTCAGCTCCAGGGGCAGACAGCATTACATACACCATGATACAACACCTACACGCAGACACTCTTGAGGCACTCCTACACCTCTACAACAGAATATGGCTTTCGGGGCAGCTTCCAAGGTCTTGGAAGGAGGCCATAGTTGTGGCCTTTCTGAAGGAGGGGAAGGACCCTTCCTCTCCAGCAAGTTATCGTCCCATCGCCCTGACAAGCTGCCTGTGTAAGCCCTCGAGAAGATGATAAACCGTAGGCTCGTGTACTTTCTGGAGTACAACGGTCTTCTCGAGGCTGCCAGGCAGGCTTCAGGGTGGGGCGATCTACCAATGATCAACTTGTTGCACTGGAATCCTACATAAAAGATGCATTTGTCCATAACCAGTTCTGCCTTACTGTATTTTTCGATATTGAAAAAGCTTATGATACAGCCTGGCGCTACGGCATCCTCAGGGACCTTAAGTCATTTGGTGTTCTCCGGCAACATGATGAAACTCTTTGTAGTTATTTGGCCGAACGAACCTTTCGAGTGGGGGTTGGCAGTGCACTTTCTAATGTATATTTGCAGGAAAATGGTGTGCCGCAAGGTGGAGTTCTAAGCTGCACGGTTTATAGTTAGATGAACTCCCTCCTAAAGGCATTGCCGCCGACCATTTCCTGTTCCATCTATGTAGACGATGTGCAAATATCTTTTAAATCCTGTAACCTGTCAATATGCGAACGTCAAGTACAGCTCGGTGTTAAGAAACTTGCTGGCTGGGCGGACCTTACGGGTTTAAACTAAACCCAGACCAAAGTACTTGTGTTGTGTTCTCCCGCAAGCGTGGGATTAACGCGGACCCTGAGATTACGCTTAACCGTGCACCTATTCCTGTGAAAAGGGAGCACAAGTTTTTAGGTGTGATATTTCATGAAAAGCTCACGTTCATCCCATACATCAAAGCACTTAAACGTAAATGCCTCAAAACACTGAACATCCTCAAGGTCCTCTCCCACCAATCCTATGGTGCAAAGAACTGCTTGTCCGTGTTTTTACCGCCTTGGTAGGGTCTCGGTTAGACTACGGCAGTGTCGTGTATGGGTCGGCATCAAAAACCGCACTAAAAATACTTGATCCAGTGCTCCACTTGGGCCTGAAACTTGCGTCTGGTGCGTTCCGCACTAGCCCAGCCCAGAGTCTGTACGTTCAAAGCAACAAATGGTGCCTGGAGCATCAACGAATATACATAGATTTATTATATGCTTTTAAGGTCTCATCATTGAGTAACCATCCTTTTAAACCCATCCTCAATGATACATCTGCAACCCAGCTATTCTCGAATCGTCCATCTGCTTCTTGCCCTACTCACTCGGGGTTTGGAGAGAAAGCTTCAGGTCTTGCTGTTGGGTTTTTAGATGTATGCACGTCATAAATTTTTTGACGTTATGCCACCATGGCAACTGCAGCATGTCTGTTGTGACGCTTCTTTTATGGAAATGGATAAAAACAGGGTTCCGGGTGCTGCGATTCTGCAGCACTTCTTGTCCCTGCAGGATAAATATAAATGTGCCAAATTTCACACTGATTCTTCGAAAACCTCAACTATGGTGTCTTGCGCCGCTCATGGTCCCTACTTTAATTCTTGCATAACCATGAGCGTACTTACCACTATCTTCTCAGCAGAAGCCTATGGCATTTTAGTCACCGTTCAGCACATTCTGGAAAAACAAATTCCTAAGTCCGTCATCTTTACAGACTCTTTGAGTGTCGTGCGTGCATTGTCTTCACACAGACCCACGAAAAACCACATTGTCAATCTTGTCTTTAATGCCATAATATCCATATATGCTAAAAATTTTGAACTAATCCTGTGCTGGGTTCCAAGCCATGCTGGAATCGCGGGGAATGAGACCGCAGATCGAATGGCTGCCGCTGCTGCACTTGCAAATACAGTGAACATAACAACAATACCTTACACTGACCTCAAGCCACACATAAGACAACACCTTCGCAAAACATGGCAAGCCGACTGGCGTACACAGACAGACAACAAGTTACACATAATAAAACCACACCTAGGACGATACACTAGTGACTCACACAACAGATTCATCGAAGTTTCCCTAGCTAGATTACGGATAGGCCACACGCACGCGACACACTCCCATCTGCTCACTGGATCTCCAAGACCCCTGTGTAGCAGGTGTGGGGAGGGCTTGTCTGTACTTCACGTCCTCATTACATGCAAAGCACTCCACACAACTAGACGCAAGCACTTCCCTCAACTCTACAGACAACACATTCCACTACACCCAGCACTGTTTTAGCGGATAATCCTATGATTCCTCTACAACACTTTCAAGTTTCTGAGTGATATCAAATTTTTACAACTCATCTCATATCACGCGTAGTTTTTGCACCGAAATTCATGCTATTCACTATCACACCCTGGCCTTTTACACCAGCCATCCTCATTATCTTTTACTGATTTTAATGATTTATTTTTGCTTTTGTTGAGCAATTTCAGTATTTACATCTTCATCCGTCATATTTAACCATTGTTTTGGCGCTCTTTGCCCTAGTTGGCCTTGCGTCATAAACATCCAACCATAATCATCAGCATTAAACCCGATTTGCCGTAACGCCCTCGTCATCCACTACTGTTCCTCGAAAAAAGCATGCCGTTTGTGATTTCACTTCACCCATGCATTACTTGTGCATTAACAGTTCCAGCTGAAAGTCGATACATAACCTCAAGTCATCGGACATCAGTTAAGACAAGGAGAGAGCTTCAAATGGGCTTGACTTTTGATTCTGTACAAGGATATTTTCGGAGGTCTAGAGTTGCTCCTCAGTAGAAATAGGTATACTGAAGAGTCTGCAACAAGTTTGGTATTGTTTGTTTTCGAAAATGTTTGGTAGAGCTACAATGCAGGAGGCTGATAGGGCTAGACGCCTTTTTCATTTGTCACGCCACAGCTACTCGGGGATAGCTAGCTGGGAACTGTTCCAGCGCATTGCACCTCATTCTTGAAAGCAGGGTTAGAAAAGCGAGCCAGAAAATTTAACCAGCAAGGGAACGCTTGAGCAGATGCGTGATAGTAAACTGACAAGGAACGAGTTTTGTTTTCAGCCCCAAGCAGTTTTTGTCACATCCCGAATTTTTAGCTGACCATCAATGCGATGTAAACCATTCAAAAGATGTTTCTACATCATTTCAGGATAAATTAGTGCCTCTAATAATGCCGAACTACCAAATTGTTTTTTCAGAATACTACCCAAAATCGCACATTTTGAAACAGAGGTAGGGCTTCACTGCAGAAGGAAGGCACCTCACATGGTAATTTTTTTTACCTGCCAAATTGTTCTGGGCAACTAAATTTTTTTTCTAGGATGTGTTTTAATGTTTGGCAAAAATGTATACACTATTTAAAATAAACGTTTGTTCCTCCTCCTCCAGACGTTTTAAACTATTGTCGAATTGACATACGCAACTTCTTTCGTATCCATATTTTCAACGTTTGGACAAAAACCGATTTTGTTAATTTGCTAATCGGCTCTAATTTTGTTAATTTGGTAATTGGAAAGGGCATCGAATATTCTGCATTTTGCGCTGATGCATTAGGTGCCATATCAATGTTTACCACAAAAATGTTTTCTTAGACCCCAAAAATTGGTCGATTTTCTGCGGTGAAAAGAAAGTTACCGTCTGCCTGTCTGCGTGCCGTATTCCGAAGTCTATCCTTGGCAGATATCAGTGTCAAAGCCAGAAGTAGTGTACTCAGCAAGTATCGCAATGCATACGGGAGCTTTTGGATTTTCGGACCGTCTCGAGTGTTTTGATATTGGGGGCAGGTTTTAGTAGTGGGAAGTATCGTTTCGATCACAAAAAAACAATGACCTTTAACCTCTGACCTTTTGAACAATGACCTTTTAACTCTGGGGACTGCGCAGTGCGCAGTCGACCTGTTCGGACGTGCTTTTATGGTGCTCCGACAACAGCGTGTTTCTGCAGTGAAGGACAGCGAAACGGCAGAGACAGCGGAGGACAGCCGAAGCTGAGTATTTACCTGCACGGTTTCTTTCTCGTTGTGTCGGGGTTTCAGCCGAGATGGCGCGTAGAAAGCTGGTACAGTGTAGTAGCTGTCCGCGGCACGTAGACGCAGAGGAGTTTCAGCGGGATGGCGGCGAGGCAGACGAAGGGGCAGGTACGTGTCGGTTATGCGTAGTGGTGTCGCGGCTAGAACGCGTAGAAGCGGATAACTCGGGGTTAGCTAAGCGGGTTGCAGAACTGGAGGCAGCGCTAAGTAACGAACGCGATGAACGGAGGGCCGTTGAGGGAAAGTTAGAAGCAGCTGAGAGGAAGCTAGAAAGGAGCGTCATTCCGCCAACAAATGACGACCACCTCGGCCCATGCAGCGAAGCGGAGGCATGCGCCGAGGTGACACCGGGGGTGGAAGCAACAATAGGCAACAGCTACTCCCACGTGCTGCGAAATAGGACAGCAAAACCAGTCGATAACCCGGGTACCAGTAAAGAGCGGCACGTGGCAGATGATAGCGTGGTAATCATTGCGGGTGACTCTAACATGAAGAGGAGCAGCGCTGCCATAGTGGAAAGGGTAAAGGGGGATAAGCGTGTGAAGGTGGGGTGTTTCCCAGGTCAAACGATGCAGACGGTGATGACTGCAGCGAAGGGGCAGCTGGCCTTGTCTAGTAAAGCTAGAAACCTTGTGGTGATTGCCGCGGGGCTTAACGATGTTCTAAAGGGAGAGGAGGGAAAAACTTGGCCAGGAGATAGCGAAGGGGGTAAAGGACCTGCGGGCGACGGCCCCAAATGTGCGCATTGCAGTCTGCACCGTGCCGGAGGTGATGAAGCAGGGCGTGCACACCGAACGGGTAGTACTCGCTGCTAACAGCGAGATCGTGAGGTGCGGCAGGGAACTTGGGCTTGAAGTGATAGACGTGAACAGGGTAGTGGGCAGCATCGGACATAGGCAAGCTTTTCAGTGGGACGGGATTCACTTCAGCCCCAGGCTAGGAAACAAGGTGGGGTGGCGCTTAGGTGGGAGAGCGGTAGCTTTTTTAGGGGGCCCCGCGCAGCTAAGGAAGGCAAACTAGGAGACAAAGGGGAAGCAAGAGACACATGCACACTCAACGCGGGAGGCAGCCAGGCCTAGAGCTAAACGGAGAACCTACGGACGTAACTGAGAGCGTTGACAGAAGCCATTTAAGTGGAAACAATGGAGCAAACAACTCTGTAAACGACAAAAACAGACCCCGTAAGCGGAGAGGGAAAAACAAATGCAATAAATATTTAATCAGCTACATAAATATGCAGGGAGGCAGAAAGCCAGATAAGTGGGTGGAAATTCAAAAGCAACTTGAACGGGAAGGAATAGACGTGTACGCTTTAGCCGAGACTCACCTCCGGGACCTAGAAGCCCCACCTATCATAGACAATTATGTCTGGGAAGGTTGCAACAGGACCACAGGAATGAAGAAAGGGGGAGGTGTTGGCATGCTCATTAAACAAGGGACCGACTGGCAGAGAGTGCATGAAAGTTGTAAAGAGCATCTATGGGTTAGAGGCACCATAGAGGGGAAAAATACATGGTTAGGAGTGGTGTATCTGTGGACCGGAAGAAGTGCTAAGGAAGAAAATGAGGAAATGGTAAACTGTTTGAGAAGAGATATAAACGAGTTCAAAGATTCGGGCGAAATAATCATAGTTGGAGATATGAATGCCCATATAGAAGGTTTGGATGGATACACAGACCACAACGGTTCTCTAGTGATAGATCTATGTCAGAAAAAACCGGCTTGTAATAGTAAACACGGAAAGCAAGTGTGACGGACAAATAACGTGGGAAAGCGATAACAGGCAGTCCAGCATAGACTACAGTTTAGTATCCGAGACAGTATACGGAAGGCTGCGGGAAATGAGGATAGATGAAAATGGAACAGACAGCTTAGGAAGCGACCACAAGCGGTTTAGCTTGCACTTTGGAGGCGCAACCCGGACAAATGCAGAAATAGGTACAATAGGAGGAAATAATTTGAATAATGAGCAGTTAAAGATCATCGCTGATAGATTGGAAGATGAAATCAATAAATACCCAGGCAAAAATTGGGATTACGACGAAATGATTGCGTTCATAAAGGGTAAGATTAATGAAGGAAAGGAACGAAACCGATGGAAAGGGAAGAGAAAGCCGAGAAGCTGGTGGAATAAGGAAATAAAAGAGGCTATTGACCAGCGAAGAAAGGCGTCGAGAGAACATAGAGAAGCAAAAAGAACTAGTATGGAACCGGAGGTAGTGAAGGAAAAGTGGGATGTCTACCGTGGGAAAAATCTAGAAGTGCAGAAAATGGTGCAAGCGAAGATCAAGCAGAAAAGCGAACAATGGATGGCAGAAATACGGAAGAAGGACAAAAGCGCATCCAAGAAGTTTTGGAACCATGTAAAATCACTAAGCTCAAAAAACGATAACCATCAAAAATTCCTGATTGATGAGGAGGGGGAACATTTAGAAGGAGAGCACGCGTTGGCGCATATTCATCGAGTGATTAGTGAGTTTAGGACAATAGTGGTAGGGAAACCTGCACCGATAACATCAGCGCCACAAAAGACTGCGGAAAGGGAAATAAGTTTGAGCAACCTTGATTGGAAAAAAGCATAGCAAAAGGTTTCCCTTCAGACAGCAGTGGGCCCGGACGGAATACCAATGCAACTGATAAACCTACTTGGACCTAAAAGTAAGGAATCGTTTATGAGGGCAATAAATAAGGTAATAGAAACCAAACAAGTACCAGAGGACTGGTTAGAAAGTAGGATGAATTTATATATAAAGGCAGAGGAGACAAAGCCAGTATTGAGTCATACAGACCACTCACAGTAACGTCAGTGGTGTATAGATTCGTAATGCAGGCGATAAAATCAGAAATTCAAGATGGATGGAAGAAAATGAAATACTTGGGGAACTGCAGAATGGATTTAGACAAGACAGGCGACTGGATGACAATCTGTTCGTGATAACGCAATGCATTGAAATTGCGAAAGCAGAGAATAGACCACTATGGATTACGTTCTTGGACATTAAAGGGGCATATGACAACGTAAAGAGAGAACGGCTGTGGAGAATGTTGAAACTCCAGGGATTAGATGACGAAGTTAGTACAGTTCCTTATAGCAATCTATAAAGACAATAGAGTGCACCTTACTTGGGAAGGACAGAAATGCGCCCAGCAGGTCAACATCCATCGGGGACTGAAACAGGGATGCCCTTTGAGCCCAATACTGTTCATGCTTTACATGGCAGGGTTAGAAAAGAAACTGGAAGAAAGTCAAGTAGGGTTTAGCCTAACCCATATGCTGCAAGGCGAAGTGGTACAACAGCATATTCCGGGAATGTTATACGCAGACGACATTGTTCTTTTAGCTGATAACCAAACCGATATGCAGCGGCTAATAAATATTTGCGGCCAGGAAGCCACTGACCTCGGGTTAAATTTCGTGCAGAAAAATCAGGAATAATGGTTTTCAATGACGCTACCACCGACGTAGTGTCTATCCAGCAAGGCGAATTACCTAGAGTCAAGGAATATAAATATTTGGGAGTGTGGATAAACGAAGGGGATAGCTACTTAAGTACTCACGAGGAGCAACTTAAGGTTAAGGGAAAGCGAAACGCAGCTATAATGAAGCATAGAGCTATGTGGGGGTATAACAAATATGAAGTAGTAAGAGGAATGTGGAAAGGAGTAATGGTTCCGGGTCTCACGTTTGCGAATGCTGTACTCTGCTTAAAATCAGACGTTCTATCACGCCTTGAAGTAAACCAGAGAACGGTAGGACGTCTGGCCTTAGGCGCGCATGGAAAAAACAACTAACGAAGCAGTTCAGGGAGATATGGGCTGGGCGTCGTTTGAAGTTAGAGAAGCTCAGAGTAAAATATGCTTTGAGATGAGGTTGAGGGCAATGGATCAACGAAGGTGGGCAGCTAAGGTTTTTAGGTACCTATACTTGAAAAGCGTGGAAACGCAGTGGTTAAGAAAGACTAGAAGGCTAACGATGAAATACGGAAAGAACAGTGGGGAATCCAAAACAGCCAAGGTAACCAAAAAAGAGGCAAGGCAGATTGAAACGAATAAATGGAGGGAAAAAATGGGAGCCAAAACGTCATTAGAGATGTACAGGGCTGAGAAGATGAACATCAGAAAGAAAAATTTCTACGGTAATTCCCAGGGCAGTGCTTTTGCTTTTTGAGGCTAGAGCAGGTTGCCTGCGAACTAAGAGTTGTTGTGGGAGAAAGTATTCACAAATGGATGGGGTATGCGTGGTCTGCGGAAAAGAAACAGAAACTATGCGGCACATCGTGCTAGAATGTAAGGGTATCCATCCAAATCTACATGAAGGGAATATTGGGCTGTCAGAAGCCCTAGGATTTAAAGGTATCACAGAGGAAATTAACTTCAAGGCTGTCGAGGGGACGAAAAGAAGATTAGAATGCTGGTGGACGAAAAAGCAGAGAGGGGAATATTGCCTAGGACAGTTACCACTTGTAACAGAAAAAAAAGTATTTTGTGCCTAATAAGCTTTTTGTGCCTGCTCTAAGCAGCGCTAGTATTGAACCAAAAGTGTAAAACATAGATATATTAGTCTTTTTTGGTAAGATGACATGTCATCACCCCGATACAAAGGGGAAACCAATAGAAATCATCATCATCATCATCAACTGTGTTGGCTGCCTTGAGGCAAATTCAACCAAGCTATTTTTTCTTAGAAAAGTGTTACTAAAGACAACTGTTTTTCTAGTGGCTCATTTTATTTATGACTACGTTTGCTGAAGTTGTTGAAATCGCGACTGTGTGAGAGCTTTTATGAGTTGAATAAGGGAGCTGTAACCTAATTACTTGTAGTATTAGCATTACAGGGCTGATCTGGAAGACCATTTCGAGAGAAACAAGCGTTACCACTGCCAGAACTGCTTAAAAAATACAACTATCCACACATCAAGATATTCGTATGGGAAATTTAAGAGGTATGTCATGGTGTCACAGTGGTGACGTGGTTAACAATAAAGGTAATTGTTTTTAAGGTTGGAAGCTAGTACCTCACAATACGCCTTCTTTGTCTTCTTTTCAATTTGTTTTGCGGAAGATTGCTCTGAGCGAGATTTCATAGAATTCGGTAGATGATTTTTGAAGAGTGGGAACGATTCCGAGAAATTTGAGTGATTTCGCCCACTCAACCGTTTTTTGAAAATCCTTAAACCACGCAAACAAGCAGCACTCAGTTTTTTTAAAGCTCCTGCGAAGTGGTATGATATGTGTATTTGTGTTCGGAAAATATTAAGCTGTAAGATTCCATTAGATGTTTTTCGCGCACTCTTAGCATTTTTCACTCCTGTTTGTCTCTAGCATATTAGCTTTGCCTCGACATTTCATGGCTTAGTATTTTGTTTATCAATGCTATAAGCATTATGTTCAGCGATTACTTTTGTTCAGTGACTGCACCTATCGTTCATTTTGTTATTAATCATCAAGCGTACGACTGCAGTGTTCTTCACCATGAGACCCCTGCCTGTATGCTGACGTTATGTTATTTACTATGTTTGTCTAAGAAAATGAAAGTGAAACTGAAACTGAAGCGATTTTATTAGAAGTAATTACTCCAATACTTACCAGTGGTCCTCTGAAGGTTTCGACACCACTTTCATTCAGCAAAACAGGCCGCAGGACAGTGTATCCACCCCTCTTGCATCTAATGATAAAAAAGATGAATATCACTGGGACATAGAAAGTAATAAGGTGTGTGCGACCAATAAAAAGGTATAGACGAGGCCATAAGAAAAAAGCCTTACAGGGAACCAGCTTCACAAATGCAATGTGACAATTGCTACGTTCCTCATATTTTCACAGTGTCTTAACAGTTGCTTTATTATCAAGGTCTCTACTTTCGAAACAGTTTCTGTTAGCAATATTAGAAGTGGAACTGGATCACAAGTTTGGAAAAAATGCTGAATTGCTGTAAACACACATGACAACGTCAGCACTGTTTAGGAAGCAAGCAAGTATTAACAAACACAGTAACGGGTCCATAAAGACCGAATACAGCTTCGTTCAGTTTGAACGAACTAACATTTGGGTACTGGGCTCCATTCCAAGCCGGAAATACATCCTTTACCCAAATACGCAAGCAACACACAAAATGTTCAGATTTCAGACTGAGGCTTTGGCATGAGAGGCGCGAAACGGGCTAGAACTGAAAAATGTCGACAGACAAAAGACTTGCTTCTGCCGGCCCTGCTACATTAGCGTTGGCATGCTGGTGCTTCTCCACCACGTACTCTTAGGTGTGTTTTTCTAGCGTTTTCTGGGCATGCGTTCGCTTCTAGACTTAACTATTAAGACTACTGCCCTGGTCGTTGAAGGGAGGAAAACTGCTTCTTCCTGTGTTGTGGCCCACAAAAGTGATTGACAATGACATCAGGTGGCATTACGCATAGCAAAAGTTGCCGCAAGTGAAGGCAGAAGGCACACGGCATATAGTGAGCTTTGTCTGGAACTTTTACCTAGCCTGATAATTTTACTAAGTTTTTGTTTCGACGGCAGACCATCTTTGGTCCCTCGCCGCAATTTGAGCCCTCCGAGAAGGCGTTGTTGCACTCTGCCCTTCAAGTTTCCGTTTTTCTATTGCTTCATTTGTCAATTTCTGCACTTAAGGCTGACCAGTCCTCCTTTTCTTATGTCCCCCATTTCACCCTCTCCCGGTCTCCTTTGCCTTTGTGGTGTGGAGAATAACTGGTTTGCATGTTTTTATTTATCTTGGTTACACTGCTCACAAAACCTGGTGGTGAAAAAAAAAGCTTTTACGAACTAGTGTTTGCCGTGCTCGGCGTTATTTTATACTAATGTTGCTTTGAGGAATCTCTGTCCGCTGATCAAATCTGTCTGAATATTCATATCCTTGTTAGGGTTTTTACAGCTGTTGTATGAAAGTATTGACATATTTGCAGTAGTTCAGGATTCCTTCCCCTGCTTTGTCTGTACATATCAAGCACACACACACATACTTTTTAGGAGACCAAATATCGGCAGCATCAGCTCAGAAAACAACAGTCAGTTTCGGGATGCCTTATTAAGGAATACGTTGCCTCGGTGATACAGCATTAGTGAGACAGACACAAAGTGTGAAAGAAGAGTTGATTTGACATGAGTGATTTAGCAGAAGAGAAATCAGCTGTTGCTGGATGTACTTTTGAGGGGAGACAGTTGGTGAAAGAGACGTGATGTGCCGAAGTAGTTCTTTTCAGTGAGAAAAGGGGCGGGGCGTGGAAGGCACTGGATAGTGACACCGCAATACTTCCGGTGAGGCTTTGAGACACATCAGCAGGAAGGCAAGTACAACAGTACATGACTATTATGTTATCGCAGCATGACATGCACAGGCAGGGCGATATAAAAAACACGTCCAAGAGCCCCGCTTGCAAGAATATAAACGTAATGTTCGTCACCCGCAGATGTCCACTTCCTTAGTCGCAAACTTCCCTCAAAAACACTTATTGTTGCAAACACTGCTCTTGGACGTGTTCATTTTTTATTGCACTACCTGAGCGTGTAGTGATAAGAGCACTGGACTTCCTACACCACCCACGTTCTTAATATTGTCTCCCAAAGCATCAGTCGAAGGGCTGCAGCATCACAATCTAGCACCGTCCAACACTCCCCCACTCCCTTTCTGAAATGCCAAAAAAGATTGACACGTGGCTTCTCTTTCCCCAATTGGCTCCTCTGAAAAGCACCTGCAGCAACACCCGATTTGTCTTCTGCTAACTCGCTCTTGTCAAATCAACTTTCCTCTCACACACTGCTTCTCTCTCGCCAACCATCTTAGTCATGCCAGAGATCGCCGCTGTAGCTCGGGTTGAGGCTGCTCCTCCAGATTTGTCTCTTGTTTGCTCCCTATCTTGTAAGCTCTATCATTCCATATGTACGTGCATGTGACGGCCATCTAATGTAACTTAGAGGAAAGATGAAAATTACAACTATTTTTTTTGAAAAAAGTAATTACAATCACAAAAGGTGGATATACTCTTTCTCACCTGATCAGTTAAACAATTTAGATAAAATTAGCTTTGTAACTTACGATGACAACCCACAATGGTGTTTTTTGTCCAAAGCATAGTTAAATCAGGTACACGAAATAATTTCTTGCAAACTGCTGCATTACGTGTTCCTAGTAAGCCTCTACAATGAACGCAAAACTTGTTAGCTACATTCATTCTTAAAAAAGTTACTTAGTTTTATTGCCATTTATAATGCATAAATGACATATCATAGCTTATGCTACCATTTATTAGTCATGTTGCTGAAAAATTTCACATTAGGGTCATTCCACGCGAAATGTGCCAGCCCAAAAATCGACCACCGCCAATTCCATTGAGAAAACCTGTACTGCTTGCCGATTAAGTGTAGGTGGCCTGCACGGAGTATTTTTGTTGAAAAAAAATTTTTCCGTCGTCTGAGGGATCCTTAAAAGTTTTGCAAACGCTCAAAATGTGTTTGTAGATAATAAACTTTAAATAAAGAGTGAAACAATGTAGAATTACAAATATTATTTTAGGACACTCCGCTTGCATTGTTCTTTGATGTGGGACCATGAATGAAGCGGTGTAAGATTTTTTGGCGTTGTATGAGCACAGTATAAACGCAAGAAATTATCCTTTTTGAGTACTTTTCACAAAGGCACCATAAAGCTTGAGTCCGAATTTTCCCATCGTGCATTGATATGGTCCTTGAGTGTCTACTAAAAATAATTTAAATCAAGTCAAGAGAGTACTTTTTAGGCAAAGCGTTTAGAAAGATGCAACAAAATGCGTTTTTGCCAAAATCCACACTTAAAAACACCAAGGCCTTCGGTGTAAAATTACATGAAATTGCTCATTATATGCATCAGCACTGTAGCTTCTAATTTAGAAAATTTCTTTCGGCTATATTTTTTTTGACGTGAGAAAAAATTTTTAAAGTTCATTATAAGCCACACTTGTGTCCTCTATGCAACTGTGTCTCGAACTCCAAACACGTGCGTGCCGCCGGCCTTTTTTGTGGCACGCATGTGCAAACATGGCTCTCTGCTAAACGAAGTTGGTTTGTGTCGCTCGACATTACTAAAAATACACCGTATGCAGCTATGCTCCATACAATCCACCACTTTACATTTTTGGGTTTTCGCACACTCACTTTGTACAGTTGCTGTTCATATATTTCAAAGCGCAGTACTTGAATACAGAAACAAGTTCTGCCTTACCTAAAATAAATTCATCATTACTCTGACGGAGCTTCGCCATATCAACCAAAAACAACTTCGTGAATTACTGATACCACGTCGATAACCATAAACTGTCAGCAGAATGGAATTTCCTAGCCACTTCACGCGGCAAAAGTGCATGTGACGGCGCCGGCGGCACACTTAAAAGTCCAGCAGCAAGCGCAAGTCTCCAGAGACCTTTTCAAGATCACATTCAAACCCGAAAGGACCTGTAGCCTAGGCTGAAAACGTCAAAGTAATAACTGTAATGTGGGTTCCAAACTCAAAACCACAAGAAACAAGGGCATAACATGGTTCACGATTCGTAATGGCAATCCCAGTCAAAGGAGCGCAACAATTACATCACTTTGGACCAGCTACGCTTTCAACACTTCGTGTTGCCATTGCGTACACCCAAGCTCCTCCGAATATCAGATAAAAAAAACAAAAATAAACTAGGCAGCTTTCTTTGATGGTGAATATTCAACTGGTGAAGCACTCAACATCTGTCGGTAAAAAACGGAAGGCAAAATAAACAAGTGGCAAGAAATTTTATGTTTGCAGTGAAAGGTATTCTGCGGTGAATTTCTATGGGCGAGGAGAAGTGCGGTGGGCAGGGAAAATGACTGGGATCCTTCTTTCTCCGCATTAGACAGAAGAAGGTTAATCTAGACAGGTTAAACTACAAAACGGTGGCTCTGTTCTTGTAAGGCAGTGTGCGAAAACCCAAATATAAAAAGTGGTGGACTGGAGTTTGCCGTTTAAGGTGTGTTTTTTGTAATGGCAAGCGACACAAACCATGTTCGTGTCGCCAGTTGTGCGCATGCGTGCCATAAAAAAGGCTTGCGGCACGTACGCGTTCCGTGTTGTGGACACACTTCCATAGATGACACAAGTGTGGCTCATTATAAACTTCAAAATTTTTTTTCTATCCCCAAGCAAAATTTACTTGAAAGAAATTTCCTAAATTAGAAACTAAAGTGCTGGTGCATATAATGAGCCATCTCATGTAATTGTAACTATACGTTCTCCTTGAAATCGTCACGGAAGAACTCAGCCAAGCTGTGAGGACATCAGAGGGAGCAGACATACGCGTCATGCTTGAGGAACCCCGCCTACTGCTCACCGCCTGCAATTGTGCTTGTCTCGCCGCAGCCTAAGCTTAACTTAGTACCCCACGACTTGCAGATGAATGTACACCCCGCAAAAGCGGCTTATGGCGTACCCCTGACCACAGGCCTCTCTGCTTCCACTGTGGGGAAAGAGGGCACGTCTACCGCACCTTTGGTTACCATCGGACTGGTTTACGGGGATTTGCGCCGGGCGCACCTCGTCCAAAATACGGATAGCGGCCACGGGAGATCGAGGAGCGCATAGCCGGACGTCATAACATGTTTGCTCTCATACGTCCTCATTCTCGGTCACCGTCTCCTCCCACCCACGTGTCGCGCCATCTTCTACCAGCCATCGCTCTGGTATCCCCGAGAACCGTGGAAACTGAGGGAAGCGACTTCCGGAGTTGTGCGCGCTGACGTCACGAACCGCCATTATCCTCCACGATGGTGACCACGACGACGACAAGAAAGTGGTCACCTTAGTCCCAGTCGCTGTTACGTAGAACTGGTATCATGTTACGTACGTGTGGACATCGACGGCCGCAAGACGGCTGCCTTGGCTGACACTGGTGTGGACCATTCTGTTATAAGTGAAACTCTCGCGGCTACTTTAAAAGTTCTCACCCGCTGGAGTGGCTTCAAATTTGTGCAGCCGGAGGCCACTTTATCACTCCTATTGGTAGGTGCACTGCCCAAATTTATATTCACGGCTTAACCTACGTGAATTCTTTGTGCTTCCGGAATGTTCGAGAGACCTGACTATAAGCATGGACTTCCTGCTTACCAACGGAGCAATTATTGACTTAGAGAAGTCTAAAATTAGCATTTCTACCGAATAAAGCTATTGCCAGTCACGTGGCGTTCCGCATCGTTGACGACGATGTCACGCTACCAGCTCGCACTCGCGTGTTCATGAACCTTAAAAGCGATGCATTTCAGGATTGCGCCGCTATTGCCGAAGGTAACATCCTGTTGCTCATATAGAAAGGGAAAGGCATCTCCATACCAAGAGGACTTCTGAGGCCACACTAAAGATGTACGCCTGTGTTGCTCACAAATTTTGCCAACAAGCGTCGGCACCTCGAAAAAGGCGCTGCCACCGGGTTCATTCGAAGGATCGCTGACGAAACGCATGCGAGCACTATGGAAACGACGCGATCTGATTCACTGGCACCGACTCTATGCATAGCTCTTGAGATCAACCCAGAACTCTCAATCGCTAAAAAGGAGGCTTTAAAGTCACTCGTGCAAGGATTTCCCGACTGGTTTGCCATGTCATCGAAAGTGCGGAGGACACCCATCGAGGAGCATCGCGTGTTTACGCGTGAAGTTCTCAGGCCAGTGCGCCACTTACCTTCAAAGGTGGTGAAAGGAAAGTAACCATGAGTCAGGTGAAGATGATTGTGTTATTCGATCGTCTAAAAGATCATGGGTCTCTCCTGTAGTTCAAGTAAAGAAAAGAGACAACCCGCTTTGGTTTCGCGTTGACTACCGCAAATTGAACAGCGTGACAAAACGAGGCTCTACCCGCTTCCTCAAATTGACTACATGTTATACCGCCAAGCCGAATTCTGGCCATTAGATTTGAAGTCTAGTCATGAGCGAGATCCTGAAAATACGGCGTTCGTTACACACGACGCTCTCTACGAGTTTAAAGTCCTCCCGTTTGGCTTGTGTTCCGCACCTGCAACTTTCCAATGGATGGTGGACACTGTACTCGCGGGACGTAAGTGGAAGACATGTCTGGTTTACTTCGACAATGTGGCGGTTTTTTCCAGTTCTTTTGAAGAACATCTTGTGCGAATGAGATGCGTTCTAGAAGCTCTCCGCTCTGCATATAGCTATCAAGCATGAGAAGTGCCATCTCGGGTTCCAAGAACTAAAATTTCTGGGACCCGTTGTCAGTGCTCAAGGCGTAGGACCCAATCCCGACAACACGGCTCCTGTGCGCTCCTTTCCACTATCCACCGACAAGAAGGCGATATGGGCGTCTTAGGCCTTTCTGCTTACTACAGAAGTTTTGTGGAAGGGTTCTCCAAGATTGCCGAACCATTAACGCGCCTTAGGAAAAATGATGTGCCATTCATCTGGGCAGGAGAGCAAAAAGCGGCATTCGACTAGGTGCGTAGCTGCCTTCAGAACGCACCGATCTAGGCCCACTTTGACGACTCTATCGACACTAAAATCCGAACAGATTCCAGCAATGTTGGTATCGGCGCAATCCTGATGCAATGGCAGCAGGGGACCGAAAACGTTATCGCATACGCCAGTCGCGCGCTTTCAAAAGCCGAGACGAATTACTCTGCGACGGAAAAGTAATGCCTAACGGTGATCTGGGCCATAACCAAATTCCCACCTTTCTTATATGGCCGCCCTTTCAGGACAGTAAGCGATCAGTACTCTTTATGCTGGCTGGCCAACCATAACGAACCATCTGGTCGACTCGCTCCGTGGAGCCTACGGCTCCAAGAGTAGGACACACTGTTATATACAAGTCGAGAATGAAACATGCCAATGCAGACTGTTTGTCGTGGGCGCCGATTTCGTCCGACTCACCTGAATCTGAAGAGGACATCCCGTTTCTCGGAGTGCTTCACAGAACTGACATGGCTGACTACCAGCTGCAGGACGCCGATCTACATTCACTCATCGAACACCTGCGCGGAAGGAACGCCGCCGTACCGCGTCGCTTCTTTAGAAATGTATTCGCTTACTGCCTGAGGAACAATGTGCCGTATAAACGGAGCTATGAAAGCCAGCAGAAATATCTACTTGTCGTGCCAACTGTGCTACGGGCAGAAATCCTGCAAGCCTGTCACAATGAGCCTTCAGCCAGCCGTCTTGGCGTTATTCGCACGCTTGCGGTGATCCACCAGAGGTACATTTGGCCAAACGTTCTTCAATCGGTAAGACATTACGGAAGGACATACCGCGATTGCCAGCGCAGGACTAAACCTGCAGTAAAACCACCCGGAATGCTTCACCCATTTTAATGCTTTTTTGGGCGAGTGGGATCATGGTTCCAAAAAATTAATAACAGCGAACGCGAACGCGAACGATGAAAGAGAAACACAGTATACTGGAGGAGCGCCAGCTTCCAACTAGTTTATTTAAAAAAACGGTGAATTGTGGTAAGAAGCACACTAGGCGCTATTTGGAGTGTGCGGTGTGTGCTGTTTACGAGTTGCCACTGGACTGCGGCAAGTCTTACTTCGGACAAACCGGCCGGTGTGTAAACGACCGGGCCCGTGAGCATGAGCTATCACTCACACGTGATCACAGTCCGCATCTGCCTGCGCATTGCCCAGAGTGTAAATGTCTGCCTTCATTTTCTGAGTTGAAAGTGCTGGGCCGCAGCAAAGACACGGTGGCATGCGGACTTTTAGAGGAGAACTATATAAAAAAAAGGCGCACAGATTGTGTCAGTCAGGCGTCGGTGTGTTTGCGGGAGAGTGACTATTATGCAGTTCGTTTGATTGATTGTAGGGTTTACCACGCCGACGCAACACAGGCGATGATGCGCCTCGTAATGGAGGGCTCCGGATTATTTTGACCACCTGGGGATCTTTAACGCGCGCCGAAATGTCGTACACACGGGTGTTTTTGCTTTTCGCCTGCATCAGAAAAGCGGCCGGCGGGGCCTGGATTCGAACCCGCGTCCTCGTGTTCAGCAGCGCAAGACTATTATGCCGTAATCAGTAGCAGATCATGCGGCTTGCAATTCGGGTGGTGTGTGCGCGGGCGTGCCTCTGATGTACTGAAGCTTCTATGTTGAGAAGGGTTTGGAAATAAACTAGATGAACGTGAGCGCTCGTCCAGTCTACTGGGTTTTTATGTACTCGTCCACTGCGCTCTTTTTCACTTTTATGATGCTTCGCCCAGTTGATCACTCCGACGCACCATTCAGGCAGGTTGGAATGGATATACTTGGGCCATTCCCAACATCATCTCGAGTAAACCAATGGATAATTGTAGGCAATGGTTACTGATTAAATATAATTGAAGTGGTTATCGCACCAGACCGGTATTCTGGAGGTCGTGGTTTCGGATCCCACCCGGCGGGCATTTTTTCACCACTTTCTTTTCGGCTCAAAAAATTCTTCATCTCTTTCTATGTCCCACCACAACCTCCCCATTGCTTTCCGAGGTTTTCTTGACTGCCAACCCTTATTTTCTGTCTTATTTCACGGAGTCCCTCATTTTCCCATTTTCTGATTCGCTACATGCTTAGCGAGGGCCTCTGTTCTGGCAGTCTTGGTGCCAAAGGGAGCTTAAGAGGGTTCAACGCTGGTCGACCACTCTCGACATGTCGTAGACACTCGAGTCACGGCCCGCGCGTTAAAAAGAAGGTCCCCTTCACCCCGAGTAGTCCGAGTGCCGCTGCCTACCACCCCCAAGTGCAGGAAACAAAAATACCTTAACATAAATACCCGAGAAAGTGCTGGGGAAACAGCCCCGCCGGTAGCGTAGTGGTTATCGCACCAGACCGGTATTCTGGAGGTCGTGGTTTCGGATCCCACCCGGCGGGCATTTTTCACCAATTTCTTTTCGACTGAAAAAATTCTTCATCTCTTTCTATGACCCACCACAACCTCCCCTTTCCTTTCCGAGGTTTTTTTGACTGCCAACCCTTATTTTCTGTCTTATTTCACGGAGTCCCTAATTTTCCCATTTTCTGATTCGCTATATATATATATATATATATATATATATATTATATATATATATATATATATATATATATATATATATATATATATATATATATATATATATATAGTAGAGACAGGGACACACGAGGGAGACGTAGAAAAAAACAATAAGTAGGACTTACGGAAAGGAAGTCCTCTTCCTGAATCTTCAGTAAATTTATTTTTATTTTCTACGTCTTTCTCGTGTGTCTCTCTCTCTGCTAACCTTACGTTTTCGCGCTCTGTGTGAGTTTTTATCTTTCCAGACTATATATATGTATATATATACAGAATGATAGGTCAGCAGTCTACGACGCCAAAGGAGGCATAGGGGTGTGGTTCGGCTCTTTTATACTTTTTTTACTACGGTTAATGAAGTGAACATTTTTTTTAATATACAGAAGAAAGAAAGAAAAACACGCGCCCAGAGTGGGGACCGAACCCACGCCTTTCGATTACATGTCGAATGCCTTACCAATTCGGCTATCTGGGCGACTGTGTTCTTCTTTACCTTCTGGGCTATTTATATTTACTATAGCGTATCTGACACTTCAGGGTGGTAGCCAGCGCCACTATAACTACACGGGGAGAAGGGGACCTTCTTTAAAACCCCCGGGGCGTGACTCCAACGTCTACAGCCTGTCATGAGCGGGTAACTGGCGGGAAGCCCTCTTATGCTACCTAGGCATCAAGGCTGCCAGAACCGAGACCCTCGCTAGGCTTTCGCAGAATAATATAGTAAGGAAATGAGGGGCTCGTTGAGGAAATACAGAATGATAGGTCAGCAGTCTACGACGCCAAAGGAGGCATAGGGTGTGGTTAGGCTCTTTTATACTTTTTTACTACGGTTAATGAAGTGAACATTTTTTTAATATACAGAAGAAGAAAGAAAAACACGTGCCCAGAGTGGGGACCGAACCCACGCCTTTCGATTACAACCCAGGCGGCACAGAAAGTGTGCCCCAAGACCGGCCCGTCTATGGCCGCTTTCTGGCATGTCCGGCCAGCATCCATGTTCTGGCAGCCACTGATCATGCGTTGAACGGCCAACATTCGGCAACCAGCACTTCGGCATTTTTCCGTCCGCCCGTGTTCGGACGCACAACGGCAGCTAAACCCGGCTGCCAGATATTCAGTTCTCTTACGGCTGCCGATGTTGAGAAAAGAACGGCCGAAGTACGGCCTTAGGGCATCCGTTTTTTCTTCGGGAAGCGGTAATCGGCCGAAGCACGGCAAGCGACCGGCCACAGAATATGCGTATTCTTGCGGCAGTTGGTGTTCGAAAGGAGACCGGCCGGAGCGCGGCTGCCGTGCATTCGTTGTTTCAACGGTGAACCGCGCATCCGGCGGACGTACGGCCCCAGAATATACGTTTTTCATTCGGTTAGCTGTCCTCGGCCGAATTACGGCAAGCGAATGGCCAGAGAATATTTGGCAACCGGTGTTCAAGAGGAGACCGGCCTATGTAAGGTATCTGGTTATACGTCATTTTTTCGGCAAACGGCATACAGCCGAACAACGGCTCGCGCCTGGGCGCCGAGAATTCATGCACAGACGTGTTTGGAAGGAGACCGAGCGGTTTTTTCCTGGGGGGAGAAAAAGCCGTTAGGGAGCCGAACGACGGGGACGCGTTTTTCATCCGCTCCGTGTTTCTACGTTTTAAATGAACGAACATCGTTTGTCAAACAGTAATGAGTGTTCTCGGTGAACGGGCAAGGTGCAAGGACTCACTGGACATTAGCAGGGAACCTTTTAGGCCATCGAAATGTCATTTATTGCCACAAGAAGACTGTGCCACACCGACGGGTGAGCTAAGCCTCGCCAGTCATCGCCGCTACCACGCCTCTGCCGCCGGCTTCGTCGACGTATCAGCTCGAGGCTATTCGCCCGCTCAAGAAATGGAGAGCATTGGAGACATCGACCCGCCAGAGATGTCCGATCTGAGATGGAGATGGTTCCCCTAAATAACTGGCCTTCAAGGGCGTCGAGCAAGCGGCCACCACGCAGAAACTAAACCGCCACCATGTCAAGGACTTCCCACCAAAAAAAGGCAAGTGCGAGCAAAAGCGCAATTTATTTGCTTACAATTAATCTAAGGCAAACAATGTTGCACTATGTTGGTGATAAACGTAGAAGAGACTCGCTCGTGCATTGGTAGGATCAACTTCATGCCCTGCACTATATGTTACTTCAGGGGATTTTACGACTGCCTATTTAGAAAAAAAATTACTTTAAATTTGCGATAACAGAGCCCTGTCACTGACGAAGCCTAGCTGTTAATTTAGTTCCGATGTTTGAAGGTGAGCTTAGCTACTCTTGGGATATGACTCATTTGGGTAAACATAATCGCCAGCATCCTAGCAAACACGGCTTTTGTCAGGATTTTCTTGCTCAACGCAGATTGTTGAGTTCACGCACTATTTGGCTCTTGCAATAGATAAGCTTAAAGTGGTTGACTGTCTATTCTTGGACTGCAAAAAAGCAAATGATGGTGCTGCATATCACCTTCTGCGTAGTACATTTCATCCTATGGACTGAATGAATCGGTTTTTGCATTGTTATTACTATTGGCCCTATAGCTTTGTTCAAAAGTACTGTGTAGTTAATCGGACTATAGCAAATGAACGTGATTCCGTATACCTGCAGCTTTATTCGAATTTAATAACATCATGGTGTGCTGATTCAGAAAAGTTTTTGGATGTTAAACAGTATGTTAACGCCACCTGCACAAGAAAACCTTCATTCCAATGGGATACGTATACCGTAAATTATGCTGCTGTGACAACGGCCGAGGAATATAAATACCTAGGAGTTTATTTAGGGAGTGGTTAGAGGTTAAATAGGCAGCTTCACACCATAAAAGTTACGGCTGCATATGTTTTTGGCTTTCTGAGACGAAATTTCAGTTAACCTCCATCTAACTGAAAAGAACAACCGTATTTCACTCATGTGCGCTCAATCTTGGAGTACGCATGTGTTTTCGTGGAACCCTACACCAAAGATCTCGTTGATACGCTCGAAAACATACAGAATATGTCAGTGCGATTGGTATAGGTAATTGGCACGCTCAACTTAGCATGAGAGAAAGTAAAAGTAAACTGAAATGGCAGGACGTGAAAGATCACAGATGAAACCAGGTTGAACTTTTTTCGTAATATCTATCATTCGAAAACTGTTGTAGAAGGGGAGAAGTATGTCCAAGCGCCATTCTACATATCGCAAAGTGGGACCGCTAGGTTAAAGCCAATTATTAACTTTCCTTTAAAGGTGACGCCTTGCGCGATTCATTTTATTTTACATCAATACTGCAGTGTAATTATCTTCGACGTATGATTGCATTAACTGTTTATATTGACGATTTTCAGCGCGCTTTGTAGAATTATTTTATTATTTTGTCTCATATTTAATGATTAGTGTTATGTATCTCCCTTCTGTAATGCATGCAAAGGCAAGCAGGCTTCAAATAAATAAATAAATAAATAAATAAATAAATAAATAAATAAATAAATAAATAAATAAATAAATAAATAAATGAAACAATGAATAAATAAACAAATGAAAAAATAAATAACTAAATAAATAAATAAGTAAATAAACTTCCAGAGGCGCAAGTTTGCCTCCGACGGGTTGAGAACCCTACGCATTCAACCTTGACCAATAAAATATTTATTGCCCTATTCGTTGCAGTATGCAAGGTTTCCTGTATGTATGCTACCATTGCTATGTTATTGGTTTGAAACAAATTATGTAACTCTAATTTTACGCCTTTCCTTGCGTGAACACAAAGGGATACAACTGCAGCCACCTGAAGCAGGGCGTCATTCGCGACGGGTCTAGAATTCTTTGAACGTAGTATGACATTAAAAGAAAATTAAGCTCTTTTGGTCTAAGTGGTGTGGACGTAGAATTATGAAAACAACATTAAAATAGATTGAAAATGAAAGTACTTGTTCGCTCCTTCTTAGGATCAGCCCTGCGCAAGATCATCAGATACGTTGATCGAGTAGAAAATGTCTTTGCAAGAAAAATGGGCAAAAACTGGACATACTTTTTTGTGAAGGAGTTATATTAAATGCTCCTAAGTGTTTTGTTGAGAACCAAAACGTTTCGTAAAGGCATTCACGCCGGTTTTATATACATCAAAATTGGTCAAGCAACTGTTATAAAAATAGTTTATGTAGTCATAGTATGAAAGTGTTCCAGAATATTGCCCTAAAAGAAATTGGCTAAAAGCGCCGCAATTTATCTCTCTGAAATTCAACCCACTAAAGTATGCGCCCTCCGCCGCCCGCCCCCCCTCGTCTTTCCCCGTTTATTACAGGTAAGCCGCCCCACACAGGATATCAGGACTTGGGCAATACATCTATTCAAGCTCTACAAAGAACTGAATATTTTCTGTGTTCGGCAGTAAATGAGGCACGGCAAATAAAGGAACGACAATTTGTGAGCACTGTTTAATAAATGAATTTTGCTGTCAACTGAGGCTGGTAATTAAGCAAGGCTGCGATGAAAGCTTGACTGCTGGTGGTTGCGCGCGAGCTTACTTTGATGTGGCTGCATTGGACCCAAAATGCTGGGTTTGTGCTGCTTCTGCACTGCGCGAATGAGTCATCTGCTTGCGCGACATGCAGTGACCGGCCTCAGTACAGCTAACGTACTGTGGCTGAACTCCAATGCCCGTAGCACGGCCGTATTTCCGGTAGCTGTAGTCCGGCTGGAGTCCGACGACCGCATCTCGGCTGTCCTCCGGCGGACGTACGTCGGCCGTACACGGGTGGCTTTGGAATGGCCGGAGCCCTACGGCTGGAATCTGGCAGTATGACCGTAAGCCGGTCGACTGGCCGATGGACACTGGCCGTTGGACAGCCATGGGAGTACGGCCGTATACGGCCAAAAGGCTCACATTTGGACATGGGCCGAACATGGCTGCCGGAAAACGGCCGGACAGAAAATCACCGGCCAAAGTAAACGGCCTGTTTTAGGCCGAACAGTCCTGTGCTACCTGGGAAGAGCCTAACCACCCCCCTATGCCTCCTTTGGCGTCGTAGACTGCTGCCGATCTTTCTGTATTTCTTCAACGAGCCCCTCATTACTTACTATGGATATATATATATATATATATATATATATATATATATATATATATATATATATATATATATATATATAAAATATATATATTATATATATATATATATATATATATATATATATATATATATATATATATGGCAGAAAGAGATGACGGCAGTCTACAACGCCAAAGAAGGCATAGGGGAATGGTTATGCTTTTTTTTTACCGTTAGTGACGTTCATTATAATATATTTTTAATTATTACGTTAGAAAGAAAGAAAAAACACGCGCCCAGAGTGGGGACCGAACCCACGCCTTTCGATTAGATCTCGAATGCCTTCCCAAATTCGGCTATCTGGGCCCATCTTAGAGTTTGGTGGAGTGTGCGGGTTCTCCGCCTCAGCTCACCCCGTCTACCCTCGAGCCTGGAGCTTCGCAGTCGTACCCTTCCATCTCCCACTGTGTCAGCCATACCTGGTGATGCCCAAAACACCGCGCCCCGTTCCCCGCCGGAGGTCATCTGCTCCAGTTCAGTGGCGCAGACGAACAGGACGTCGAGGACTGGCTTTCGTCTTTTGAGCGAGTAAGCGCTTACAATCGGTGGGACGTTGTCACGAAGCTCCGTAACGCGTGTTTCTCTTTGACGGGCGTGGCCGAACAATGGTGTCTGAAACATCCAGCGGATAGGTCAACGTGGTTCGCATTTACGACTAACATTACTGGTGTATGCGGCCGCCCTGCTGCGCGCAAACTTCTCGCGGAGCAGCGCTTAAGAGAGCGTGCTCAACAGGCTGGTGAGACCTTTACCTGCTACAAAGAGGATGTGGTAGATCTCTGCCGACGCGTGAACCCGTCGACGCCTGAGCAAGACACCGTCAAGCACATTCTTAAAGGCATCGTCGAGAACACTTTCCAGATGCTGCTCGCGAAAAACCCCAAAAACATAAGCGAAGTCGTCAGCCTGTGCAAAGTTACGACGAGCTGCGCAGGCAGCACACCTTGACTCGTCGCCCTCTGTCGCAGCGTGACGACGCAATCTGTGTGCTGGAAGTCGACGAATACCCGTCCCTGCTTCGGCGCATCAAATAGCTCATTCGTGAGGAGGTCGCCCGGCAGACTTATCTCTTGCCGTGTTTGTCGCTGCAGTCGTCGCCGACACAAGATCCTGCCCAGTCATCGCCACTCCATCAAATCATTCGGGAGCAAGTCGCTGAAGCCATCCCAGCTGCTGCCGAGCCCTTGCCTGTTGCGGCGCAACTTTGCTACGCTGAAGTTGCGGCACGGGCCCCGACTAACGCTTATGTGCCTCGACGACGACCACAACCGCCGCCACATTGTACTCAGGTTCGCTCGCTGCCGCTTCATACCAACCCCTGGCGAACGCCTGATAACCGGCTAATATGTTTGTGCTGTCGAATTTCTGGTCACGTCGCGCGTTACTGCCAACGTGGGGTTCCGCCGCCAGGAGACGCTTACCGAAGGCCAGCCTACGCTGATAACGCGTATATTCCATACCGCCCTTTCAAAGACGCCCATGCGGAGCTCCGCCTTCTCGTGACGAACTCTCCTCTGGTTCCCGTGGGTCCGTCTCTCCTCGACGCCGTTCCATCTCGCCGATGTGGCGTCGTCCGAATGTCCCGGAGGAAAACTGATTGCCGCAGTTTCGGGGGCAAGAACTGCGGCGCCGTCGAAATACCGAAGCCTTTGTCCGGCCCCTGCGAACACGATTGAAGTGGAAGTGGAAGGAAGCTTTATTGAAGGAATCCCCACTTGCGCCTTGGTTGACACAGGAGCTGCGGTATTAGTTATGGACGAAGAGATTTACCGTAAACTAAGCACAGTGAGGACCCCAAATTTTCCCGGGTTTTTTAAATCTCCCCACTGCCACAGCGCACCACGTCGAGCCCTTAGCAGTTTGCACCGCCCGGATGTTAGTAAAAAATGATCTCTAGATCATCGAGTTCCTCGTCCTTCCCTCTTATTCGCATCATTTTAGGGTTGGACGTGTTGTCACGTCATAGCGCCATTATTGACTGTGCCCGTGCCGAGTTTGCTTTACTTCCTCTGTTTGACGCCGCAACGGACAGTATTCCACTTTTTTCTAAGCTATGCGCCGCCGAAGATTGCACAATTCCGCCATCTTCTGCTGGCCTGATACCAGTGACCTGTGACACAATTTCCGAGGCAACAGTCGTGTTCGCGCCCTCTAATCTTTTATCCCACAGCAAAGGTACCTCTCTCCCCTATGCCGTCCTTGCTATCGAGAATGGGCAGGCACTATGGCTGTCTGCAATGCATCGCCTTCCCATTAACTGTGCTTTGTGGTGAGTACCTTGGGCGTGTGGAAGCTGTTGATAGCCACCTCGTCAAATTCCTGGAGGTGTCACCTCCTCTGTCCATCAATGCAATGAGCCGACCTCTTCCTTTTGACTCTGGTGCCCTCGCTACCTACCATACACGACAGTCTCGATGCTCTTCAGCACGGCCAGCTTCTGACCCTTCTTCAGCGTTTACAATTGACCTTCGGCTGTCAGAAGACTTCTCTGGGCCGCACATCGCCCGTCTCTCATCGAATCGACACTGGCTCTCATCGTCCTTTGCGCCAGCGACGGTATCGCGTTTCGGCCAAAGAACGTTCTGTCATCGAAAGCCACGTTGATGAGATGCTTCAGCGTGGCGTCATTAGACCATCTAATAGCCCTTGGGCTTCTCCAGTCGTACTTGTTACGAAGAAAGGTGGATCTATCGGATTTTGTGTGGATTACCGCCGACTTAACAAGATCACTCGGAAAGACGTTTACCCTCTTTCTGGATCGACGATGGCTTAGACTATCTGCAAGGAGCTGAGTTCTTTTCAAATCAAATTAAATCATTTTTATTTAACAAGAAAACATACAGCAGAATCAAGTGCACAGAGCAAGACAGCAGGCACAACAGTGGAATTCATTTCACCGAGCAGAATCATACCTTATTCCCCATAACACCGCCATACAAATGAGGAGAAAACATTTCATCAACATATGAATAAGTTCAAAATTTCTATCAAAATATCATTCAGCATGTACAAAAAATGTGCGTAGTTTTGCTCTACTAGTATTTTCTATTATTATCGTCTGTTTGTGCAGGTAACGTATGAGCGTAGGGAGAGAACAGCGAAGCATTTGTTCCCCATAGGAAGTTCTCGAAAAAGGTATTACGCAAGGTTCTGTGTTAAGGGTTTTGTATATGGGCATCCGGTTTTTCAGATCTCCAAGGGACACTAAAAATTTTCAGGGTTATCATGCTTTGTTTGTATCTCATCGCTAGATGGTAAGAGTAACGATTGCGAGTAGAAACTAAATTAAAACGATGTAAAAGCGGTTTAGTGTGCGCGTGGTATTCTACATTGGCTCTATGTCGAAGAGCTTTCTTTTGGAGTCCAAGTACGCGATTTAAGTTCGTTCTCGTGGTTTTCCCACAAAAAAGGACACAGTAATTAATATGAGAGAGGAAAAGGGCATTGCAAATTTTTAGTTTGATCTGATGCGGTAAAAAAAAACGAAACTTTGCTAAAACGCCAACAGTCCTTGCAATACGGGAATTAAACTGTATGATATGCAGATCCCATGACATGTTTTTATAAAAATGGACACCAAGAGCTTTAACGGAGTCAACTACTTCTACAATGTTGTACCGAAAAGAAGAAAAGAAAAGAAACGAAGTGATTGATTGTTTGGGCGCGAATAAAATTGTCTTCGTTTTGTTAACATTTATCTCCAATGAATTGAACTTGCTCCAAGAGTGCAATTTGTCAAGACAATCGTTTATTTCGAGGTGGAAGTGTCGT
The DNA here is from genome assembly GCA_013339765.2 of Haemaphysalis longicornis. NCBI lineage: Eukaryota > Metazoa > Arthropoda > Arachnida > Ixodida > Ixodidae > Haemaphysalis > Haemaphysalis longicornis. The sequence continues at coordinate 51,582,059 of CM023451.1, read as the reverse complement.
TGTGCTTGAGTTTCAGAACAGTATTGTCGTGTCATCCGCATAAATAACAAATGTTCGTTTCGCACTAATCTTAATTATTTCATTGATGTAGAAGTTAAACAGGAGGGGGCGTAGGATGCTACCTTGTGGAACTCCAGCATTCACACTTTTAAACGAAGAGAGGAAATCACCTATAACAACGGCTTGTTTACGAACGTTTAGGTAGGTGCGGAGAAGCTGAAGGGGTATACCCCGTATATATTACAGCTTTAGTTTTTTTTACACGTCGTGTGATTCAGGCGATCGAATGCTTTTGAAAAATATACGTATACACCAGCTATAAACTGTTTTTCTTCAAAAGCTTTTACAATTATTTTTTTTTTTTGGTTTAATAATGGAAGTTGTGCTGATCTGCCTTTAGGGAAGCCGTACTGAACACTAGTTATTAGATTGAATTCAGAGGCGAAGTTTTCGATTCTACCGTATATAATTTTTTCTAAGGCTTTTGAGAACACAGGAAGAGTGGAAATGGGGCGATAGTTCGAGAAACTGTTTTGATCACCACCTTTGTGAAGGACAATTACCTTGGAGAGGTGCATCCTTTTAGAAAAGTTGCCAGTAATAATTGCTAGGTTATAAATATGGGCTAGTGGTGCTGCAATTATATCTAGTGTGTACTTAACGGGTTTCAATTGTATGTCGTCCACATCACAGACGTTACTATTCTTAAGTAGGTTAGAGGTCGTTATAACTTCATTGTCACTTGTAGGGTTCAAGTAAATACTATTTCTATTACTATGAATTAGATTAACAGCCTCGGAATGATTCGAAGTGTTGACAAGGTTAAAAAAAATCATTGAAAGCTTCTGCTAATTCACTGCCCTTCAGGAGAATATCATTTACAGTTATCTCAACTACATTATGAGCCGCAGGAGAAGAATTCAATAATTCATTTATCTTTTTCCATACTACATCTGCCTTTGCATTGCATTCCATGTGAAAAAATTAATCCTTTTGGCATTACGAATGAGAAATTAGTCTTGTTTCTGTATAGTTTAAATAATTCCCAGTCAAGAGGACTCCTTGTGGACAAGAACTTTTTAAAGAGTTTGTTTTCTTTTTTATCAGCTTAAGGCAAAAGTTAGAAATCCAAGGTTTCTGCAATCGACTGGTTTTTTTTAATAGTAATTAAAGGAGAAGACTCATGGTAGACTTCTTTAAACATGCATAAGAATGTGCCGTACGCTTCATCAGGTGTATCCGCGTGATATATACTGCCCCAATTATGATGTTTTGAATCTTTCGATTATCAGGGCGTTTTACGCCAAGGGAGTTTTTCATCGCTGGACCTGCGCTTCGGTTATTGGCCGGTCCAGACGACAGACGATGACCGTGAAAAAAACCGCGTTTGTGACCCGCAACGGATTATACGAATTTAACGTATTGCCGTTTTGGTTATGTAATGCTCCTGATACTTTTGAGCGCATGATGGACGACATCTGTGTGGCCTCAAGTGGAAAACTTGTTTATGTTACTTGGACGATATCGTTATATTTTCCCCGGATTTCGAAACGCATTTTACTCGTCTAGAGCAAGTTTTGCATTGCCTATCGGATGCTGGTCTACAACTAATCTTAAAGCAGTCCTATTTTGCAGCCCGCAAGCTGACGATTCTTGGTCATGTGGTTTCAAAAGACGGTGTTCTCCCTGACCCTGCTTGTCGACGACAGCTTGTAAGCTGTGGTCGACTTCCCGAAACCAACCACTCTAAAAGCCCTGCGCAGTCTCATTGGCCTTCGCTTAACTTTCCGGCGATTCGTTCTAAATTTTGCATCTATTATTGCCCCTCTGACCAAGCTCCTCGGCGGAAGCCATGACTTGTCCCCCTGCTCTCCTACATGCGATGCAGCCTTTTTGGCATTACGTCGGATGCTTACCTCACCCCCTTGCTGCGCCACTTCGATCCTCGTGCGCCCACCGAGATCCACACTGACGCCAGTGGCGTCGGGTTAAGAGCTGTACTTGCCGAAAGGAAGCCAGGATTTGACGAGCACATTGTTGCCTATGCGAGCCGTACGCTTACAAAAGACGAATCCAATTACTCCGTCATGGAAAAAGAGTGGCCATCGTGTGGGCGTATTGCCAAATTCCGCCATTACCTTTACGGCCGTGCCTTCGATGTCGTGACAAACCATCATGCCCTTTGCCGGCTGAGATTACTGAAGGATCCCTCCGGTTGCCTTGCCCGTTGGGCTCTCCGCCTCCAGGGTTAAGCCATCCACGTGATATATCGGTCTGTTCGAAAACACAACGATGCAGACGCACTCTCCCTCTTCACCTCTGGGCACGGAAACGGCAGAGCTTACGGCCATTGAATCTACCCCGACATTCCAACCATTTTAGGACATGGCGGGGCAAAAGCGGAAGGATCCATGGATATCCTCACTCTGCGACCTCCTTTCTAATCCTACGCTGTGTACCGCTCCACGTGCGCTGCGACGTCGGGCTGTGCACTTCGCCATCCGTGATGGACTGCTCTATCGCCGCAATTATCGTCCAGAAGGGCGCAAATGGTTCCTCGTGATCCGTCGTCACTTGGGGACTGCCACTTGTGAAAGCTTCCACGCGGATGTGCATTGTTCCAATGCAGGCATGCTGAAGACGTACGAACGACTGCGACAGCGGTATTTTTGGAGAGGAATGTACACCTTCGTGATGAAGTTTATTCGGGCATGCGGTGACTGCCCGCGTCGATAGTCCCCGCCTCAGCAACAAACCGGTCCACATTGCAGCTTTTACCCTGCCTAGCGCGACCTTTCGATCGGGTTGGTATTGACTTATACGGGCCGCTGCCAGCTACTTCTGCCGGCAATCGTTGGGCCGTGGTTGCCATCGATCACCTTACGCGCTACGCTGAGACCGCTGCGCTACCGGCTGCCACGGCGAGCGAAGTTGCTACTTTTTTTCTACAACGTTTCATCGTCCATCACAGAGCAGCACGTGAACTTCTAAGTCATAGAGGGCATGTCTTATTAGAGAAGTGATAGAACCTCTCCAGGAAAAATGCAACGTGATGTACCGCACCACTACTGCTTACGAACCGCAGACGAATGCGATGACGGAGAGGTTTAACCGCACTCTTGGCGATATGCTCGCTAAGGACATCTCTTCCGACCGCTCCAACTGGGACATGATTCTTCCCGTTGTGACGTATCCCTATAACACATCCATGAAGTTCACCACGGGATTCTCTCCTTTTTTGCTTCTTTACGGTCGTGAGGCAGCCGGCACTCTCGACACAATTCTCCCCTATCGACCTTATGTTTTTGAGCACACGACCATTTCTCGACTCTGCAGCCACGCCGAAGACTGCCGCCAGACTGCCCGCGCTTTCACTTCTGAAGACCAGTCGCACCAACAACAACGTCGTGCTGGTGACCACCCAGAAGCGACTTTTTCTCCGGATACCTGGTATGGCCTTGGATACCGACTACTACTGCCGACTCCCAGCAAGCTGCTATCCAATTACCACGGCCCTTACCGCGTTGTCGAACGCGCGTGACCTGTCAATAACGTTGTGAAACCACTAGCCCCGTCCTCAGACCTCCGTCGCCGAGGTCGCGAGACAGTCCCGCGATATAGTCGCGAGACTATATATTGTTATGCAAAAGATTCGCCCATTTAGAGTATGCTATCAGCCACTGCGAAGGACGCACTACGCCCCGTGAGGGTATGCTCTGATACGGTGGCCATGGGCAATAATGGGTATGTAGTGAATGGCGACTGTGAAGACGACGAGGAGATAGCACCGGCCCCGTGGGCAACGCTTCACGATCTCTGATAGCTCGCTGCATCGTGATCATCGCTGCGGCTAGTCCTCTCTGTGCCTACCTGAATACCGTCACCTGGAACGCTACCATTCCCTGCCAATAAACACCTCTTTAATTGGTAGAGGTGCGGGGCATCAGGGAAGACTCCTCGCTGCCGACGACTAATCCACAAAGGGGCTCTCCCGGCTGTGACGTTGAGCGCCGCGTGAGACGCCGCTGCTTGCGGAGCTCGTCGAAGCTCTGACACCAGTTGATGACGTCCCCGACACTCCGAAGATCCTTACTCAGCAACATCTGAAAGGCGTCGTCGTCTATCCCCTTGAGGAGATGCTTGATCTTGTCAGCATCGCTCATAGAAGGGTCTGCCCGCTTGCACAGGCCGATAACGTCTTCTATGTAACTCGTGAATCTTTCGCCTGCGTTCTGCGCCCGCTCTCGCAAATGTGGTTCGGCGCGAAGTTTCTTCACGGCCGGGCGGCCAAATACTTTCAGAAAATCGGTCTTGAAAGCTGACCAAGACTGCAAGTCGGCTCCGCGGATCAGGTACCACGTCACGGCGAGTCGCTTGAGGGAGAATGGGAAATTGTTCAGCTTCATCTTGTCATCCCATCTGTTTTGTGCGCTCACCCTTTCATACGATGACAGCCAATCCTCGACGCCCTAGTCGTCATCGGCATAGAACATGGGTGGGTCTCGTTCGTGGAATGCACCGGAACAGACGATGGGGAGTGGTGAAGGAGACGCCGTTTCCCGAGGGTCATTAGTGGACAGGACGGGACGGAGACTTCTGCTTCGTAACTCCAGGCTGCGGTGAGAACGGGAAGCCGCACACTGCACCAATTGAAGAGGTGTTTATTGGCAGGTGCTTATTGAGTTTATCGTGCTCACTTCGTGCTCCCACGATGTCATTCTCGGTTGGGATTTTCTGTCGACCCACCACGCCGTCATCGATTGCGCTCGTGCTCAGCTGGAGTTATTTTCAGTCAAGACGCCTCATCGGACGAGCCCTCTCCCTCTTTTCGCCTCGTTGTCGCCGAAGACACAGACGTTCCTCCTCGCTTTGCCATACTTGTACCCGTTCTGTGAGACTCAGTTTCCGACGCCACAGTGCTGCTCAGCCCTTCCGGGCTGTTTTGCCGCCGACAATGCTTCCCGCTTCTGTTCGCAGTTTTAGAAATGCAGCGTGGGTTCAGCTCCATGATTATTTGCAAACCCTATTCTTCTCCAGCTAGACTGTTTCGTGGTGAGTGCCTGGGTCGTGTAGAAGAGATTGACGCCCTCCTCATCACCGACGTTCCCAGTAACTCATCAGACGTTTCACTTGCTCTCCTCGACCCCTCCGCTCCAGCCCCGGATACCTCGATTTTCCTTAGCTCAGTCGACGAGAGTCTTCCTGCGCCTGAACGAAACCGACTTCTCTCCAAGCTTCAAGAGTTCCTCTCGTCTTTCGACTGCCAGACATCCTCCTTGGGCCGCTCGTCTACGGTTACTCACCACATTGACACAGGAACAAACCCGCCAATATGACAACGGCCGTATCGTGTGTCAGCCAAAGAACGTGGCGTTATTGGCAGCCATGTGGACGACATGCTTGAACGTGGCGTCATACAGCCTTCCAACGGCCCGTGGGCGTCACCGGTAGTTGTCGTCACAAAGAAGGACGGATCCATTCGCTTCTGTGTAAATTATCGCCGACTCAACAAAATAACACGCAAGGATGTCTACCCTCTTCCTCGAATCGACGACGCCCTCCACACTTTGCAAGAAGCCGAGTTCTTTTCTTCCCTTGATTTAAGGACTGCTACTGGCAGGCCCCCATGGCGGATGCTGATCGTGCGAAAACGGCGTTTGTAACATCAAATGGCTTGTACGAGTTTACCGTCATGCTTTTTGGCCTTTACAACGCGCCTGCAACGTATGAACGCATGATGGACGATATTTTGCGCGGCCTTAAGTGGAAAACCTGCCTCGTTACGTTGATGATATTGCCGCGAACCATACATTGGGTTTGTTTATTTGTGTTTTGCTTTTACCGCCCGGCTGCGCCGGTCTGTGTTATCTCTGCGCCAAGGGAAGCGCGTGTTCCATTCTTTCTTTCTGTGCCGCATGTGTTATCTGTCGTGATAGGGAGAGCATTCCGATCTAACGTGAACAGCCCAGAATAATCTTCTCGGATCTACTATGTTCTCGATGCGAATCGACGTTTCGAGAACCACGCGCGCCGAAAGATAAAAAGCCTGCAGTGCGGACGCCGGAGCTTTCGATTCGACGACACTCGCCTGTGCAAGTCACTTTGTTGACCGCTGCTTCGCCGCCTCTGTATTCTTTTGAGTTGTTAGGGGAGCACAAGTTCGCTCCAATAAACGTGTTTCTCATTCAAGACAACTGCATCGTCCTTGTCTTCGCGACATCTGGTGGAGGTGCTGGGTACTAAGCCTTTATGCTCTCTACGACATCTCGAAGCCGCCAAGCCAGTCCAACCAGAGAAAGCCCCCGACTGCAAGGATTGCTACCCGAGTTCGGTCTTTTTCCAGAAGGGCCCAAGAGAAGGAACGCTGAAACCAACACCATGGTGCAAGAAACAACGTCGCCAATCATCCTGCAGCAGCCCCGAGAACCGCCATCGTTCCGGGGAGCCCCCGCTGAAGACCCCGAAGAATGGTTGGAGAAGCTGGAGCGCGTCCGCATCTTCAACAGGTGGGACGACGAAGAAACTTTCCGGCATGTCTTCTTTTACTTAGAAGATGCTGCTCGAACTTGGTTCGAGAACCATGAGAGTCTTTGACCGACTGGACTCAATTAAAAAGGGAGTTCCTTAAGACCTTCACTACCGTGGTGAGAAAAGAGCGAGCTGCGCTTTTGCTTGAAACTCGAACGCAGCACCCCAACGAAGGAGTCGTGATTTTCGTTGAGGAGATGAAGCGACTTTTTCGTCGTGCGGACCATGAAATGACCGAGGAAAAAAAGCTCAGGTTTCTAATGCGAGGAGTGAAGCAAGAGCTTTTTGCTTGTGTAGTCCGTAACCCTCCGAAGACAGTGGCGGAATTCGCGTCTGAGGCGGCCGCGATGGAGAAGACGCTAGAAATTCGAACGAGGCAGTACGACCGCCCTGTCAACGCGCTGTTCTCGGAGACCATCGGTGCCGCAAATGGAAGCTCCGATACATTGCGAGAGACCATCCGAGCAGTGGTCAGGGAGGAGCTTCGGAAGCTTTTTCCAACGACGCCGCAACCTCAAGTGGCTTCCCTGACCGACGTAATCCGAGAAGAAGTCCAAAACGCACTGGGAACTTCTACGCCGTCGGAAGCACCCCGCGAACCACTAGCCATGACCTACTCCTCGGCTGTTCGTCAACCCCGCCCTGCTCCAACCCGTCGTCAAGAGGCCGAGCCATACCGCCGTCCAACGCCGCCGCCCGACGCCCTGTAGACCAATACCAGACGCCAAGGAAGACCGACGTGTGGCGAACGCCCGATAATCGCCCGCTGTGCTACCACTGCGGAGAGGCCGACCACATCTACCGTCGCTGTCCCTACAAGAGGCTCGGTTTGCGAGGGTTCTCCGTCGACGCCCCACGCCCCCGATACGGCCAGCGCCTGCTGAGATCGAAGAATACCTCTCCAACACCAACCGAGGACCAGCCCGCTTCAACCGTTCACCGTCGCCCTACCCGTCCAGTCACCGAACCGCCGCAGCACTGCTGACTTCTCACGTGGAAGGTCCCCCAGCCCACGCGGGGGAAACTAAAAGCAGCAACTTCGGGAGGTAAAGTTGCACAACGGCGGAAAAATAAAAACCCTCCAACGACGCAGCGACTCGCTGAAGACCATCATTCACGACATGCCCTCATCCCGACGACCCGACCTAGCCCTAACGAGACTCCTGAACACGACGACAGCTACACGGCGCGACGCGTACCCGACCTGACCGAGACGTCCGTTGAGAAGACGACGACAACGAAGATTCACACTGCCCGACCGTCAACACGTACAAGCAGAGATACGACGCCCCGACGAACCCGGAACTCGAGGAAGACTGCATCTGACGTCAAGGTGTCCATCGACGGCTTTGACGTAGTCGCCCTCGTAGACACGGGAGCTGACTATTCGGTAATGAGCGGACCATTTGCGTCTAAACTGAAGAAAGTTATGACCAGATGGGATGGTCCGCACATACGCACAGCAGGAGGCCACCTCGTGACGCCAAGTGGAACGTGCACATCGCGCGTCACCATAGACGGCACAACGTACCCTGCGGCGTTCGTCATTCTGCCTAACTGCTCCCGCGACGTAATTCTTGGAATGGACTTTTTGATGGACAACGGTGCAATATTCGATCTGCAGACCAAGTCAATAACTTTTTCCCCCAATCACTCCATGACGCCGGAACCGAACCCCGAACGACGGGCTGCTGTAAGGATTGCCGATGATCATGTCACCCTGCCACCCCGCGCAAGCTTGATGGTCGCAGTCTACTGTGAAGATGCTGCTCCTGACGTCGACGCTATCGTAGACACTGATCAAAGGGTGCTTCTCGACCGTGGTGTGTCGGTCGCAAGAGGCATTGCGCGCTTTAAGGAACACCAATCCCACATTTTGGTTACTAATTTCACCGAGGAGTACCAGCATTTAAACAAGGGCGCGGCAATTGCATTCCTCGAAGAAGCGCAAGAAGCAAGTGACGTGATCGCGGTCGCCGACTTTGAACGCACACCCGTAGAAACCTTCAAGCTCCCGCAGCCCTTCGACGTGAATCCGGCGCTACCGCAAGAACAACGGAACAAAATTATTGGCTTTGCTGCGTCGCTATAGCGAATGTTTTTCGTCGAGCGCAAAACTACGTCAGAACCCTCTAGCGAAGCACCGAATAATAACCGAAGATGGAGCCACGACCTACCCGACAGTCACCGTACCGCGTCTCTTCACACGAACGGGAAGCCATCCGGACTCAGTCGACGACATGCTCAGCGACGACATTATAACAGCCATCGAAAAGCCCCTGGGCTGCGCCCGTCGTACTCGTAAAGAAAAAAGACCGGCACATTAAGGTTTTGTGTTGACTACCGGCGACTGAACAAAATCACAAAAAAGGACGTGTACCCCCTCCCAACGAATCGACGACGCCCTCGACCACCTCTGCCACGCGAAGTACTTCTATCGATGGACCTGAAGACTCGGCTATGGCAAATTGAAGTGGACGAGAAAGACCGAGAGAAACTGCATTATAACCCCAGGACGGCCTATACAAGTTCAAGGTGATGCCGTTTGGCTGTGCACAGCACCAGCGACGTTTCAAAGAGTCATGGACACTGTGCTAGCTGGCCTTAAGTGGCACACCTGCCTCGTATACCTCGACGACGTAGTGGTATTCGCCCGGACTTTCGACGAACCCTTGCAAGGTTGGAGTCTGTACTCGAGGCCATTCGTACGTAGGGGTTGACGCTGAAGCCTGAAAAGTGCCGTTTCGCATACGGGGAACTCAAGTCTTGGGCCACGTCGTCAACGCCGCGGAGTCCTACCTGACCCGGCAAAAACTTCAGCCATTGCGACTTCCCAAGGCCGAAAGACAAGAAGGGCGTGCGAAGATTTCTCGGGCTGTGCGCATACTACCGGCGCTTCGGTCGCAAACTTTCGCACGCATTGCAGAGCCACTCACGCGCTTGACGAAAGATAGCACCCCTTTCAGCTGGGAAAACGACCAAGTAAAAGCATTCTGCGAGCTGCAAAAACGCCTGCAAAGCCCGCCCGTGCTCGCTCATTTCGACGAAAAATGCCGAAACGGAAATGCACACGGACGCCAGTGATATAGGCTTGGGTGCCGTCCTTGTCCAAAAGCAAAGCGGCTGCGAAAGGGTAATCGCCTATGCCAGCCGTGGTCTGTCGAAGGAGGAGAAAAACTATTCTGCCTCTGAGAAGAGTGCCTGGCTATTATATGGGCGATTTCAAAATTTCGCCCATACGTGTATGGAAGGGCCATTCAAGGTTGTAACAGACCACCATGCGCTGTGTTGGCTCGCCAATTTGAAGGACCCCTCTGGCCGTCTTGGGCGGTGGAGCTTGCGCCTGCAGGAGTTCGACGTTACAGTCGTTTATAATCCGACAGGAAACACTCCGACGCCGACTGCCTGTCCCGCGCCCCCGTCGACCCACCACCACAAGACTCTGATGAAGACAGCGCTGTTCTTCGGGATCGTGACGGAGAGCGACCTAGCCGCCCAGCAGCGTGCCGACCCCGACTTTACGCGTCATAATCGAGTACCTCGAGGGATGCAACGTTGCCGTTCCTAGGACCTTCAAACGCAGCTTACCAGCATTCAGCCTAGAAACTCCGTCCTCGTGAAGAAGAATTTCAGCCCCGGAACAAGAGCGAATTACCTTCTTGTCATCCCCGCGGACCTTCGTGACGAAATTTTGGAAGCGTCCACGACGACCCGTCTTCCGGACATCTCGGGCACAGCCCGCACTATTGGAAAAATCAAGGCGAGGTACTACTGGACCGGCCTTACCTCTGACGTCACCCACTACGTCCGGAGCTGCCGTGACTGCCAGGGACGAAAAACGCCGCCGACAAGACCCGCCGGACTTCTGCAACCGATCGCCGTCCCTCGAGACCATTTCAACAGATTGGAATGGACCTATTAGGCCCGTTCCCTACGTCACGATCACAGAACAAGTGGATTGTCGTAGCGACAGACTACATGACGCGCTACGCAGAGACCGCCGCTCTTCCGAGGGGGACTGCACAAGAAGTGGCAAAGTTCTTTATAAGCCAATTGTGCTGCGACATGGAGCCCCGGAAGTCCTAATCACGACCGCGGAACGGCATTTACTGTGGAGCTGATGCAAGGAGTATTACGCTACAGCAACACGGATCACCGAAGAACGACGGCGTACCACCCCCAAACGAACGGACTAACAGAACGTTTGAACAAGACAATCGCAGATATGCTGTCGATGTACGTTGACGTTGAACATAAGACTTGGGACGAAGTGCTCCCGTATGTCACGTTTGCGTACAACACGGCTATCCAGGAACGACGCAGCTGACGCCGTTCGAGCTTGTCTACGGAAAGAAGGCCGACTACGATGCTCGACGCCATGCTTCCGCATGTAGAAGACGACGACCTCAACGCCGACGTCCACGGATATCTTCAACGTGCGGAGGAGGCCCGCCAGCTCGCTCGAGTTCGTATAACGGACCAGCAGCTGGTGGATGCGGGCCGCTACAACCTCCGACGCCGAGACGCTGAGTACCAACCAGGGGATCGTGTGTGGGTTTGGACTCCCATGCGACGACGCGGACTCAGTGAGAAGCTCCTGCGACGGTATTTCGGACCCTACTAGATTCTACGACGTGTCGGCCAACTTACCTACGAGGTGATCCCCGATGGTGATTCCGGAACATCACGACGACGCACGGCGGCCCGAAGTCGTCCACGTGGTTCGCGTAAAACCTTTCTACTGTCGATAACAAATTTTATTTTATTTCGGAGTGTCGCTTATGTTAGCATCGGGTCGATGCACTCTTAGAGGGGGGGTAATGCCGCGAACCATACATTGGGTTTGTTTATTTGTGTTTTGCTTTACCGCCCGGCTGCGCCGGTCTGTGTTATCTCTGCGCCAAGGGAAGCGCGTGTTCCATTCTTTCTTTCTGTGGCCGCATGTGTTATCTGTCGTGATAGGGAGAGCATTCCGATCTAACGTGAACAGCCCAGAATAATCTTCTCGGATCTACTATGTTCTCGATGCGAATCGACGTTTCGAGAACCACGCGCGCCGAAAGATAAAAAGCCTGCAGTGCGGACGCCGGAGCTTCGATTCGACGACACTCGCCTGTGCAAGTCACTTTGTTGACCGCTGCTTCGCCGCCTCTGTATTCTTTTGAGTTGTTAGGGGAGCACAAGTTTGCTCCAATAAACGTGTTTCTCATTCAAGACAACTGCATTGTCCTTGTCTTCGCGACAATATTGTCGTCTTTTCTTCCGATTTCGACACGCATATTACCCGCCTTTGACAAGTCTTGAAATGTCTCAGTGATGCAGGGCTTCAGCTTAACCTCAAGAAGTGCCGCTTTGCTGCCTGCCAACTTACAATTTTAGGTCACGTTGTGTCCAAAGATGGCGTCAATACTGATCCTGACAAACTTCGCGAGGTCGCAGAGTTTTCTAAGCGCACCACCATCAGGCAGCTCCGAAGCTTTATCGGCCTCTGCTCGTACTTCCGACGATTCGTGAGGAACTTTGCGTCGATAACGGCACCTTTAACGAAGCTTCTGATCGGGTCCAACAACATCGCTCATTGGTCTTCAAAGTGTGACGAGGCTTTAAAAAAGCTCCGTTCTGTGCCTACGTGTCCACCGATCCTTCGCCATTTCGACCCGTCGGCCCCTACTGAGCTTCATACTGACGCCTGCGGTGTTGGCCTGGGCGCTGTGCTCGCTCAACGGAAATCTGGCTTCGACGAATACGTCGTTGCTTATGCGAGCTGGACTCTCACAAGGGCGGAGGAAAACTACTCTGTCACTGAGAAGGAGTGCCTGGCTATTGTGTGGGCCATAGGCAAATTTCCTCCCTACTTGTATGGCAGGCCCTTCGACGTAATCACCGACCACCACGCCCTATGCTAGCTATCTTCTTTGAAGGATCCGTCTGGTCGTCTTGGAAGGTGGGCCCTTCGCTTACAAGAGTACGATATTCGAGTGCTCTATCGTTCTGGCCGCAAGACACCGACGCCGATGCGCTCTCACGCTCTCCTGTGACCGCCCACACTGCCTTTTTGTCATCCATAGAGGGAATTCTGTCCTCTCTGTCACTTGACGACATGCCTAGAGAGCAGCGCAAGGATCCCTGGATCACTTCTCTTTTGGACTTTCTGACAAACCCTGCTTCGCCAAACGCCCCTCGAGCTGTGCGGCGACAGGCCACTCACTTCGCTATTCGTGACGAGCTTCTGTACCACCGAAAGTACAACGCAGACGGCCAGAAGTGGCTCCTCGTTATTCCCCGCAATCTCCGTTTAGACATTTGCGCATGTTTTCACGCCGATGCGCAGTGTGGTCATGCTGGTGTACTGAAGACATACCGATGTCTCCGCATGCGGTACTACTGGCGTGGAATGTACACTCTTGTCACCAAGTTCGTTCATTCCTGCGCAAAATGTCAACGCCGTAAGTCCCCACCAAACAAACCGCCGGCTCGGTTGCAGCCCCTGCCGTCTCCAGTGCGACCTTTCAACCACGTAGGAATTGATTTGTATGGGCCGCTCCCCTACACGGTTTCCGGAAACCGCTGGGTCGTCGTCGCGGTAGACCACTTAACGAGATACGCTGAAACTGCCGCACAACCTGCGGCTAAAGCCCGTGAGGTCGCCTCATTTCTCCTATGCCGGTTCATTCTTCGTCACGGTGCCCCTAGAGATTTGCTCAGCGACAGAGGCCGTGTGTGTATATCTGAAGTAATTCAAGCCCTGCTCGCAAAGTGCAACGTTATCCACCGCACCACCACGTCTTGCCATCCACAGACCAATGGGCTCACGGAGAGATTTATTCGGACACTGAGCGATATGTTGGCAACTTATGTTTCGGCAGACCACACCGACTGGAACCAAGTTCTTCCGTACGTAACTTATGCGTACAACACCGCCACTCAAGCAACTACGGGGTTTTCGCCTATCTTTCTCCTCTACGGCCGCGAGCCGTCATGTCCACTCGACACCATCCTGCCGTACCGACCGGATGCATCTGAATGTACCCCCGTGTCACAAGCATATCGGCACGCCGAAGAGTGTCGCCAGCTCGCAAGGGCCCTGACTTCCCAGGAGCAATCTCGCCTGAAGCAGCGTCACGACGGCGGAACGCCGCCCCCTGAGTTCGCTGCCGGTTCACTTGTGTGGTTGTGGATACCCGCGACTGTTCCTGGTCATGCTCAGAAGTTAGTGTTGAAATATCACGGTCTTTTTCGCGTAATCGAGCGCGCATCCACAATGAACTACATAGTTGAGCCGCTCACGTTGTCTCCGGACCTTCGTTGTCGTGGTCGCGAAACTGTGCACGTTGACTGCCTCATGGGTTACCACGAACCTATGGTTTTATCTTGCCCTTAGGTCGCCAGGATGGCTCCTTTTGTCCGTGGGGGGTAATTGTAGTGCAAAAGATTCGCCAATTTAGAGTATGCTATCAGCTACTGCGAAGGACGCACTATTCCCCGCGAGGGTATGCTCTGTTAGGGTGGACATGGGCCATAATGGGTATGTAGTGAAAGGGGACTGTGAAGACGACGACGAGATAGCACCGGCCTCGTGGAGAACGCGCCACGATCTCTGATAGCTCGCTGCATCGTGATCATCGCTCCGGCTAGTCCTCTCAGTGCCTAACTGAATACCGTCACTTGTAACACTACCATTCCCTGCCAATAAACACATCTTTAATTGGTAGAGGTGCGGGGTATCAGGGAAGACTCCTCACTGCCGACGACTAATCCAGAAAGGGGCTCTCCCGGCTGTCACGTTGAGCGCCGCGTGAGACGCCGCGTCTTGCGGAGCTCGTCGAAGCTCTGACACCAGTTGATGACGTCCCCGACACTCTGAAGATCCTTACGCAGCAACATCTGAACGGCGTCGTCGTCTATCCCCTTGAGGAGATGCTTGATCTTGTCAGCCTCGCTCATAGAAGGGTCTTCCGCGAGTACTGAATGGAACATGCTGTTTATGAAGAGCTCGCCCGTCGCACAGTCCACCATAGCGCCACATTCACAGAGGAAGTCGATACCAAGAATAACATCATGTGTGGACCTCGGAAGCACTGCAAATTCAGCCTGTAAGTGTTTGCCGACTAGGAAAACGTCCACCGCACAAATACCGATGGGGCATAATGACTCGCCCCTAACACCTCGAAATATGGCACCACGGTCCCAGCTGAACATCATTTTAGGTTCAATACGCTCCTTAAAAACCCTACTCATAACGGAAACTGTTGCTCCAGTGTCAACAAAACCCATCGTCTGTACACCATCAATGAACACTTCCACTTTGTTCTTGACCATAATGACGGGCAGAGGTATGTTTCCTAGAGACTGTCCGGCGACCTTACCCCCATCGGCCGCGCCGGCTAGTTTCCCTGCGGCGGTGACAAGGGGCGGCGCCGACGCGACGGAGATTGGCGTTGGTGTAGGGGCGGTGGCGTCAAACTCCTGTCGGAGGCGGGAGAGCCGTTGCGGGGACCATTGAGATGCTGGTTGTTGCCAGTGGGTGGAAATGATGGCGACCAATGGTTTCCAGGGTTATAATTACTACCCCTAGGCCAGGTGAACCGCGGGCCCGCGCTTGATCCAGGGCTGCGACGCCGGCAAAACCACGAGATATGACCGGCGACCCCACATCGGTAACAAACAGGTGGCTTCCATCCCTGCGGTTCGAGGAGACTCGAACCGCAGGGATGGAAATTGGCGACTGGAAGGGCTTGCACGCCGATACTCGTCCGGGTGGTAGGCGTCCTGTGGACGATAGAAACGGCCTCGTGATTGATAGTAGCGATCTCGTGTCGGGCTAGTATACATGTCACCTCGCCGGTCGTCAACGAAGTCGGCCACGTTGACAGATGGTCGTAACAATTCCACGTGCGTCGTAGAAAAGTAGGAATTCGGAGGTGCCTCGTGCCGTGAGTCGCTGTTGTGAGATGGGGTCCAGGGACGGACAACGTCACTGTGTCGGAACAGCTCTTCACGGACTATTTGCCGTATGGTCGACGCAAGGTCGACAGACGAGTTGACGTCAGAGCTGGCGACAGTTGTGACGTTGGGTAGTCGACCAAACTTTGGCGTTATCCGATGCATTTTGAGCGCTTCAAACCTGCGACAGTGTTGGATTACGTCAGAGATGGTGTTCAGGTTGTCCTTACTGATGAGAAAATTAAAAACGTCTTCCGCAATGCCCTTAAGTATATGCCCAACTCTGTCGTCCTCCGGCATCCTAGCGTCGACGACCCGGCACAACTTCAGTATCTCCTCTATGTAGGTCGAGCATGTTTCCCCGGGAACTTGCGCTATCTGAAGGAATGGCTGCTCGGCCTTCTCTTTCGCTTCCGAATCACCAAAGGCCTTCCTGATTTCCTCGACGCATCCGTCCCATGTGGTCAACTTTTCCTCGTGGTTTTCAAACCACGCCAACGCTGTCTTGTCCAAGGAGAAAACGACTTTCGCAAGCCGGTCCGCAGCGTTCCAGCGGTTGTACTTGCTCACTCGTTCGAAATGGGTGAGCCATTCGTCGACATCTTCCGGTTTCCCTTCAAACTTCCGCGGCTCTCGTGGCTGCTGCCAGTCGTTGGGAGGTGTCTCCGAAGAGTTGCCTTGTGTCGGGGGGGCCATGTCTTCTCGGACGGGCGAGAGGCCAGCTACGCGACGGCTTCGACGAAGATCCAGTGACGCCGTTGTTCGCTGGGATTACCCCGCTCCTCCACCAAGACTGTTAAGGGGATAAGCAGGCGAGTAAGAGGCAAAGTAGGGTTTATTCGCAGTACTGGCGGTGGTTCACCGGAGAGCGTGCAGCCAACATCGATTCCACCCAAAAGAAGCACTTCGTTTTTTTCTTCATCGGCCGTGCAGCTGGCGGGGAGGATTTGCCCGTACAGTGAAGCAGTCCTGACATTTTGTGTAACATTTCCCCCTCCGCAGACGAAACCCCCAGAGAGAGTCATTCAGCAGCGCGCGGGTTGTATGTTTTAAGGCGTGCCACATGTACAAGCTGAGTCTTGCTTGCCCGGCGTCCGGTCGCAGGGAGACGTGAAATGACGTAGGTGACATCGCTGACACGATCCACAACAACAAATGGGCTAGTGTAACGGGACAAAAACTTGGTACACAAACCCCGTTTCCTTAAAGGTGTCCAAAGCAACACCAGATCACCTTTACAAAATGCAATACTGCGGTGGCGAGCGTCGTATCGGTCCTTAGAACGGCCCTGCGAGGACAGTGTACGTAGACGGGCTAATTAGCGGGATTCTTCAGCCAGGCAAACGGTTTTGGCAATGGATGCCTCGTTGTGCAAGTAAAATGGTAGAATGGTGTCGATAGGCGCCCTAGCTGAGCGGGCGTAGACGAGGTGGAAGGGACTGTAACCGGTGGTTTTGTGCTGGGCGGTGTTGTAAGCGTAGGTGATGAATGGTAGTATTTCATCCCAGTTTCTATGGTCGGAAGAGATGTACATCGAGATCATGTTGATGAGTGTGCGATTCGTGCGTTCAAGCAATCCATTCGTCTGTAGATGGTACGGAGTAGCATGCCGGAACCGCGAAGTAGAAAGCCGAAGTAATTCCTCCACAACATCCGCAATGAATTGGCGGCCACGATCACTGATAAGCACACGAGGGGCGCCGTGTCGAAGAAAAAGGGCATGCAGCAGGAATACAGACACAGAGGTTGCTGAAGCAGTTGGAACAGCTGCGGTTTCCGCATAACGCGTCAGATGGTCAACACAGAGGATAATCCAGCGGTTGCCGCCAGGCGTTCGTGGAAGTGGGCCTACAAGGTCAACCCCAACCTGCTCAAAAGGAGCAGTGGGTGGTTGGACAGGATGAAGCAGACCGGCAGGTATGGCGGCAGGACGCTTGTGACGCTGGCATTCTGTACAGGTGGCGACGTATTTTTCAGTCGTGCGCCGCATGTTGGGCCAGTACAAGCGCTCTTGGGCGCTGTGTAATGTCTTAGCGTAACCGTGGTGTCCAGACATCAAATCATCGTGCATAGCGCGCAGTACGCAAGAGCGCAGACTCTCTGGTACAACCAAAAGAAACCGCGCACCAGATGCTCCGTAGTTTGCCTTGTAAAGCAGGCCGTCCCGAAGAGAGCAGCGATTAGAAGGGGCGGATGCATGAGCACCGGCGAAGAATGGGGCCAGCTTGGGATCGTTCTGGTGCTCTTGTCGAAAGGTTTCAACGTTGGGAAATTCCTCAGATACTGGTGCGAGGTAGTCATCGAAATTGTCGGCGTCCCACACAGTCGTTGAAAGTAGCCCGGAAAGGCAATCAGCTTCGGTGTGACGGCGGCCGCTTTTGTAGGATATAACGAAGTCGCATTCTTGGAGACTGAGAGACCAGCGGGCGAGTCGCTCGGATGGATCACGTAGTCCAACCAACCAACACAGAGAATGATGATCCGTGACAATCGTAAAAGGACGTCCGTAAATGTAAGGGCGAAACTTCTGCACAGCGAAGATAACCGTCAAACAATCCTGCTCGGTCACAGTATAGTTTCTTTCTGACTTGCTGAGTGTGCGGCTGGCATAGGCTATGACATGTTGGGCCCCGTGATGCCTCTGCACGAGTACTGCTCCGAGGCCGATGCTGCTGGCATCCGTATGCACTTCGGTCGAAGCCGATGGTTCGAAGTGACAAAGTATTGGGCCAGAAGTGAGCAAAAACGTAAGTTGGGAAAATGAATCCTCGCACTCTGGCGTCCA
Source organism: Haemaphysalis longicornis (assembly GCA_013339765.2). Lineage (NCBI taxonomy): Eukaryota > Metazoa > Arthropoda > Arachnida > Ixodida > Ixodidae > Haemaphysalis > Haemaphysalis longicornis. The sequence continues at coordinate 51,563,803 of CM023451.1, read as the reverse complement.
GTTGAAAGGCACATTCTTGCGCAAAAGATAGGACAGAGGAGCAGCCAGCTCTGCGAATTTAGGCACGAACCGGCGGAAATAGGAGCATAGCCCCAAGAAACTTCGAAGGTCACGCACAGACTGGGGTGGCTTGAAATAGCTGACGGCTGCCATCTTCTCCGGGTCAGGTCTAACGCCATGTTTGTCAACTAGGTGGCCCAAAGCTAGTGCATGGCGCTCACCAGAGTGGCACTTTTTCGAATTCAACACAAGACCGGCCTTTCCTAGACAGTTCAGGACAGTGTCAAGGCGTGTGTTATGCTTTTCAAAAGTACGGCCGAAAATTACCACATCGTCGAGGTAGCACAAGCAAATCTCCCACTTCAAGCCTCGCAGAATTGTGTCCATGAACCTCTCAAATGTAGCAGGAGCATTACAGAGGCCGAACGGTATGACGTTGAATTCTAAGAGTCCGTCGGGGGTAACAAAAGCCGTTTTCTCTTTGTGGGCTGGATCCATCGGAATTTCCCAGTAACCAGATCTTAGGTCGACTGACCAAAAATAAGTAGGGTTTATTCACAGTACTGGCGGTGGTTCACCGGAGAGCGTGCAGCCAACATCGATTCTGCCCAAAAGAAGCGCTTCGTTTTCTTTTTCATCGGCCGTGCAGCTGGCGGGGAGGATTTGCCCGTACAGTCAAGCAGTCCTGACATTTTGTGTAACAATATATATATAGTGTGAGCGTTTATTGGTGTCTTGGCTCATGAAGAAGGCTCATGGAATGAATTCATTGCTATTCGCTAGTGGGACCAATCTCTCACCTGTGCATACCGATAATAGTCATCATTTGTGGATTATCATCATCGTCTGGGCTCGTTCTGCCGAGTTAGAGTGAACTAAAATATTCTAATTCACTGTAGCCGAGTCGCCGAGTTCCCGGCGGGCTGAGTAAAGAGACGTGCCTTGGAATTACCGTTCCCTTGTTCCAGTCTGCTTTCCTCTTACAAGTGGTAGAGGTGCGGGGTAGCACGAGGCGTCCTGAACGAAGCTCCAGGGGTGCAGCCGGTTCAGGTCGAGGTTGGGGTCGAACGCAACCTCCACCACTTCCGCCGCTTCATGCGAAATTTTGCAACAGTTGCTTCTCCTCTCAATAACTTCTTGCGTTCTGGCACAGCTTTTGTTTGGAGTAAAGATTGCGAACGGGCTTTTCAAGCTCTGAAAAACGCACTCACGTCGAGCCCTGTGCTTTGCCACTTCGATGATGCTGCACCAACGGTTCTACACACGGACGCCAGTGGTCAAGGCATCGGTGCAGTCTTGTTGCAACTCGATTCGTGCAAGAGGGAGCGAGTGGTCGCCTATGCTAGCCGCACACTGACATCGGCAGAACAATACTATACCATCACAGAGCAGGAATGCCTTGCTGTTGTGTGGGCCATCCAGAAGTTCCGCCCTTACTTGTACGGTCTACATTTCAATGTCGTCACTGACCATCACGCATTATGTTGGTTGTCGACGTTATAGAACCTCTCCGGCCGCCTCGGCCGTTGGGTTATCCGTCTACAACACTATTATTTTACCATAACGTATAAGTCTGGCAAAAAGGATTCAGATGCAGATACCCTCTCACGGTGTCCCTTATCAGAATCGGCCGTCTGCTTCTCACCGCCAAGCAGGCCTGCTTTACTCATGGCGCCCATTGCTTACTCCACGGTTGATGACATCAGTCTCCCGGCCAAACAGCGGGACGTTACTTTTTGTCGCAGAATAATCGACCGGATAGACGGCTCCGCGCGGCCTCCCAACAGCCGGTTGCGTTGCCAACTCTAGAAGTTTCGGCTTTAAAACGGGGTTCTGCACCGTTACAGCCACCACCCCACAGGGGCCAGGTGGGTTCCTGTCCTACCTCGGGAGCTACGCGCAGCTGTGTTAGAGGCATTTCACGATGTTCCGACAGCAGGACATCTCGGGTTTGACGAAACCTACGATCGCATTCGTTGTCGCTTCTTTTGGCCTGGGATGGCGTGGCGTGGCGATGGCGACAAGCGTGGCGAAGTACATTTGTTCATGCACCAAATGCCAGCACCGAAAACGCACTACGACTCCGCCAGCCGGCTTACTACAACCGGCACCTTGTCCTTCGGCGCCCTTCGAAGCTGTGGGCATTGACCTGTACGGCCCGCTTCCCAGCACACCAAACGGCTATCGCTGGATAGTGACTGCTGTCGACCATCTAACCAGGTACGCCCAGGCGACCCCTCTACGATCTGGCTGCGCCGAAGAAATCACTGACTTTCTGCTGCAGAATATCATCTTGCGCTACGGTGAACCCCGCGTCCTTTTAAGACACCGCGGCAAGGCCTTCTTGTCCCAAATTGTGGCTGAAGTGCTTCAAGCGGCAGATACGATTCATAAAACAATCAGCAGCTATCATCCTCAGATGAACGGCGTTACTGAACGCTTTCACCAGACTCTCTCCGACATGCTCTCTATGTATATCAAAGCAGACCACACCAACTGGGACAAATTCTTCAGTTTGTAACCTTTGCCTACAACACAGCAATTCAGCGCACCACTAGCTACTCAGGGGATATGGTGGGTAATAGAAACAGATGAAGAATTTTGCGAGTCAGAAAGAAAGTGGTGAAAAAATGCCCGCCGGGTGGGATCCGAACCCACGAACTCCAGCATACAGGTCTGGTGCGATAACCACTTCGCTACTCGGGGTGAAGAGGACCTTCTTTTTACCCCCAGGCCGTGACTCGAGTGTCTACAACATGTCGAGAGGGGTTGACCAGCGTTGAACCCTCTTGAGCTATCCTTGGCACTAAGGCTGGTACAACAGAGGCCCTCGCTGAGCATGTAGCCACTTAGAAATTGGAAATGAAAGGCTCGGTGAAATAAGACATAAAACAAGGGTTGGCAGTCAAGAAAACCTGGGAAAACAAAGGGGATGTTGTGGTGAGTCATAGAAACAGATGAAGATTTTTTTGAGTAAGAAAGAAAGTGGTCAAAAAATTCTTCATCTCTTCCACAACATCCCCTTTGCTTTCCCAGGTTTTTTTTACTGCCAACCCTTATTTTATGTCTTATTTCACCGAGCCCCGCATTTCCCATTTCTGATTGGACATATATATATATATATATATATATATATATATATATATATATATATATATATATATATATATATATATATATATACATATTATATATGTTGTCGTGAAATATCAGCTCAGGCAGCCCCTCCATGCCACACACGAGCACGTTTTCGGGTAGGATGATCGATCACCCGTGTGGGTACGCCCATATGTGGACCTCGCGAGATGTTCAGGTGGGTGAGCACTGACGGAGGCTTTTGGTGAAGAAGACGATGCAGCACGAGCAAGCATGCTGAGGTAGACTGACTCCTAGAGCTCGCCGCACCTCGTCTAGCGTCAGCTGTTCCTTTCGTCCTCACAGTGCGTTACTCCGGCCTTTGGGAGCTGACTGTCACCAGAAAATAAACACCTGTGCAATGTATATTTTATTCTCTTCACAGACACTGCTGAAGAAGATGCTTGCAACACTCCTTATTTAGGTTCCCACCACCAGCACCAGCCTGATGTTTGTTGAACATAGTAAAAAAGGGGATCGCAGAAGGCCGCAAATACTTCTTCGCAGCAGGATGATTGATTTCGTATGCTTTTGCTCCAGAGTTCACACTGTTTTTGGTCTTCCCGTTCAGAAGCACCACGGGACCCTGTAGAAAAAAAAATCACTGTTTATAATTCAATAAACTTGCGCACTCCGCAGCAGTAGAGACACCATTAGGGCATCGCCGCGGCTTCTAACAGCGAGCCTTGTACATTGCAGAAAACGGAGGGTATCACGGTCAGCGCCGGCTGGAGCACGCGCCCAAGAAAGGAAACACGCCATTGGTCAAGCGAAGGCTTAAAGATAATCCCTTGGCGCACAAGTACCTTCTCTTCCATAAAAAAATGTCTGCTGCACGGTTCTACGGCCCTTGAGTAGTCGGCAGCAGTAGAGACACCATTGGGGCATCGCAACTGCTTCTAAAAGTGTGCCTTGTACATTGCAGTGTGGTGCTCTTGCTCTCCCTAGCACATTTTATGAGTCTCTTAATTTTTGGTTTCTTGTGCTCCAGAGTACGGAAAGCGTTTTTACTTGACTTACAGCATCAGCGACACGTGTCGAAACTGCAACGACAAGATAAACGACAGTGATTTATGGCGTATCTGCTGTGAAGGTAGACGTTATTACCAAGCTGGTGCATGTTATGGGGTAATGGAAAATGCCCACAAAAAGAAATCGGCAACGGCTAAAAATTGCGGGAATGCGTGGCTTGTAAATTCACGGTTCATGCTGGAAGTCGTTCAGAGATTTAATTTACCGGTTCAGAAACGAACTTTTCTTGTGAGCTAGCAGACTTTCACCGCAAGGTAAATGAACTGCTACCGATCAAATCAAAAGTTGATGCTTCGGACAAAATTTAAAAATGTTTTGAGAAAATCGAGGAGTCAGTGAAGGTTATGTCAAATAAATATGATGAAGTTATAGCAAAATTGAAGCACCAGTAAGATGGCATCTCGAACCGCCAAAAACGAGTCGTGAAACTTGAGGCTGAGGCTAAAGAAAAAGAACTGGATAAGCTCAAATACGAGATCAACGCTTTAACGAGATCAACGAGATCAACGCTTTAACGTAGAAGTACACAGCTTAATCCAACACACAAAAGAAAACCGTCTAGAAAAGCTAAACAAACTATCGTGTGATCTTGTGCTTCCACCACTTTCCGAGCGTCAAGTCGAGGCCACTCACCGTATGCCGTCCGAGAATCAAAAGAAAAGTGATAAACATGACATTGTGATTGTTGGGTACTCGTATTGCTTGACGAAAGAAGGATGGCTTGAGAAAAAAAGAGAAATATATAAAGCAAGCCCAAATATTTTAGATGCGACGCTGAGAGGAGCATCTCTTGCCGGCGGCCCTGTCCTGCATGCGTCCGTCGTCCGCGTCCGCACAGCTGCGTCTCCCCTCCGCTCGCCTCCTCTCCTCTCTCCGATCGCGAACACTCTCTCCCAACATCTGCGGTCGCGCTGCGCGCGGCACCGTGCGCGGCTGCGCACTGTGGGCATGTGCAGTACTCTATGTCTCCGCGGTCTCCTCTCCTTCGGGCGCGCTGCGCATAGAAGCGGAGTGCCGCGCTTCGGCCGGTCTCTCAGTCGACGGTCGTCCACCCGATGATTGCTTGATGCGACGCCAATGGGACCCCCTTCTGCGTCGCATCACACCAGGGTTCCCGCGAGGGGAGGTTGGCGTAATTTTTTTTCAATGAAAACCTCACAGCGTACAATAAATCAGTTTTCAAGAAATGAAATCGACAGCAACCGAAAACCAATATCAGTTGACATGGCACAAAAACGGAAGGCTTTTTGTGCGTCGCATGCCACGTGATAGAGTAATTAGAATCGTGTCAGAGCAAGAGCTAGAAAAAATTCGCTAAACTTAAATATGACAGCCCTGTCTGGTCAGCACGTCCCTATGGTGCATGACAATAAATGCTGTTACTTCAATGCACATTCCATTCAGGGAATAAGTGTTTCCCACGAGAAAAACAGTTATCATTACTTCATCTAAATTCGCAAAGTTTACGAAATAAACTGATGCTGTTGACTTACTGCTCGACGCGTTAAAGCACAATTGTGATTTTTTAGCTTTTACCGAGACTTTGTTCACGAGCTGTGAAGCCGGTGTACCCTGTAAAGGCTACAATTATGTCACAGTCTGTAAAGAAAATAAACGAGGCGGTGGCGTGCAATATATATCCACGACAGCCTGAAATTTGATGTTATAAAAGAATATACAGTTGTAACTTCTGATTTTGAATCGGTCATGGTGAGGTCGGCAAATTTGTTCCTAGTAATAACATATAGGCCCCCTTTCCGCACTACGTCATCCCTTGTTCTGCAAATATTAGAATTTTATTAACGGTAAAATGCACGCGCGACTGCAATGGAAGATTTCAACATAGATATTGTCACGTAGACAAAGAGGACGCAGCTGTCTTAAAAGAAAAACAAGTTTATTGTGAGCGAACCTGTGCTCCCCTAACAACTCAAACAATACACAGGCGGCGAAGCAGCAGTCAACAAAGTGACCTGCCTAGGCGAATCTCGGCGAATCGAATGCCGCCGCGTCTGCTCTGCAGGCTTTTATCTTTCGGCGCAAGTGTTTCTGGAACCGTCGTTTACATCCAGAATATTGTAGATCAGAAAAGATTATTCTGGGCTTAGTGACGTTAGGGTGAAACAGTCTTCTAATCTGAATGAGATAGCGTCTGCGGCATAAACAAAAAGAATGGAAGACGCGCTTCGTTCAGGACACACATAATTAACAGAGCCGGGCGTGCCCTGGCAGTAAAACAAACAATAAATAATCAAACCCATACATGGTTCGCGGCATTACCCCCCTCTAAGAGTGCATCGACTCGATGCTAAAATAGCACACAGTCTGAACGAACAACAAAAAAAGCCCGTCATCTTGTATTGTAAGGTTTCATGCGAACTACGTGGACGACGTCGGGCCGCGTGCATCGTCGTGATGCTCCGGAATCACCATCGGGGATCACCTCGTAGGTAAGTTGGCCGACACGTCGTAGGATCTGGTAGGGTCCGAAATACCGTCGCAGAAGCTTCTCACTCAGTCCGCGTCACCGGATGGGAGTCCAAACCCACACACGATCCCCAGGGTGGTACTCGGCGTCTCGGCGTCGGCGGTTGTACCGCCCGGCATCTACCAGCTGCTGGTCCATTGTACGAACTCGAGCCAGCTGGCGGGCCTCCTCAGCACGCTGAACGTATCCTTGGACGTCGGCGTTCATGTCGTCGTCTTCTACGTGCGGAAGCATGGCGTCGAGCATCGTAGTCGGCCGTACGGCGTCATCTGCGTAGTTTCCTGGATAGCCGTGTTGTACGCAAAGCTGACGTACGGTAGCACTTCGACCCAAGTCTTATGTTCAACGTCGACGTACATTGACAGCATATCCGCGATTGTCTTGTTCAGGCGTTACGGTAGTCGGTTCGTTTGGGGGTAGTACGCCATCGTTCTTCGGTGATCCGTGTTGCCGTAGCGTAATATCCCTTGCATCAGCTCCGCAGTAAACGCCGTTCCGCGGTCCGTGATTAGGACTTCCGGGGCCCCATGCCGCAGCACAACTTTGCTTATGAAGAACTTTGCGACTTCTTGTGCTGTCCTCCTCGGAAGAGCGGCAGTCTCTGCGTAGCGTGACATGTAGTCGGTCGCTACGACAATCCACTTGTTCTCGGATCGGGATGTAGGGAAAGGGCCCAGAAGGTCCATTCAAATCTGTCGGAAGGGCCTAGATGGGACGGCGATGCGCTGCAGAAGTCCGGCGGGTCTCTTCGGTAGCGTTTTTCATCGTTGGCAGTCATGGCAGCTCCGGACGTAGTTTGTGACGTCAGAGCCTTGATTTTTCCAATAGTGCGAGCTGTGCCCAGATTATCGGAAGACGAATCGTCGTGGCAGGTTTTCAAAACTTCATCACGAAGGTCCGCGGGGATGAGAAGAAGGTAATTCGTACTCGTTTCGGGGCTGAAATTCTTCTTCACGAGGACGGAGTTTCTCAGGCTTAATACTGGTAAGTTGCGTTTGAAGGTCCTAGGAACGGCGACGTTGCATCGCTAGAGGTAGTCGATTATGACGCGTAACTCGGGGTCGGCACGTTGCTGGGTGGCTAGGTCACTCTCCGTCACGATTCCGAAGAACGTACTGTCTTCATCAGAGTGTTGTGGTGGCGGGTCGACGGGGGCGCGGGACACGCAGTCGGCGTCGTAGTGTTTCCTGCCGGATATATAGACTACTGTAACGTAAAATTCTTGCAGGCGCAAGCTCCACCTACCAGGCAGCACAGCAAGTCCGATTCTTGACCGGCCAACCTACGGCTGTTCTACACTCTTAGCTAAAAAGGACTAACGGGGCATCGGCGTTAGTCCTTTTGAGGACTAACTGCGCTGCCACTAGAATTAGTCCTTTTTGGGACTAACGGCAAGGGTACCAACTGTTAGTCCCTCTACACTTAGCCCCTTGATGGTTCAACTGTTGGTCCGCCAATAAGACTAACTGTTGGTCCCTTGCAGATCAACTGTTAGTCACCCCTGTTAGTCGACCTGGAGACCGACCGTTGGTCCTCTGAGTATCAATCGTTAATCTTTCTCATTACTCCCCCTAGACCAATTGATGCTTTCAAGACTAAATGTTCCATCCCTGCAAATGTTCCCTCTGGATTAACCGTGCATACTAAAAGACGGATGTGCTGGCTTGTGCAAATACTCCATGAGTGACTGTCGTTCCATTAGACCGACAATTCAGAAGACAGGAGTAAACACAAGAGACCAGAAGCAGTATTTCTTGGCCACTTGTTCACGACAAAGTACTGACGACAACGAAAATGGTACTTTCAAGCTTTTTATTGCAACACTGTGTAAGCAACATACACAACAAAAGTAAACCGTACTCTACTCTTGACGTTGGAGTCTCTATTTCGAAAGGCCTGTACGGCCACACCTTGTTGAGGCGATGCGCCCAGTATTGGGCTATTCCGGGTATACATGGCTGCTGTCCTTGGCGCAAGCGTGCTCCACTTGTCTTGAGGTACTTGTCCGTTGAGAGGAGACAGCCATCCTCCGTGACGCTGTCGGCAATGAGCGTATGTCGTCATGCTCCTGCAGAAAATAAATAGGGCCAAAAAACAAGTGTTATTCGTGGTAGGATGCAAAATTGAGAAAAACGCAGTTTCCAGCAGCCCTAACAAGCATCCGTAAAAAAATACCTCAAAAAGCAAAAAGGAGCAAAATCAACGCTTTATGTAGTGCAGCCAAATGTGGCCTGTGAATTGTACAAGGGCCTCTTCCCTCTCTTTCACACGACATGTAGGGAAAGAGACGCTTCCTGTCAGCACCAGCTATAAATCAAAATGGTTTGACTGCAATAAAAAATAAACAAAAAACAAGAAGAAATACTTAATTATTGGAAGAAAACCTGCTTTCTTGCGCTGATGGTGCGGGTTTGCATAGAACAAGGTAATTATTGATTTCTGACTGTGATGTCGGTGTCGAAGAATGCGTTTTTATTTCGAAAATGTATTAAGAGCCAAATTTTCTCAATGTTTAATAAATTTAACAATGTTGAAGAAATAGCCTCGGGCGAAACAAACAAAACGGCGTCCTCTCAGCTTTATGCATGGGGAGTGGCTATGGCTGCACGTTTTTATTTCCTCTTTGCGGACAGTGCACACAAAAAGCTTTAAAGGATAGGGGCAAAAATGTTTGAGGCTGACCACGCTTCGAGCGCTTCGCTACCAGTGAGGGAGCAACGAAATGAAAAAAAGTGAAGGAAGCTTTCGGCCACGTTAGATGAGTCACGCAAGCGTGCGCCTGCTACTGCGAAATTTATGTGAAAGGCACGGGTGACGGGTGGGTGCGGGAAGGACTGCGGGACGAGAATGTTTCGTGAACGAGTTCCCCGAAAGCCAAACAATTTTGGGGGTGGGGGGGGGGGGGGGGGCGTTACTTGCAGGTTAGGTTCCCCGTGGCGGCCAGAAGGAGGGCCGGAACAGGAAAAGGGGCCATAAGATGACACTGTATTCTCAAAAAAAAAAAGAAAAACTTGCCGTGAGATACATAAAGATACTACGATTTGGTTAGAGGATATTTATTACGGCGGTCAGACCGCGCCTTCGAGGAAGACTTCATTTTGCCGTTCTGCTGTGGTCCGGCAGATTACAAGTTCTGGTTCCGCAAAATATGGAGAAAAATGCTTTACTCAGCCAATTTACATCAGATTTTAACCGTTTTTGTCTAGTTTTATTCTGGACGTAGTTGCGGTTACGAGGGTGCAACTATTTTTGCCCTACTCAGCCTCAGAGTGTACGCGTCCGTTGCAGTTACGGCGTGCTGCCAGACTTGTAATTTTCCTGCTTAAAATATCACGTTTTCATTAAAAATTTAATATGTCTGCGAGTAATTCTTGTGTCCTAACAGCACCATGTTGTTATTTTAGTGTTCATATGTTTGCCTAAAAAGTTAGAGCCCCTCGAGATTCTCGGCCACGTGTTAAACACGCTTTGACATTTCTGGCTATAAATGTATTAAAACTGCAATTTCAAAAGAAAAGAAGTTAGCGGTTAGCTTCCTTTTTGAACGCTGCTCCTGCTGGGACGGTTATTTATGCGGTTGGGCTGCTTGTTTAAAGTGAAATTGCATGTTTACTATGTTAGGGTTAAGCAAAAAATTGGGTAAATATTGACCGAAACAAATAAAAATTAGGTCGCCGTCGGCAGTAACGCACAGCGAATCGACTGGCGTTGGTTTTAGAAAATAGCTGGCACTCTGACGCTAAGATGCAAGCTCACTAACTTCAAAAAGGGCGATGGGGAAAAGCCGTCACCGCCGCAGCTCACCTTTCGCAAGTCGTCCCCGCTGGCCGGCCGAACAAGTAGAAAACAAGTCGGAGGGCCCCCGCCAGGTGGAGCAACAGCAACGTTGCGGGAGCAAAGGGTGCTGTTAGTCTTTCCGTTTGTCCCATTCGCGTCGAGGGACCAACGTTTGGTCCCTTCATTTTGCACACGGCCCTAATCTTGGCGCGTCTGGTCTTTTTCGGACTAAATGTTCCTCGAGAGGCGTAATTGCTGCAGTTAGTCTTATTTTCTCCCATTTTGGCTAAGAGTGTAGGGAATGCTCGGCCATCGGCATCAAACTGGCCAGCGTTGAACATAAGATAAACGGTTTGAATAGGGCCACCAATCTCTGCGGACGTTTTCGGCAGCCAATATTCTTAAGTTGGTCAGCTTTCGCTCGTTAACCGTGAACACGGTTTCCCCTCGGCGAAAGTTACTCAGAAGTTATCAGGCGGATCAACCACCGGCGATGAACGGCACTTGCTCCAGCAACGTTAAATCAAAAGACAGGCGGCAGGTTTCCCGCCGCCGAGTACTCGCTTGTTGCTTGAAAGGGGGTTTACAAAAGATGATCAGCTTGTGCAAGGCCACCAGGCGACCACTTTGTTTCCGCTTGCAGGGGAACACATGATGAATGGCTGTTGTCCAGTTCTAGAGTACTCGTGTTTCGTAGGCACCCGTTGTTCAAAAGTAGTTTTGGAAACGTACGTCATCCGCTCCGCTTATGAATCTGCACGCTCCTGCTCTTCGAAAGGTGAACGGCTGACGTCAGTCGCAGGTTTAGCACCGCCCGTGCCAAATCACCGGAATTCCGAAGGTCATGCGTGTACACGCGCCCAGTCACCGAACAGTGTGCTGTATATACATGTGCACTCATGGACAAATTAACGAGGACACAAAAATATTAACCGTATACGCGAAATTAAAGATAATGGATAGTGACAGCAAACTAATGTCTTTCTAGTGGTATATTTGGAAACGCACATTTTCAGTCTTGTGTTGTGACATGTGTTCGCGCTTTGTGGATATCTTGCTTGCCTTTCCAGCAGCTGAAATGCTGCTGCAAACGATCGACGAACGGCGGCGTTTTCCAGTGCCCGGACAAAGAAAGTTCGGTAAGGTCATTTTTGCTGGCCATTTTCTTGCGCGACGAACGTTCGGTGCAGAAACGTGTTACGGCTCGATTTTCCGTTTCCGCTTCAGTCTCACGGTGTGGTTCGCGGAAGCTAAATTCAATTTACTGATGCCGACGACGCTCCATATGTCTAGCGTTGATGATGGGCGGGTGGTAGGCGCAGCGGAGGGGGCTAGGAAGTCTGAAACAATCGCCGGTGCTCTTGATGACATTGTGAGGAATGGAGCTGTTTTGTAGCGTATGCAGGTTTTTATTGCACGAGCTCGTTTATACAGGGTGGTTAAAGTTAGGTGGAAATGTTTTTTTTTAAAATAGGCGCTTAGATTTACGCGAAGACCACCTCTACAGTGAGATTATGCTCGCAGGGGGACAACATAATTAGGAGGTAATTATTGATGTAGGTGGTTTAATTACCGAAAATTGAATAATTACCCTTTTATTGGCTGCAGTAACCAGGCATGTTTGTATTGGAAAGTTATACGCAATTGTGTTTCCACGCAGTTTAAATTGGGCAGACCTCTTCGAGCGCATCCGTTGTTCGAGATATGAAACGGCGAAGTTTAATGGCCGTTCGCATGATTACGCATATAGAAGTCAAGAACGGCGCATAGCTCCTCCCTTTTGTTCTGTTTAGATAGCGGTTCCGAGTACTGCAGATTGCAATACCGCCAGCCAAGAATCAATGGATGCAAGTTATCACTTTTTCCTGGGCCTCCACCCCCTTGTCGAACTAAACACCGTACACAGTAGCCACGTCACAGAAGCGAGGAGCTTGCGCCGGTGCACACTGTCTTGCATGCGTAATCATGCGACCGGCAGTTAAACTTCGCCGTTTGATATCTCGGACTACGGATGGGCCAGAAGAATTCTGCCAATTGAAAGTGCCGAGAAAACATGATTGCGTCTAACTTCCCAATATGTCTGGTTACTGTAGCCCCTAAAATGTTAATTAGTCAATTTTTGTTAATTAGGCCTCCGAAATCAATGATTACCGTCTAATTATGTGTCCCCCTGGCCGCATAACCTCACTGTAGAGGTCGCCTTCGCGTAAATCTAAGTGCCTATTTTTCAAAAACCTGTCGGCTGGGCGGTTTCACCGCACTATCGTGTGATTTCGATAGCTGGGCCACTTTGAACAAGGCAAAATACAATATGCGACTGCTCAACTTTTTGGAGATAAAACTTCCCTTGAGAAAAAAAGGAAACACGGGAATAGTTTGAAAATCTGAGCTTTGCAATAAAAGCGTTTTCCCATTTTCCTTTTTATCTGATTTGTGGCTGAAAACCTTTCCTAATGCTTTCTCGGGTTCTGTTTCTTTGGAAACTATTTCTTTTCTTTAACCAATTTGTAGTTCAGGAGCACCTCGGCTGAACGCGCGAAAGTTGTGCGCTCTCACTTTGAGTGGGGTGCGGCTCACGGTGTTCCCTTTGGGGGCCTTCGCTACATAACAGGCTGCGGAGTTTTTTTTTCTTTTCTCCGCAACGTGGAGGGGTGTATTTCCCGTCTGGTGCCACAAAAAAGCAGGCATCTCTGCCTAGTCGCAAGCGCGTGCTCAGTCTGGTAGGGCGTTTTCACAGTAATGAATGTTTGTTGTCGAGTGATCTCCTTGAACGGGACTATTTAGTCGGTCACTGAAACTCCTTGCGCACTCAAAACACAACAGAACCCCTAAAACTCTACGTACAGGTTCGCTTTTAGAAGAGGTTGGTACACAGCGCCGACGAACAGGAAATGCAAAAATTAGCCGCGAAGTTGAACAGCGACAGCAAATAGGACAGCCATGGCCGTATTGACGTTGTTTAGGCCATGCCAGGGGTGCATAATGACCAAAATGTAAGACAGTGCGGTTGCTTTTTCGCGTCTTTCACAGTGATTTGCGTGCCAACCGCTTCACGTGCACGTGAAATATTTGGCTCAGGTATTCCTGGCAGTGTAATCTAGACGTCGTGCAGGATTACTTCCACTGCTCTAAGAGTGTTGTTGGGTCCCTTTAAAGCAAGACACATTGCACATTAGCAGCGTAAATATCTGTAGGTGCCTCGAACTGCCTTCTTAGTTTGGTGACAGTGAGAGCTGGGAAGAGTTGTAACTTGTATTTTTTTTGTTTACTGCTGCAGGTGCTCCTGAGCATGACAGCTGTGGCTTCCGTTGGAACTCTGTCCATGAACACAGTAGCGGTTCAATCAAATGGAAGCAGAATCGCTGTAGGAGCAGCAATTGAGAAAATAAATCTGCACCACAATTTGTGATCAACAGTCTTTGTAAGCTGCTGAATTTAATTGTTTACTTGAAAGCACGAATGATTGTTGTTACGAGGTCATAAATTCTGCACTTGGCTGAGGAACAGCTCCACTAGACTCATTCTAGGGCTGGATGAAAGCTGCAGCACCACAATAATTATGCCTACTGCAGTGGAACGGCCGGAGTATTGCATGGCTAAAGTTCAACCGTGGCTGAGCGGCTCTGGTTCAACAGCTAGCCCCCAAGCAAGGATGAATAGCCGTCGTCTGTAAAAGTTGAACGGCCGTCGGTTGTTCAAAGTTGAACGGCCGCCGGACAATAAAAAAAACGGCAGGACGACGGCAAAGTCTGGCCGCCGAAGGGCGGTTGTAAGCCCCTTGGCGATGCTTTGGTCAAAGGTGAGCAGCTGTTCAGCTTACACCAGGGAACTTTCAGCACACGGCTAAGGCCCACTTTTGAGTATGGGCTTTATACTCTGATGGAGCAATGGCCGAGCACAACTTACCCGGCCAGAGATGGGCAGCTTATGCTTAGAATTACATGCTTGTGCTGCTTGGGGGGGGGGGGGGTCCTTCAAATTTGCGAGCCAACACAGCGCATGCCGGTCTGTGTCAACCTTGAACGGTCTTCCATACACGTATGGGCGAAATTTCGAAATGAATCATATAATCGCGAGGTACTCTTTCTCAGAGGCTGAGTTGTTTCTTTCTTCCTTGGACAGACGACGGCTGGCATAGGCGATTGCTTTTGGGCACCCGCTTTCCTTTTGTACGAGGGCGGCACCAAAGCCTAAATCACTGGTGCCCGTGTGCATTTCCGTTTCGGCGTTTTCGTCAAAATGCGTGAGCACGGGCGGGCTTTGCAGGCATTATTGCAGCTCGCAGAATGCTTTTTCTTGGGCATTTTCCCAGCTGAAAGGGGTGCTATCTCTCGTCAAGCGCGTGAGTGGTTCTGCAATGCGGGCGAAGTTTGCGACGAAGCGCGGGTAGTATGCTCATTGGTTCGAGAAATCTACGCACACCCTTCTTATCTTTCGGTCTTGGGAAGTTCGCTATGACAGAAGTTTTCCCCGGGTCAGGCCGGACTCCTGCGGCGGTGACGACATGGCCCAAAAACTTTAGTTCCTGCACGCACGAGAAGCGGCACTTTTCAGGCTTCAGCGTTAGCCCCGAGTACAGACTCCAACCTTGCAAGGTGTGCGTCGAAAGTACGAGGGAATACCACAACATCGTCGAGGTATACGAGGCAGGTGTGTCACTTCAGGCTAGCTAGCACCGTGTCCATGACTCGTTGAAACGTTGCTGGCGCCGTGCACAACCCAAATGGTATCACCTTGAACTCGTATAGGCCGTCCGGGGTTATAAATGCAGTCTTCTCTCGGTCTCTCTCATACACTTTAATTTGCCAGTAGCCGGTCTTCAGATTAATCGATGAGAAGCATTTCGCGTGGCAGAGGTGGTCGAGGGCCTCATCGATACGGGGGAGGGGGTACACGTCCTTTTTGGTAATTTTGTTCAGTCGCCGGTAGTCAACGCAAAACCCTAATGTGCCGTCTTTTTTCTCCATCAGTACGACCGGCGCACCCCAGGGACTTTTCTATGCCTGTATGATGTCGTCACTGAGCATGGCGTCGACTTGAGTCCGTATGGCTTGCCGCTCGTGTGAAGACACGCAGTACAGTGGCTGTCGGGTAGGTCGGGCTCCATCTTGGGTTATTATTCCGTGCTTCGCTAGAGGTGTCTTGCGTAGTTTTGAGTTCGACGAAACACACTCTCTGTAGCGACGAAGCAATTCCAACGATTTTTCCCGTTCTTCTTGTGGTAACGCCTGATTCGTGTCGAAGGAATTTAGAAGCTTGAAGGTATCTTCGGGTGCGCGTTCAAAGACGGCAACCGCGATAAGGTCACTTGCTTCTTTTGTTACTTCGAGGAACGCAATTGCAGCGCCCCTGTTTAGATGCTGGTATTCTTCGCTGAAATTAGCGACAAAAACTTGGCATTTGCGTTGCGTAAAGCGCGCAATGCCTTTTGCGACGGAGACACCGCGGTCGAGGAGCAACCTTTGGTCAGTCTCTACGATAGCGTCGACGTCAGAAACAGCATCTTTACAGTAGACGGTGATCATCAAGCTTGCGCGGGCTGGCAGGTTGACATGATCATCGGCGATCCTTAAAAAAGCACGGTGCTCGGGGTTCGGTTCCGGCGTCATGGAGGGATCGGAGGAAAAATGTATGAACTTGGTCTGTAGATCAATTATTGCATCGTTGTCCCTCAAAAAGTACATTCCAAGAATCACGTCGCGGGAACAGTTAGGCAAAACAACGAACGCCGCAGGGTACGTTGTGCCGGCTATGGTGACGCGCGATGTGCACGTTCTACGTGGCGTCACGAGGTGGCCTCCTGCTGTGCGATTGTGCGGACCGTCCCATCTGGTCATAGCTTTCTTCAGCTTTGACGCATATCGCCCGCTCATGACTGAGTAGTCGGATCCCGTGTATATAAGGGCGACAACTTCAAAGCCGCTGATGGATAGCTGTACGCCGGACGCCGCCTACTTCGAGTTCCGGGTGCGTCGAGGCGTCGCATTTCTGCTTGTACGACTTGACGGTCGGGCACTATGCGTCGTCGTCTTCGTCGTTTTCTCAGCGGCAGGTTCGGTCATGTCGGGAGCGCGCACGTTGTTTTGCTGTCGTCGTGTTCAGAAGTCACATCAGGGTTAGATCGGGTCATCGGGCTGATGGCATGTCGTGAAGCATGGTCTTCAGCGAGTCGCTGCGTCGTTGGAGGGTTTTCGTTTTTCCGCGGTCCTGCAACTTTACCTCCAGAAGTTGCTGCTTTTTGTTTCCCCTGCGTGGGCTGGGGGACCCACATGTTGGAAGTCATCAGAGCTGCGGTGGTTGGGCGACTGGTACGGGTAGGGCGAAGGTGAACGATTGAAGCGGGCTGGTCCTGGGTTGGTGTTGGACAGGTAGTCTTCGATCTCAGTATGACGCTGGCCGGGTCGGGGGCGTGGTGCGTTGACGAAAAAGCCTCGCAAACCGAACCTTTTGTAGGGGCAGCGACGGTAGATGTGGTTGGCGTCTCCGCAGTGGTAGCACAGCGGACGATTAGCAGGCGTTCGCCATACCTCAGTCTTCCTCGGGGCGGGGGGTTGCACCGAAGCTGGTCGGGCCGGCGACAGGGGGCGATGGTATGGAGCCTCGTGACGATAAAGCGTAGGAAGGCGAGGCCGGTGAACAGCAGCCGCGTAGGACATGGCTTGCGGCTCGCGGGGTGCTACTGATGTTGTTGAAGTTCCCAGCGCTTAATGCACTTATTCCCTAATCACATAGGTAAGGGAAGCGACTTAAGGCTGCGGCGGAGTGGAGAGAAGTTTCCGGAGCTCCTCCCTCAACATTGTGCGAATAGTCTCACGTAGGCTGTCGGCCGGAATCCGCTTGCTGTAGACATAGTTCGCATTGGCCGCGCCGTCAAAGTTGCGGTCATACTGCTTAGCACGCATTTCGAGAGCCGTCTGAATAGTGCTGGCTTTGATCACAAATTCGGCGATGGTTTTGGGCGGGTTGCGGACAACTCCAGCAAGCAATTCCTCCTTCACATCGCGCATTAAGAATTGTTACTTCTTTTCTTCCGCCATGCAAGGGTTAGCACGCCTGAAGAGCCGCTTCATCTCTTCGACAAACCCAAAAACACTTTCGTTAGGGTGTCGTGTCCGCTTCTGCAGCTAGTCTTCGGCCCGCTCTTTTCGGACAACCCTGGTGAACGTCGTTAAAAATTGCGTGCGGAAATCGTTCGAAGTCTTTAGGGAGCTCATGATTTTCGAACCAGATCCGTGCTGAGCCCTCAAGGTAGAAGAACACTTGCCTCAGTGTCTCCGCCTCGTCCAATCGGTTGAACAGCCTTACCCGTTCGACTTGCTCCAACCAGTCTTAGGGGTCCTCCGAATGTGACCCATGGAATGATGCGGGCTCCGCGGGGTGCTGAAGAACGAGGGCCGGACTGGGAGTGCTGGTCATGGTGCCTGCGTTGATCATAGTGGTTTTCACGACGTCTTATTTTTTCACTTTATCAGGCAGGAGTCCAAACTCGGGCTGAAGACCTTGCTGTCGGCGGCTGCCACGAGTGGGGCTTGCTTGTTGGCTTGACGGCGGCTTGGGATGCATGTACCCAGCATCTCCACCAGATGTCACGTAGAATAAGAGGACGCAGCTGTCCTAAAGGTAAAACAAGCTTATTGGAGCGAACCTGTGCTCCCCTAACAACTCAAACAATACACAGGCGGCGAAGCAGTAATCAAAAAAGTGACCTGCCTAGGCGAATCTAGGCGAATCGAATGCCGTGCGTCTGCTCTGCAGGCTTTTATCTTTCGGCGCAAGTGTTTCTGGAACCGTCGTTTACAACCACAATATTGTAGATCAGAGAAGATTATTCTGGGCTTAGTGACGTTAGTGTGAAACAGTCTGCTTATCTCAACAAGATAGCCCGTGTGGCATAAACATAAAGTATGGACGATGCTTTTCGCTCTGGACACACATAACAGAGCCGGGTGTGGCCTGGCAGCAAAACAAACAATAAATAAAAAAACCCATACATTGTTCGCGGCAAAATGTTGCCTACGTATGTTAACAAACGAAACCTTCTTGACACTATGCTGTGTTTTGGCTATGCGAACGAAATTCATGTGCCTACTCGGGTGACAGAATTGTCCGAAACCCTTTTTGACATGCGTGCTGAAATGCGTGCTGGAAATGCGTGCTGGAATGAAATGCGTGCCGGAGTTGTTATACCTGGCTTTAGTGACCAATTTTCCAACTTTCGCATGCATAAAGTCACATAAAACAGAGCGGAAGAGAATTAACCCTACTTATTACCGAATGATTACCGCTGGGAAAATTCGACCTTTTCAGGCATTAGTTACTGCGGCAGATTGGAGTGAAATATTACAAATCACTGAAGCTGTACATGCGTACGAAACATATACGGTGACAATAACTCAGCTCTATGGCCACGATGTTCCGTTTGTACTGCTCAAAACGAACAGAAAAGCCTATTTAGCACATTCATTAAAACAAAGCAAATCGACTACTTGCGGCAGTTTAAGCAGTTTAGAAATAAATTAGGCGTTGATATTAAGCGGGCATGCACACAATACTATGAAGATAAGTTTGCAGCTATGTTGAATGACCAGAAAGCAGTTTGGAATACCATAAACGATCTTTTACTTTCAAAAAATAAAAAAGCCATTCACAGAGCTTATAATAGAGGGCAAATCTCACTGGTGCATACTCCCTATTACGTTCAACAAGCAGTTTTTAAAGTCCGGTGCTTGTGAAATCTCCTCTAGTACCGACACAGGCTGTGAACGATGCATTGCCAAAAGTATTACTAAATTGATTTTTTTGGCTCCCACTGATGACTCCGAAATACTTTCTTTTATTATGAATTTACCTAACTCTGCGGCAGGTGCTGATGGTATAAAAGCAGAGTCAATAAAATCAGTCTCGCAGGTTATTAGGGGGCAGCTGTAATTTGAATTTAGGCACCGGAATATTTCCTTATAAGCTTAAGATAGCAAGGGTCTCAGTCATAAAGCTGGAAATGAAAATGACCTAAATATTATAGACCTGTATCTGTAGAGCCCATATGTAAAAAAAATAATAGAACAAGCCTTATACTGTCGCGAAGTCAAAGAAGACGCAGTTGTCTTTGAAGAAACCGAGTTTATTGGAGCGAACTTGTGCTCCCCTAACAACTCATAGAATACACAGGCGGCGAGACAGCAGTAAAGAAAGTGACGTAAGTAGGCGAGCGGCAAGAGTCGAATGCATCGGCGTCTGCTGTGGAGGTTTTATCTTTCGGCGCGAGTGTTTCTGGAACCATCGATGTACATCCAGAACATTGCAGATGAAAGACGATTATTCTGGGCTGGTGAAGTTAGGGCGAAACAGTCTGCTTATTTGAATAAGATAGCCCGTGCGGCATAAAAATAAAGAATGGAAGACGCACTTCGCTTGGGACACACATAACAGAGCCAGGCGTGGCCGGGCCGTAAAAAAAAACAACAAACAAACAAACCCACACATGGTTCGCGGCATCACCCCCCCCCCTCTAAGAGTGCATCAACCCGATGCTAAAAAAAGACAGTCGCTCGACAAAAATAGTCCTTCATCTTGCATAGCAAAGCTTCAAGTGAACCACGTGGACGACTTCGGACCGCATGTGTCGTCGTGATGTTCCGGAATCACCATCGGGGATCACCTCGTAGGTAAGTTGGCCGACACGTCGTAGAATCTGGTAGTGTCCGAAATGCCGTCGCAGAAGCTTCTCACTGAGTCCGCGTTGTCAGATGGGAGTCCAAACCCAAACACGATCCCCTGGGTGGTACTCGGCATCGCAGCTTCGGAGGTTGTAGCACCCGGCATCCACTAGCTGCTGGTCCGTTGTACGAACTCGAGGGAGCGGGCGGGCTTCTTCCGCACGCTGAAGGTACCCTTGGACGTCGGGGTGGAGGTCGTCGTCTTCTACATGAAGAAGCATGGCGTCAAGCATCGTAGTCAGCCGTCTTCCATAGACAAGCTCGAACGTCGTCATGTGCGTAGTTTCTTGGATAGCCCTTTTGTACACAAACGTGACATAAGCAAGCACTTAGTCCCAAGTCTTATGCTCCACGTCGATGTACATTGACAGCATATCTGCGATTGTCTTGTTCAGACGTTCTGTTAGTCCGTTCGTAGGGGGTGGTACTCCGTCGTTCTTCAGTGATCCGTGTTGCTGGAACGTAATATTCCTTGCATCAGCTCCGCAGTAAAGGCTGTTCCGCGGTCTTTGATTAGGGCTTCCGGGGCTCTATGTCGCAGCACAACTTGGCTCATGAAGAACTTTGGGAATTCTTGTGCAGTCCAACTCGAATGAGCGGCGGTCTCTGCGTAGCGTGTCATGCAGTCTGTCGCTACGACAATTCGCTTTTTTCCAAGCCAGAATGTAGAGAACGGGCCCAGAAGGTCCATTCCAATCTGTTGGAAGGGCTTCGATGAACGGCGATCGTCTGGAAACGTCCGGCGGGTCTCGACGGTGGCGTTTTTCACCGCTGCAGTCACAGCAGCTCCAGACGTAGTGGGTTACGTCGGATGTAAGGCGGGGCCAGTCGTACTTCCTTTTGATTTTTCCAATTGTATGCGCTATGCCGAGATGTCCGGAAGATGGGTCATCGTGACATGTTTCCAAAATTTTGTCACGAAGGTTTGTGGGACTGACAAGAAGATAATTCGTTCTCGTTCCAGGACTGAAATTCTTCTTCTCAAGAACGGAGTTTTTCAGGCTGAGTGCTGGTAGGTTGCGTTTGAAGGTCTTAGGCACGGCGCCATTGCATCCTTCAAGGTAGTCGAATACGATGCGTAAGTCGTGGTCGGAACGCTGCTTGGCGGCTAGGTCGCTCTCCGTCACGACTCCAAAGAACGCACTGTCTTCATCAAAGTCTTGTGGTGGTGGATCGGCGAGGGCGCGGGACAGGCAGTCGGCATCCGAGTGTTTCCTCCCGGATTTATAGACGATTGGAACTTCGAACTCTTCGAGGCGCAACCTCCACTGCCCAATACGGCCTGAGGGGTCCTTCACAATGGCCAGTCAACACAGCGCATGGAGGTCTGTCACAAACTCAAATGGTCTACCATACACGTGTGGGCAAAATTTTGAAATCGCCCATATAGTAGCGACGCACTCTTTTTCAGACGCTGAGTAGTCTTTCTTCTCCATCGACAGACTACGGATGGCAAAGGCGACTACTTTTCGCAACCGCATTGCTTTGGACGAGAATGGCACCCAATGCTATATCACTGGCGTCCGTATGCATTTCCGCTTCGGCGAATTCAGGGCTCTGCGGGCATTTTTGCAGCTCGCAGAATGGTTTTTCTTGGTCGCTTTCACAGCCAAAATGGGTGCTAGCTTTTGTCAAGCGTGTGAGTGGCTCGGCAATGCGTGTGAAGTTTGCGACGAAACACCGGTAGTATGCGCACAGTCAGAGAAAACTTCGCACACTCTTCTTGTCTTTCAGCCTTGAGATGTTCGCAATGGCTGAAGTTTTTGCCGGTTGAGGTAGCACTCCCGCGGCGTTGACGACGTGGGGCAAAAAATAATGCTCCTGGTACTCAAAACGGCGCTTTTTGGGCTTCAGCTTTAACCACTACGTGCGAATGGCCTCAAATACAGACTCCAAACTTGCAAGGTGTGCGCCGAAGGTCCGGGCGAATACCACAACGTCGGTGAGGTATAGAAGGCAGGTGTGCCAGTTCAGACCAGATAGTATACTGTACTCTTTGAAACGTTGCTGGCGCCGTGCACAGCCCAAACGGTATGGCATCACCTTGAACTCGTATAGGTCGTCCGGGGGTTATAAATGCGGTCTTCTCTGTCTCTCTCGTCCACTTTAATTCGCCCGTAGCCGGTATTCAGATCCTTGGATGAGAAGTACTTTGCATGGCAGAGGTGGTGGAGGGCGTCGTCGACTCGTGCCAGGGGGTACAAGTCCTTTTCAGATGCAACGCATCTCATGCTAGCCCCTCTGTCCTTTCTGCGTCTGTCCGGCGTTGTCCGTACAGCTGCGCCTCTCCTCCTCTCCTCTCTCCGATAGCGAACACTCTCTCCCAAACAGCTGCGGGTTGGCGAAGCGCGCTCTCACTCCGTTGCTTGGCGCCGATGGGCGGCGCTGCGCTCGGCGCTGCGCGCGCTGCGCATGTGCAGTACTCTCTCTCTCCGCGCTCTCCTCTCCTTCGGGCGCTGTGAATGTAAAGCGGCATGCCGCGCTTCGGCGGTCTCAGTCGACGGTCGTCCTTGCTACGCTGCGCTCTCTCGCAGTACTCGTCGATTGCTTGATGTGACGGTGTAAGCATAATCAACACGACGGAAACGCCAATGGAACCCTCCGAGATGCGTTGCATCACACCAGGGTTCCCGCGAGGGGAGGTGGGCGTAATTTTTGGTAATTTTTTTTAGTCGCCGGTAGTCAACGCAAAACCTTAATGTGCCGTCTTTGTTCTTCACCACTACGACCGGCGCAGCCCACGGGCTTTTTGACTGCTGTATAATGTCGTCGCTGAGCATGTTGTCGACTTGAGTCCGGATGGCTTCCCGCTCGTGTGAAGAGAGGCGGAACGGTGACTGTGTCTGGTTGGTCGGGCTCCCTCTTTAGTTAATATTCGGGGCTTCGCTACAGGTGTGTGAGATACTTTTGAGTTCGACGAAAAACACTGCCTGTAGCGACGCAGGAAAGCCCATAGTTTGTTCCGTTCTGCTTGCGGTAACGTCGGATTCACGTCGAAGGAATTTAGAAGCTTGAAGGTATCTTCTGGTACGCCTTCAAATTTGGAAATCGCGGTCACGTCACTTGCTTCTTGCGTTTCTTAGAGGAACGCAATTGCAGAGCCCTTGTTTAAATGCGGGTATTCGTCGGTGAAATTGGTGACAAAACGTGAAATTGGCGTTGCTTAAAGCGCGCAATCCCTCTTGCGGCAGAGACATCGCAGCCTAGAAGCAGCGTGTGGTCACTCTCTACGAAAAGCGTTGACATCAGGATCCGCATCTTCTCAGTAGAAGCTCACCATAGGCCTCCTGCGCTGGAGTTTTGGCGACATGCAGCGCCCCTAGCGGCCGACGCCTCTGGGTAGTACAAAAGCAGACGACCCTCGCCGCCCTCCATGTGTTTTCAATTACAAGCCAGAGTGAAAGTTGGTTGTGGCGCTTTGCGGCGTGTTTAAATGACTGCATACTGT
The DNA here is from genome assembly GCA_013339765.2 of Haemaphysalis longicornis. Classification (NCBI taxonomy): domain Eukaryota; kingdom Metazoa; phylum Arthropoda; class Arachnida; order Ixodida; family Ixodidae; genus Haemaphysalis; species Haemaphysalis longicornis. Next base: position 51,540,207 of record CM023451.1, on the reverse strand, counting down.
ATGAAATAGCCCTTAAAGTAGCTGCAGAGGCTAAACAAAATAATATCCGCTAAAAGAAGCCGATTTGTCGGCTTTCTTTTGAGCGAGCTGTCGACCGCGGTGGTCGCGGCGTGGGACAGTATCGCTAGATCGGGTGGTTTAACTGCTTGACGGCAGTTACAGTTTTTTTTTTTTCTTTTTGCGTGCGGTCGACAAAGGAAAGTTCACGAGTAGCATAAACACGGAACGCTGCTCATCTTACATCCTGAGGTAACTGCAAAAGGTTGCTTCATCGGGAGCTTTAAGCGAACGCAAGAATTGCGCAGCCGACTCAGCTGACACTGCTGGCCTGGCACCGCCTTTGAAACGAGTGGAAATTTTGTTTCGTATTTTCGCAAACTAAATGATTCTTGCGTAACGTTTTACGCCGCACGATTTACGAACGGCAGGGTACATGTATACTAGCGAGTAGGTGGGGCAATACCGCCAATTAAATAAACAAATTAAGCGCTATTAAAGGACGCAAAACACGCACCAAATCACACGCACAGCATAACATAACACAGCCGCATACACGGCGCGGGGCCCCGAATATTTACGTACGATCATCACTGACTGTGTTGGTTTTCTAGTGCAGGGGTCGTCGAATCTGAACGCCGACACGACAGTTTTGACTTCAAATGGAGTTAGACAGCGAGACAAGAACAGAGAATTGGCGTCCTCCAGTTGAATTGCACCCCCCCATGTTCCCACTTCGCCAGATTATTGTCAAATATTATTAGAAATTCGCTGAATTTTTTCTCTTTGCATTCAAAACCCCCCTCCCCCCCCCCCTCAATTTGACGTCCAGCCCTCCGCCGTGTCGGCTGCATGGAACTCGGCCGTTGCTGACCCTCATTCTAGGCTATTAAGTGCGAACTGGGAATGTATGCTGCAAGAGCATAATTAAGTAAAGTGAGAGAAAACAAGGAAAGCGAGCGGCCTCTCAGTTCGCCCGACCACTTTTTACGGCCACTAATTTCGGAATCGCGAAACAGATTTCACGCTTCTGACGGTCGCGTCATTTTGTCACTGAGACACGCAACAAAACGGCAAGCTAACGCTGCACCATGTATTCGTAACGGCGACGCAAACGAGCACTGTTCAACGAAAGTGCACGCATAGTGTGCAGGTACGCAAAAGAGCGGCGCACCGCAGCAGGCGAGCCTGCGGTTCGCCGGACTCGCTGGCTTTTTAAAGCGCGATCATCGCCGATTGCGTCACTCTTCTTTTTGATCGGCTGTTTTTGAGAAGTCTTTGTCACCTAGAGTATTAGTTTAAACTAGAAATTTTACTTAAAATTTCACTTCGTACGACCACCGATCGGTGAACCTGCGAGTAGCAGACGCCGTCACGGTCCCGGCACTTTCGTCGGCGCTGTAAACGTGTTTAGCGCTGCAAAGCTTTTTCCACTAATGCCAAGTTGATCGCTGAAATAGATCTGACGCGTCGGGGATGAGCTGGTGACCACGTCGCAAAATAATCGGGAGCGTCGAGCTCATTTTGCTTCTGTCAACACGGGATCCTATGGGACCCACGCAGCTTTGTACTACCCGGAAGTACTGCCCGGAAGCCGCTTGCGCAGCGCCCCCTGGGCAGCGCAGGAGGCCTATAAAGCGTGCGCAGAGTGGCAGGGTAACATGATCGTCGGCGACCCTTACAGCAGCACGGTGTTCGGGGCTCGGTTCCGGCGTCATGCAGTGATCGGAGGAAAATGTTATAGACTTGACCTGTAGATCAATTATTGCACCATTGTCCGTCCAAAAGTCCATTCCGAAAATTACGTCGCGGGATAAGTTAGGCAAAACGACGAACGCCGCAGGGTACGTTGTGCCGTCTATGGTGATGCGCGATGTGCACGTTCGACTTGGCGTCCCACGGTGGCCTCCTGCTGTGCGTATTTTGCGGACCGTCCTATCTGGCCGTAACTTTCTTCAGCGTAGACGCGAATGATCCGCACATAACTGAGTAGCCGGCTCCCGTGTCTATGAGGGCGACTACATCAAAGCGTCGATGGACAGCTGAACATCGGACGCCGCCTTCCTCGAGTTCCGGGTGCGTCGTGGCGTCGTATCTGTGCTTGTACGTGTTGACGGTCGGCCAATATGCGTCGTCGTCTTCGTCGTATTCGAAGCGGCAGGTGCGGTCATGTCGGGTACGCGTCGCGCCGTTTTGCTGTCGTCGTGTTCGGGAGTCTCGTCATTGTTTCTTTATTTATTTCAGTAACTTTTAAAGCCCAGAGGGCGTTACAGAAGGGACTGGTCCCTGGCATTATCACCAGAAAAAGAGAAGAGTGAAACAAATCATTGGGAACAACCACAACAAAAACAATAGTGGACAAAAAATGCAAATAGCATACACAATAGAGTCAATAGCATAAATGCAATTATAAGGAACAAAAGTAATTTTCGATGGCAATCTTAAATAAAGATACATCGATTATACTAGCTATTGCAGGGGGCAGGTGATTCCATTCGTTAGCAGTTTTGGGAATGAAAGCGGCAAAAAATAAGTTAGTGTTGCAGTGGGGAATGTATACCTAATGGCGATGGTCAATACGTGATGATACGTATGACGGCGCAGAAAGAAGTTAGGGTTTAATGCATGCGTTTGAAAAATAAATTTTATGAAATGCTGACAAAGCGGCAATTTTTCTACGTAGGGCTGGTTGGGAAGTTTTAAAGTTCGTTTCATAGCAGAAGCACTGGATGTCCGAGCATAGTTGGAAAGGATGAAGCGTGCACTACGATTTTGAACCGTCTCCAACGTGTTAGAGATAATCATAATGGGGATCCCACACCGAACACGCGTACTCAAGTTTGTGCCGTATTAAAGTTTTATATAACAGTAGTTTTAGCTGAGAAGGCGCCATAGAGAAATTACTTCGCAAATACCGAAGCATACGGTTCGCATTATTAACAGTAAAATTTACATGGTGTTGCCAAGAAAGGTTGTTGGTGATATGAATTCCTAAATATTTGTATGAAGCAACAAGTTCTAGTTTAGAGCCCTGGATATAGTAGTCGTAAATATTGGAGGTATCAGGCTTACGTGAAAATCTAATTGTTTTGCATTGTTAGTATTTAGACGCGTTTTTCATGTGTTACAAACACGTAGTAATATTATGGACGTCGCTCTTACATCGGGCTTACGTGATGCGCTTTCGTAAGTCTGCATCGTGTGTTGCGCCGTCCTTCGTCTTTGTAGTTTCAATTTAGCGCAGTGTTTTACAAGAAATAATGTACCAACTAGCCCAGAAGCAAGCTCTCATTGACTATATGTCGAGTACATCGGGCTTACGTGATGCGCTTTCGCAAGTCTGCATCGTGTGTTGCGCTATCCTTCGTCTTCGTAATTTCAATTACCCGCAGTGTTTTACAAGAAATAATGTCACTCTGAAGTGTGGAAGTGTCAGAATCTGCAGTGATAGTTCTGTCAACAAAGCAATCATCTGCGAACCTAATGGTTGAAGTAACTACTGAAGACAAGTCGTTAACATAAATCAAGAAAAACAAAGGACCAGCATGGAACCCTGTGGTACCCCTGGTGTCACTAGAGAGTGCGGTAAATCAAATTCATTGGCAGATACAAACTGAGTTCTATTAGATAAAAAATATTCAAAGAAAGAAAGAATGTTTGGATCAACATTTAGTTAGCCTAACTTCATGAGTAGTAATTGGTGATTAACTAAATCGAAAGCCTTAGAGAAATCAATGAAAATACTATCAATGAAATCTCCGTTATCAACAGCATTGGCAATGTCATGTATGAAACAATTAAAAGGGTTAGGTCAGGTCGTCGGACTGAGGGCATGGTCTTCAGCGAGTCGATGCGTCGTTGGAGGCTTTTCATTTTTCCGCGGTCGTGCAACTTTACGTCCACAAGTTGCTGCTTTTAGTTTCCCCCGCGTGGGCTGGGGGACCTTCCACGTGAGAAGTCAGCAGTGCTACGGCGGTTCGGCGATTGGTACGGGTAGGGCGCCCGGGAACGGTTGAAGCGGGCTGGTCCTCGTTTGGTGTTGTAGAGGTATTCTTGGATCTCTGTAGGACGCTGGCCGGGTCGGGGGCGTGGGGCGTCGAAGAAGAACCCTTTCAAAGCGAGCCTCTTGTGGGGGCAGCGACGGTAGGTGTGGTCGGCCTCTCCGCAGTGGTAGCACAGCGTACGATTATCTATAGTTCGCCATACGTCCGTCTTCCTCGGCGTCTGGTTTTGGGCTACAGGGGGTCGTGCGGGCAACAGTGGACGGTGGTACGGCGAGGCTTCTTGACGACGGGTTGGAGCATGTCGGGGTCAACGAAAAGCCGCGGAGTAGGTCATCGCTTGTGGTTCGCGGGGTGCTCCCGACGGCGTAGAAGTCCCCAGTGCGAGTTGGACTTCTGCTCGGATCACGTCGGTCATGGAGGCGATCTGGGGTTGTGGTGTGGTTGGGAAAAGCCTCCTTAGTTCTTCGCGAACGACGGCGCGGATTGTTTCCCACATGTCTTCCGTCGCGAAGCCAGGGACATTGACGGGGTTCGCCAAAAGCGTGTTCAGTGGTCGAGCGTATTGTCTCGAACGCATGTCCAGGGTCCTCTCGATCATCGAAGCCTCGGTCACAAACTCAGCGACAGTTTTGGGCGGGTTTCGAATGAGTCCAGCGAAGAGCTCTTGTTTAACTCCCCGCATCAGAAAGCGAACCTTCTTCTCTTCTGCCATTTCGGGGTCAGCTCGTCGGAACAGCATCTTCATCTCCTCAATGAACACCCCAACACCTTCGTTAGGGTGTTGCAGTCGCGTCTGCAACAATAGCTCAGCTCGTTCTTTCCTACGGCAGTTGTGAATGTTTTCAAAAATTCTGTATTGAACATGCTCTAGGAATATTAGCGAGCTCTCGTGATTTTCAAACCAGACTTGAGCCGACATTCCGAGGTACAAAAACGCTTGCCTCAGGGTTTCTTCATCATCTCATCGGTTGAAAATCTTGACGCGCTCCAGTTTCCCCAGCCACTCTTCCGGGTCTTCACCAGGGGATCCTCGGAACGATAGGGGCTCCCGAAATTGCTGCAGAACGACGGGAGGATTGGCTTGGTTGACCATGGTGCTGGTTGGGAAATCTTCCTTCTTCGCTTTCACCGGCAGTACACCGAGCTCGGGTGGTAAACATTGCCGGCGGAGACTGGCTTTCGTTGGACTGGCGCTTGGCGGCTTCCAGAGGTTGTAGGAAGCATGAAAGGTGCGTACCCAGTACCACCACCAGATGTCACAAAGTCAAACACTCATGCAGTTGTCGACGACGAGTTTATTGGAGCGACCCTGTGCTTCCCTAACAACTCAAAGAAAACACAGGCGGCGAGACAGCAGTCAAGAAAGTGGCGTGCGTAGGTGAGCGTCGAGAGCCGAATGCCGCGTCGTCTGCTGTGCAGGTGATCTTTCGGTACGAGTGTTTCTGGAACCGTCGATTTACATCCAGAATACTGTAGATCAAAGATGATTACTCTGAGCTAGTGATGTTAGGGCAAAACAGTCTGCTTATCTGAATGAGATAGCCCGTGCGGCATAAACATAAAAGAATGAAAGACACGCTTCGCTTGGGACTGAGATAACAGAGCCGGGCGTGGCCCGGCAGTAAAAACAAACAATAAACAAACAAACCCATACATTGTTCGCGGCAATACCATCGAATCTCACATTTCCGTAGCCAAGAAAATATAACAAAACAGCAATATGGCTTTCAAAAGAAAAAAAGTACAGAGCAGGCTTTGCTATCTATCGGACAAAATAACAGATAATTTTAGTCAGAGATGTTACACTCTTGGAATATTCCTTGTTTTCAAATAGGCGTTCGATTCGATCAAACATGAAATTGTCCCGATGAAACTAATAAATTGCGGTATGAGAGGTGTTTCCTTGAACCTAACAAGTCGTTTTCAATATTGTCAAGTGGCCAAAGACAACGCAGTTCTTCTCAAGGAAAACAAGTTTATTGGAGAGAACTTGTGCTCCCCTAACAACTCAAAATAATACAGTGGCGGCGAAGCAGCGCTCAACAAATTGACTTCCGCAGGCGAGTGTCGCGGAAAAGAATGCTCCTGCGTCTGCTCTGCAGGCTTTTTATCTTTCGGCGCGCGTGGTTCTCGACCCTTCGATTCGCATCTAGAACATTGTAGACCCAAGAAGATTATTGTAGGCTGTTCACGTTAGATCTGAATGTTCTCCCTCTCAGAAGAGATAACACATGCGGCACAGAAAGAAAGAATAGAACACGCGCTTCCCTTGGCGCAGGGATAACACAGACCGGCTCAGCCGGGCGGTGAAAGCGAAACATAAATAAATAAGCCCAATGCATGGTTCGCGGCAATATTGTCACACTCAGCATGAAATATCAAGAATAAATAAAATTAAGTACAGCCTTCCTCCTGGATCATATTAGGCCAACTCCTGTTCCTCTTATATATAAACTATATTGTTGATGTACCACAAACCGGAGACAGTATTTTAAACGCCGATGATGCAAAGGTTTTTTCTCTGGAAAAGATATGGCCAGCGTAGAAGAACAAGCAAACAGATGGCTTAAGCACTTATCAATATAGTTAACAGCACATAAGGTTGAAGTAAACACCAAAAAACAAAATATGTTATCTTTCGGCCGAAAAATAAAAGTATACCCCTTGACATTAAAGTAAAATTTTGAGGAGGTTTGATTGAACGGGTCGCATGCCAAAAGTTTTTTGGTATTACCTTTGATGAAACACTTGACTGGACATATCACATCAACAAAGTTCGCACCGATCTTTCGTGCTCAGTTGGTTTTATAGGGAAAATAAGATGTTTTTGCCAATTTGGGTAACGAGACAAGTCTATTACTGCTTAGTGTACTTCCGTATTCATTACTGTCTATTAATATGGGGAACGAGTACTAAAACGAACAAAGCAAGCATTTATAAACTACAGAAGAGAATAGTAGGGATAATTGAAGGTGTTCGACTTAGAACGCATTCTATTCCATTCTTTCAGAAGTACGTCAGTTTACACGAAGCTCGTGAAAAGACCAATTGTCAAGACTTGTCTTGGCAACGCGCTAAGGAAATCCTGCCCCCATGCCATCCAGAGCAGTTTTGAGGCACAAACACAGCGCCCATCGGCTGCTGGGTACCCAACGTGTGTGCAGGCAGCCGTAGCAGAGTGTACGTTGAATGAACTAAAGAAGAAAGAAAAGGAGCAGGAACAGCCTCAGTCCAGCTCCCAAAAGAAGGAACCCATTGCAGTGGTGCCGTACATGCATCGAATTTCTCATGGTTTGAAAAAAGTAGGAAATGGCGGAAATGTAAAAGTAGCATTTTCAACTCCCCTGAAACTCGAAAATGTGTCGCAAAGTTAACACTCGTCTCACTGTGCGTAACAAAAGCACAACGAAGCATCACAAACAGTTTGTTTCCTGCGCAGAAAAAGTTGTTTATTCTGTGCCTCTCTAGTGCGGCAAGAAATACGTCGGCCAAACTGGCCGATGCCTGAATGATAGGCAGAGGGAACACGTTACGATATTTTAAAAACGTTCAGTGTCCACCTCGCCCAGCATTGTCGTGATTGCGTTAGCAAATGCCAGCTTCTTTTGGACCAGAGGGTAGTGATAGGTGAGCATGGCAGCCAAATCGTGCGAGAAATCTTAGAGGCCACAGAAATTAACAAGTTAGGTGATAAATGCATAAGCACCCCATTAGAGCCCTCACAGAAAAAGAGTGTAGATTCCTAGCGCAGTAAGGTGGGGACCCTGGTAATCTTTGTCTTGTTTCCAAACTGATTACAAAATGGGCTTCAGTTTTGTGTTGATTGTACTTCTTGCCCGGTAAGTAGAATAATGTGTAAATAAACAGAAAGTCAGTATGATGCCACGCTCGCGCTCTCTGAAATGTTCACGTGTTCATTTGGTGTTTCCTTCTCTTTTTTTCTTTGTGTTGTTTTTGTCCATGTCTGTACAAAAACCACTGACCAAAGCAATAAAACTCAGTGGTTAGTCAGCGCCGTGTTGTGCCCTCTTCTTTTTGACTTGTGTCGTTTGCGCTGTTACTATGAACACGTTAACGTTTGAGAATATCTTAAAAAAATAGCGGTGATACTGTATGAAAAACTGAAATCTAACGGGGTCGCATTGCACAATGCATATTCTCAAAGGCAGCATACAAGCATATATACAGCTTTAGACGCATAACATATTGCTGTGGGAGAATATGGACGAACTACAGTACGCAAAAGCTAACGTTTATGATCGCTCAACTATTGAATGCACATCCAGCAAATACAACCATGCTGCCAGAAAGCCGCTCAGTAATTTCGTTTAAAAAGAAAATACACACATATCTACTAATGCTTCAAAAGTTTTTTTTTGTCAATTTCATTTTAGTTCGCATCAGTCAGGCTGACATTAAAAATCGACGTGTATGGCTGGAGCACTCTAGTAAGTAGTGAAGCCAGATGATTTAAACTTTTTTAGTAAGAACAAGTGGCATGATACGCTATTGAATTAGTCTTGGTATTTACACATATTCTGATTTGTGTTATTAAACAAAGAAAGTTGCAATAAACGATTGTTATAAACTGAGTTTTAGAGATAGGTCTCACAGGTTGAATGGTTTTCCGATGATGTTTTAAAACTGCTACAAAACAATGTGAAAATGTGCTTTCTTTTACTTCTCAAAGATGCTCCTTGTGCGCTTTATTGACTAAGAGTGGTTGCGGCACTTTGTCAGGCAATAAATGGCCTTTTTGCCAACCTTCCCCCTTTCATGTGTGACAAATGTACTGTTCCCTGTAGTCTGTAACTGATTGAAACAAATTGAAACTCAACTGAAAAAAAATCATAAAATTGTTTACTTACTTCAATTTGAAAGTGTGTTCAAGAATATACCAACTACTGTTTTGATGAACAGATTTGTTATTTGCATTTTTACTTGCGCAAAAGATTTTACCACCCTGGTAACGCCTTCTGTTAAAGACGGCATATTATTCACCAGTTATTCACCCCAGCACGTTTGCCGATACACAATATCCACCCCGAACCAGGATGGCCAACAGAAGGTTATGCTTCCCCAGTTAAAATACGTAGACCTTCCTGACAATCTCCCAGTTTCCGAAAAAAAGTTTCACAATGCCTGCGTCCCTACAAGTGAATTGATGTTTAGCAGGCTGAGAAGGCAAAAGAAATTCCACATGGAATTCGGTCTAGGCGGCAAAGTAACTTCTCGCACAAGCTTCGCCTTTAAAGCAAGAACCGCGACAGGGGTCGGAGAAGCTAAATAAGGATCACTCCTGCTCACTAACTTTGATGCAAAACCACATGCTTTAATTGACTGACTCGCATCGTTAGGCCGTCGGCGCTGCATTTTGTGGTCCGAATGGCTAATCACAAACCAGCCAGTTCAACGTTTGTACCTACCAGAAGAGGGGCTTACCAGAAACGGGGCTTACCATACCAGGGCTTCTGTGTAGCTCAAGGAGGCACAGAAACTTGTTTCATCATCGCTGAGGCACCGATGACACCATCATCATCGGTGCCGATAATAACGAGGGGGCTCGCTGGAGCTGCTTCGTCTTTCGTCTCATAGTCTCCATTAAAGCCAGCAATATCCAATTGCGCCCATCTCTGCGTCGAGGTCAGCTTCCTGCGAGCCTAGATTTCCAAATGGAATCTCCTCACAAAATGGCGATAGATCTCCTTCTTAGAACGCAATCTGACCACTAGAATGCATATTGTCACGCATAGGTAGGCGTACTCACGCTCGTGAGTACACTCATTTGTACTTATTTGTACTCAAACTCACGAGTGAGTATGATGATGAGTGAGTACACACCCAGAATAAAAAAGTGAGTACGATGAACCAGTGAGTACAGGGGTAAGTCCACTACCTCGTGAGTATGTACTCAGCAGTACAACTACTCATGAGTATGAGTGCAAATGAGTACAGTATTCATGAGTATGAGTACTCATGAGTATGAGTACTTATGATTATGAGTACTCAAGCGTACAGAGTACTCATGACTACATAGTACTCATGAGCACTACTCGTGATTATACAGTACTCATGAGTACATAGTCTTCAGGAGTACAATACTGATGAATACTGTATTTTCGAGTGCTTGCACTCCTGAGTACATGCACTCGTGAGTACAGTAGTGCAAACACGTTCTATCACGAACTCGAGTCTGGACGGGCTTGTAGTCATGAGTACTATGTAGTCATGAGTACTCTGTACGCATGAGTACTCATAATCATAAGTATTCATACTCATGAGTACTCATACTCATGAATACTGTACTCATTTGCACTCATACTCATGAGTAGTGTACTGATGAGTAACATACTCACGAGTAGTGGACTTACCCCTGTATTCACTGGTCATCGTACTCACTTTTTTATTCTGGGTGTGTACTCACTCATCATCATACTCACTCGTGAGTTTGAGTACAAATAAGTACAAATGAGTGTACTCACGAGTGAGTACGCCTACCTATGCGTGACAATATGCCATTCTAGTGGTCAGATTGCGTTCTAAGAAGGAGATCTATCGCCATTTTGTGAGGAGATTCCATTTGGAAATCTAGGCTCGCAGGAAGCTGACCTCGAGTCACAAACATTTAGCGGTGCCGCTGTGCAGCTTAACTCTCAAGGATGGTAAAATCAGGCAACGAAAAGTGCGCCTCCCTCCTTTCCATGAACATATGTTTGGCGCCGTTAGCGTTTTTCGGCGCTCGGTCGCTAAGGGTTCGCGGTGAACAGAGAAAAATGAGGGGTGAGGTGCCGGCGGGAAGTACAGCCACAGTGACTCTGTTTCTACGGCACGTGTTGATGGGCGTACTTATTTTGTTTACAAATACGCGGCCTTGGAACACGTAGCTGCTTCGTTCCGCTGGCTCCGTTCAAGTTGCTTAAAGGGGAGGTGGTGGGGGCTGCCAGCCATGCATACACTACGCGCACCGAAGTTGCTCTTTTCCGGTCTTCAGCTGTTTCCGTAGACGCATGCCTACGTTTAGACGTTTCGTTAGCTGAGCCACTCATTTCAACAGTCGCAGTTAATTTACATGATTCGCGTCAAATCGCTGCATGGTTTGTGTCACCGAAATTGTCCACTGTGGTGGTATGGCAGGTTCAGGGCCGTAGTAAGAGCGGCTCACAAGTGACGAAGCAGGTGACCATCTTGCAAACAACGGAAGTATTTAGCAAAAAAAAATAAAAGGTACAAAAGGACGGAGGAAAAAAATTGGCCGCGTATCTTCTCCTTTTGTTGCAAATGTCGCCAAAAGACGATAGTCTTGTGGCCACGGCATCCGAGAACAGTCACGGCGGCATGACGACTTGGCGAGGAAGCTGGTTGGCGGGAACACGCGCAGTGCTTGGGGTAGCGCTCCCGCAGTCCGGGTGACTGCCGCTGGAGCGCAGAGTCTTCTCAGGATCGGCGTACCCGCAGTCCAGTCGACTGCCGCTGGTCCGCCAGGCTACCTCGGGGTAGACAATCCGCTCGTTTCCTCGATTGCTTCTCGATCTTTCTCGAACCCCGAGCCTCGTTCCTCCTCTTTCAGGCCACCCTTGTCTCGAGCCCCCTTCCCATCTTCTCTTATTCCTCTGCACTCCGCCAGTCACGTTCTTGCTGCGTCTTTTCGCCGCGATTTCTTCTTGTGCTTTGCGCGCTCGTTGCACTTCATGACATCACCCCAGCACAAGAAAGTTGCCGGGTGAAAACACGTGCACTTTCACAACTTCTCACGGGGGGGAAAGTGACGGAGGATATAAAAAGGCAAAAGGCCGATTGGCGCGAAAGGAAAAAAATGCTAGTGCCTAGGCACGGCTCCTAAAATCGGCGCCTACATTCTCGGACCCCTTGATGTTATGGACCGTGAAGGAATACTCCTGCAAATATAGGCTCCATCTAAGCACGCAGTTGTTCAAGTGCTTGGCAGTCTGAAGACACTGCAGGGGCTGGTGGTCGGTTTGCGGTATGAATTCTTTCTATATGTAAGTGTTCTATTTTCCGACGGCCCACACAAGCGCTAAGAATTCGCGCTCAACCGTTGAGTAACGACTTTCTCGTGGAGAAAGCATTCGGCTGGCGTAAGAAACTGGGTGCAGCTGGCCGTTGTATTTCTGGAGCAATACTGCTCCAAGGCACTTGTCTGAGGCGTCTGTCCGAAGAACAAACTGTTTAGACGTGCCTGCTGCACGCAGAATTAGGGAGGACGACAAGCTTTGCTGCACAGTGCAGAAAGCTCTCTCGTTGTCGTCGTTCCAGTCAATCACGTTTTTCGCTCCTTGGCGAGTCAACTCTGTCAGTGGTTTCGCTATTTTAGCGTAGTCCGGGATGAAGTCGTGGTAGTAGCCTGTAAGGCCTAGGAAGGACCCGACTTTCTTTTTTGGTCTCACGTCTTTTGGAGCCTAATATTTTGTCCAAAGTATTATTCATTGGTTGCACCGCGCCATCTTGTATCTTTGTGACCCAGAAAGGTGAGAGTCTGGGGCCATATTTTACACTTTTTTAGGTTTCATGGTTAACCTTGCGGCCCAGATCCACTGGAATACTTCTTTCAACGCAAGGATATGGTCCGGCTACGTTTCAGTTGCGACCAGGACGTCGTTGAAGTAGTGATAGACGTTTTCCACACCTTCGAAGACTCTCCGCATGAGTTGGAAGTAGACCGCTGGAGCGGTCTTGATGCCGAACGGCATGTACATGAACTAGTACAGCCCGGACGTGGTTGAGAAGGCAGTATTTTCCCGTCTGTCAGGTGCCATGGGTACTTGCCAATAACCTTTAGTGAAGTCGAATTTGCAGAAAAACTTATTTGGCCCTACGCGAGCTAGGAGGACGTCAATTCGTGGTATCGGTGTGCTGTCGGAGACCAGTAGTTTGTTCAGCTCCCAGTAATCCACACAAGGACGGACGGTGTCTGGTCTGTGATCTCTCGATCACTCCCAAGTGAAGCATGTCTTGCACCTCTGCTTCGATGACCTCCTTTAAGGCAAATGGTAGGGGTTACTGCCGTACATAAACGGGCATGGTGCTTGTCAATTCCAATGGGCATTCTGCCAGATCAGTCTTTCCTGGCAAATCGCTGAAGATGTCTTGTTAGTAAACACATATTTGTCGCGCCTCCTGAGTTTGCGATGGCGGTAGGCTTGTTGAAATGCAGACGTGCTTGAACCATTGCTGCGGTTGAAGGTGCAGAAAGGGTATTTATCCTGCCTCAATGCCATCTTCTATTGTGTTGATGGCCGCTATGCTCGAAGACGTGGGCTGTCGTTCTTCGTATTTCTTGAGCATGATTACGTGGAAGAGGGTGGTCTTCTTGCCCAAGTCGACTTCGTAGTCGAGGTCATCGCGCTCGGGAACTACCGTGAATGAACCCTTCCAGTGCATCGTGAGTTTGTTGGACATACTAGGAAGGAGAACGAAGACGCGATCTCCAGGTTTAAGCTGTCGTTAAACATGAACTGAAAAAGGGTGTTGGTGCGGGCTTGTTTGTACATAACTGAATATGGAAAAACAGCGCTAAAATGAAACAAAAGAACGTGACAAGACTGGGCGCTGCAGCGCCCAGTCTTGTCACGTTATTTTGTTTTGTTTTAGCGCTGTTTTTCCATATTCAGTCGTTAGACAGCCTTCGGGTCATAGTATTTCTTTTGCGTCATCTTCGCCTTCCACAGCTCCTCTTGGGCAGCTTTGCACGCCTCTTCGAGTCTGCGTCATAGCTCGACGAGGTATGTGTAGGTGGCCCGTACGTATTCCTACACGGCCGTGCCAGTCCATAGTTCTTTCAGGACTGTCGTAGGTCTCCTGACATGTCCGCCATATATCAGTACGAACGGCGAGAATCCGAGACTGGTTTGGGGTACTTTTCGGTACGCAAAAAGCAACGGTGCCAAGTAACGGTCCCAGCATCTTGGTTTTTCTTGGCACATCCGTATGAGCATCGATTCAGCGTGTCGTTGTACCTTTCTACTAGTCCAATGCTTATGGCATGATAAGCTGTCGTATGGAAGGTCTTGATGGACAAGAGTCGGTTGACTTCTTGCATGAGCCCTTAGGTGAAGCTTGTCCCTCGGTCTGTGACAATTTCTTTTGGAATTCCCACTCTGAAAAACATATGCAAAAGACCTGCGACGTGGACGCTTTCGATGCTCGGCAGCGTGACGGCTTCGGCGTAGCGCGTCGTGAAGTCAATCATAGTTGGGATACATTGGTTTCCTTTCTCGGATGCAGGTTTATTAGGACCGATTAGATCGACTGGTACTCTTGGGAACGGATTGTCGACGAGCGGCATGCTTCCTAACAGTGCAACGCCTACCCTTCCTTTCGGTGCAGTCCTTTGGCAGATGTCAAAGGAATTTCAAAATCAATGTACGTCGGCATGCATGCTCAGCCAGTAAAATTCGTCAAGGATCCTTTCAGTTGTTTTGCGGCTGCTTTGGTGTCCGGCCATGATGCCTTTGGGTGCCGTCTGTAGCACCGCGGTCCTCAAAAGGTGGGGTACCACCACTTGCTTGAAGGACCGTCCAGACGAAAGGTGGTACTGCCCTGTCTACGACGTACTTGTAGTGGTTGCCCCTCCTGGATGTGAATGTTGGCCCCCGCTACCGAAAACAATTTTTTAAGCTGTCATCTTGTTCCTGCTTTTTCTTGAACTGATCTCTCGTGACCTCCGCAATGGTAAAGCTACATGTAGGCAGCCTGTTGGTTTCTGCGACAGCCACGAGCTTCTTGGAGTCCATCTCAGTACATGGCAGCTCGAGCTTTGAGCTGGTTCTTGACGGTTTTCTGGGGTTGTCTTGGCTTCGGGAACTTGTGCTTGCCATTTCGAGTGAGGGTCGCTGGGCGGTCTGGCTCCTGGCACATTACCCAGCACTAAATCATACAGGGGATCCTGCATGCAGTTCGCCAAAGGCATCCCTGAAAGGTAGGGCGTGTGGACCTTGACAAACGCTTCTTGTAGTTGCTGTGTAGCTTTGTCCACGAACACCACACTGGAAGCTTGGCCCGTCAAACATGAGTCTGGCACCAGATCACGGCGCACAATAACGGTATTACTGCCGGAATCGCGTAACACCGATGTCGGTTTCCCGTACATTTCCCCAGTAACGACAGGTAGGTTTTCAACCAAAAACTTTATCTTTGAATCGGTGTTTTTGTTTGGTCTCTCAACCGTACTCTTTTCTACCGATTCGGGCGTTTTCTTCTGTAGATGTGGGCTGTTTGCTACGGTGCAAACCCAAACCTGTTTTCCGTCGCTCTCTTTAGCCCGACAGTTCTCGGATTTATGGCCAGGCTTTCCACACTTGCTGCAGCTACCATGACGTCCTGAAATTCGACAGTCACTAGCACGGTGGCCTATTTTGCCGCAGATAAAGCAACCTTGGGTCTTCCCTAATTTTGGGGCCTGACCTGCACTCTGGTTTCCTCTCGGCTTGTCTCGGGCCTTACCTAAGTTTTTGATGGCTTGTACTTCCATAAAATGGTCGCAAGCTTCTGCCATCTCCTTAGTTGTCTTGCAGTTTCTTTCCATGATAAAGACGGCTAGTTGCGTGTGAAAGCACTTCATGAACTCTAATCCGATCATCTTGTCCCGCAGTCATCGAAAGTTTTCGCGACGCCGGACGTCTCTAGCCACTTGTCAAAATAGCCAGCTAGGCGGGAAACGAACTGTACGCCGGCTTCCCCATCTTCGGATTTCGCGTGCCTGAACTTTTTGTTGTACCCCTGCGAAGTGAAGCCGAATCGTTGAAGCAGGGTGAGCTTCTCTTTTTTGTAATCTAGGGAGTCCTCTGGGGTCATTCTCCCTATCCCTGTCAGCGCTTCACCTGCGAGGCACATGCTCAGAGCAACTGCCCATTCACTTTCAGGCCAGTTCCACTGGTCGGCGACTCTGGCTAGTTTCGGTTTCCGAAATTGTGGCGATCCTAGCGGCAGGGTGCTGCGGCGTGGCCATTCCCTTTCCCTCAGCGTTTCTTTCTTTCCACACCGTGCATGCTTCCGCGCCTCCTCACGCATGCGCAACAGCTCACCGGCGCCCATATTTTTTTTCTTCCTCTCGGCGCCCGCGGCGGGCCAGTTCGGTGCGTGCGTAAGCGAGCCGGCGTGCGAAAGGTTGCGCGGGTTGCCTCAACGCCTCCACGGGGTGAAAGTTTCGCTGCATTAAAAAATATATTCGAATGTATTCTAAATATGGGGCCGCGGAGGAAAGAGCATCACCAGTCCTGAGCAGCTCTGTGGTGCAGCAACACAGGGCGAAACAGTTTGGCTAAGTTTCTCGTCTTCTCCAAAGATGACAGGTAAACGAATGAGCTTTGTACAAGTTATAGTAATTTCCAAAAAAGCCGACTGATCGCACTCTTCTGTTTTCAAAATACTTCGCGCATGTAACGGGAAGGTAATGAGATATGTCAGTCGTCTCGGAGTGCAAACTAATGTGTAAATATATCCCAGTCTTGCAGGTACAAAAACTTTTAATAGAAGTAAACGCGCGTTCAGCGCGCACACTCTTGCTAATAAGGTGAATTTGAGGCGGCATTGCCGTTCTATGATTGCCTTAGTAACTGCTTGAACGTCGATTCAGGATTCTTATCAATGTATTTTTTATTGTTGTTTTGTGCAGTGGGTTTGAGTCTTGGTTGGGGCCCCAAGTCGAGGAAGGTTTGAGACTTCATTGGACGTTTCCTCTGGTGAATCTCCTCAACCCCTCCGAAGTCATCACGACGCACCTCCTCACAAAGAAGGCAAGCTCACCTGTACGCGCTTCTTGTCATTGACTTCGTACCTATTACCACGGGGATTGTTGGCGTGGGGGCGGTGTGCCCTGACCAATTTTTTCGTTGCCATCTTGCTCCAAAAACGGATATTTACGGCAAAACTGCTGCCAAGCGTTGCTTCAGTGTTCCGAAAAATCTGGCGAATATCGCGGTGTTCAATGACACTCGATTTGCACAGTGATCAGTGGAAGGCCAGGCCGAAATACATGCGTTGTCTGCAGCCCCCATTACAAGCGTTTCGCTCATTAAAAACAAAACAAAAAAAATGAAGTAGCATTCCCGGCTTTGCTTTCAATCTAACGTGCGCACCCGCGCTTTGTCATCTTATCGCGAGTGGCCTTGCTGTTCCATAGTTCTAAGTCAGAAGCGTCACGCCGTAGCGGACAGGATGAGATAAGAGGCGCGGCCCAGACATGAGCTAGAGAGTAGCTTGTGACAACCTAGCCGATATCTAGAAGTAATGAGCACGGTACATTCGGCTTACAATACAGGAACGGTTTTTTTTCTGCACGTATTCTCCCCCCCTCCTGGTAATGAGACTGCTCACGGGCCATTAAAAGAAAAGATAATGCGTTCGATTTGTGTTGCGATTTTGTTCTGTGCTATACGACGTGGTTGCGCATTATTTTTGTACGCAGATATAATCCAGTAATGAGTGGTCAATAGTGCGGTTTTTGTGTTGCAACAGTTTTTTCTCGCTGCATTTTGTTGGTGTTAATCTGATTTCTGGGTAGTGTATGCAGGTTATAGTCCGGGTTAACGCTTTCTTTCAGAGTTTGCGTTAACTGGCCAAAAAAACGGGCCTTGAAGCATAGCTGTGCGTGCTTTCTTTTAATTTATAGGTTCCCGATTACTGTGTCTCTGAACTGAAACGAACTTCATGAATGTCTAAGAATATTCCTGTCTCGAGGTGAGCCCAAGAAATAAGTATACATTGAGTGGGACCTGTCAAGTTCTTTTCTTCTCCCGCCGAGGTGTGAGCAAAAAAAAATCTATAGTGACTAAAACTTTCGACGTTCTCCTTGCGTAATCAATTATTGTGTATTTAAATGTGTATCTCGCACGTTTTTTTCCTATTGTGCAATGTTGTATGCCTACATTTGCCTGTCATAATTTTACTTAGAGTCCAATAGTGTGTTCATAACATGTATGTGCAATATATGAGAGTAGTGCATGTTTTTTTTATGACTGCGAATCAAAGATGTCCTCATATGAATTTTGAATAAGAGAAAACCGAAAAGAATGTTTGTATGTTTTCTTCGTTCAATTAATACACGCGTTACTGCACACACATACCAAACGACGGGCGGCGGCCATTCCGAGGCATCGCCGCCGCTCGTCCAACTTTCGCGCCTGGTGCCATTGCCGAGCGGCCCATGAGAAGCGGCCGGCCTGAAATATGGGCGAGCGTCGGTTACTGCGCCCGGCGGCCTGCCCGGCTGCCGCGGAAAACATGACGTCAGAAGCGTTCGCGACGTCACCAACCTCCTTTCTCCCTCTCCACTCGTTGCCATGACGATAAATGCAACGTATTTCAGACGCCACGTACCACTACGTGAGGATTTGGCGCTTTTGGCGCGAATTACGCGGGACCACTGTGGATGCTATAGAGGCCGCCCCGTGCCTCTTCTGCGAAAGCGCCATTCTTTCGAACCTGACAAGGTAGGCATAGAGATTGTCTCTCCTGTTATCAAATGGCGGAATGAGCTTGTGAGGACTCATCGCTGTTGCATGTCCAGAGACTGCGGCCTCAGGTACTGAGTGATCAGCTTGAGCCCTATCTCTCGCAAGCTCTTGCCACCGGATCTTCATCCCTAACGTATTCTGCTCCAGCTCGGAAGCTTCCCTCGCGCGTTCTGCAGCTTCTTCAATGGCCTCACGCTCTGCCAGACGTTCTTCCCTTACTCAAGCCTGCCCAGACTTCACCCATTCCCGAAATTCCGCGTCCTTGAAACCAAATTCCTTTCCTAGAGCGATAGTTTTTTTGAGGTCCATGCTGCCACCTAACTCGTGAATTCCACTCGGTTCTACGTCCTGCTCTTCGAGATGTTAAAAAGGGTCCTGTCGCGGACGCCACTTCTGATGTTATGGCAGGTTCAGGGCCGTAGCGGAACCGGCTCACAGGTGACGAGGGATGTGACCATATTGCAAACAACGGAAGTATTTATATAAAAAAATAAAAGGTAGAAAAGGAAGGAGGGAAAAAATGAATAAAGATGTAGCGAAGTCCGGCGTAGTACGCGAACACCTTCTCGCACAAGAAGAGTCCGAGTCCAAGCCCGCGGGAAAATTGCAGGAGGGGCCTCACAGTTTTGGCGGCGGCGGTAGCGGCGGCTAGTAGAAGCTTTCGTCGAAGGCGTCTATCACTGACGGTTGTTGTCGCTGACGCGGCGTGGCACCGTCATCCGAGAACAGTCACGGCGCCATCACGACTTGACGAGGAAGCTTGTCGGCGGGAACACGGGCCCTGCTTGGGGTAGCGCTCCCGCAGTCTGGGCGACTGCCGCTGGAGCACACGGTCTTCTCAGGATCGGCGTACCCGCAGTCCAGTCGACTGCCGCTGGTACGCCAGGCCACCTCGGGGTAGACAATCCGCTCGTTTCCTCGATCGCTTCTCGATCTTTCTCGAACCCCGACCCTCGTTCCTCTTCTTTCTCGCCTCCTTTGTCTCGAGCCTCTTTCCGATCTTCGCTTCTTCCTCTTCATTCCGCCAGTCACCTCTTTGCTGCGTCTTTTCGCAGCGATTTCAACTTGTGTTAACCGCGCTCGGGGCACTTCATGACATCCGCACCATGCCGCTGTGCGTATTCAAGCGATAATTTCGCTGATGTACGTGCGCCCATATGGTTTTATTAGGCTCCCGTTTTGAAGCTTTTTGCTCTGCTTCGGTAGGACTATGGTCTCGTGCAGTTCATTTACAAATGAGCATATAGCCCCTCCGTGCAGGCGCGGTAGTGTAATTTGCCCCGTCATTGGAAATAAAATGTCCGAGTACACCTAAGCACGTTTGTGGGTTGTTAATTGGACATCATAATGCCCAGTTTAATGCATAAGACACCTTTTTCCACCCCGCATATTTTGTCGAAGAGCTTTGGCATCTTGCTCCTGGAGGAGCGTTTTGCTTTCAAATGGCTTTGCTTTCGAATGGCAACCCGACGCGCCGCTTCTCGTTTTTGCCACCGTGTAATGATGAAGCTGACAACGATGGTGGATTTTGGTTGTTGTTCTTCCCCTACCTTCATCTGCTATTTTATTTACTTGCCGTTCGATCACCTCTCGCTAGAAAGTACTGCCGAGTTTAAGCTTGCACTGTGGAACGCCTCGTGAAGGGGTGTTTTTATATGATGAACGGCAACGCCAGGCGTTGGGTTTTTAGCTTAAGCTCGCTTTAGCTTAGCTTAAGCTAAGACGTTCCAAGCGAGACGTTCAAAGACTTACCTAAAGCTTAGCTTAAGTCTTGGAACGTGTCGTAAAACGTGTTGCTTGCCCATAATGACGCCACCGTACTTTTTTATCGATAGCTGTCAGCTGCACCAGTGCTGCTCGAGACAACAGCTGCAGATTTTCACTTTGCAACTGACGCACCAACGCGAAAATAAAGCGACGTCAGTGCAATCTATCACTCCTCTGAAAAACGCGCCTGCAAACTTTGTTTTCGAGTTCACAAAGCACGGGAGAGCAGTTGGACAGTGCTGTAGCGGCTGCCAAGCACCGGCAGCAGCTGGGTGCACTCCGGCCATCGACTGCTAGCAGTATCCGCTCCACGCCCCTCCCCCCCACCCCTCCGAACACACACACACACACACACACACACACACACACACACACACACACACGCACACACACACACACACACACACACACACACACACACACACACACATACACACACACACACACGCACACGCACACGCACACACACACACAACACACACACACACACACACACACTGTTGGGACTGGGCCATCCCATCGCTCAGTCACCACTGTTGTGATGTTACCCTACTCAGTCCGTTATCGACGCGGCGGAGAGCAGAGCCATGTATAGACAAAGGTAGCAAGAGCGTTACATGGCTCGGACAAAGGCGATAGTACTTCTCAACTCAGTGGCTCCGATGAGATGCCGCCGCACCACCGCTGCTTACGGGCTTGTTTTATACCCCCCGGTGTTCCGTGGCAGCTGCGTGCAGTTCGAATCGCTCCCATCGGAAGTATCACTGGCGCAGTTTGAATACGGCAAATGAAGTCGAAGCGATTGCGTCAGCCTAACCACCACGCCAGGGAAAGGGAAGGTGACTCAGCGGCGCCGTCTCCAGGAGCTACTCGCTGCGTCTCTGCTGGGGTCGTTCGTCCCAGGCATGATTTGGTGCAGCCGTCGCGATGGGAAAAGGAGCGCAGACTCGGCGGCGCCTTTTCCACCAAGTTTCGGCACGTCTGCCGCGGGCGGTTTGACCTAGACTTTAACCAATGATATTTGTATGCGTGTGTGTGTGGTGCCAGCTCGCACGACACAAATTCGCTGCACCCGGTGACGGGCTGATGGCGGAATTTATTCGCGCCTAGCCTCAGGCTAGGTGCGAATAAACTCCGCTATCGAATACCTTGAATTTTGGGACTTTAATAGCGTGGGTACCGCTCTTTCCTTGTTTTTTTAAAACTCGTCCGGAAATTTATTCCGTCTCCTCCTTCCGCGCAACACAACTACCCCAAATGGAACACAAGAGCACGTTAGTCGTTCAAAGATCACTTATCGTTTTTAGGCTTCAGCAATGCCATTGAATGGCAGTGGTAATGTGCTACAGGATGTCAGAGGAGTAAGTTTGAAGTCGCAAAAAGAGCGCTCACCAATCAGTCACTCGGAAGGACTACTTGCGTAGCATGTGTTGCAAAGAGCTACCAAGAATGACGCAACATTGCATGATGCAAAATTGCATCAGCTGTACCACTTCGCATGATGGAACATTGCGTTAACCATAACTGAGGCTATTGGTTGGATGTAGCCGATACGGCTCGACGGAACATCGGGTCCTACTACTTTTATTCCCTACAGCGTGCATCCAGGCTTGGTTTGACCTCGCAAGACTGATGAAAAGTTATTCTTATTAAGAAAAGAATTTTCTACACGATATTGAAACCCATGCAAACAATGACAATCGCAGAAAGAAACACATGCTGATGAAAGTTCAGCGGCACGATGTGCCTCGAGAGCGCTAAAATATTTTGCAACTTTGATCCCCTGTTTAAGGCTACCATGGTCTAAAAGCATTGCTGGAGTTTATTTGCACTTCACCAAACGGTAACGATGATATTTGTAATAATGATAGTTAGAGATGATAACGATATCTCTGTAACGATGATATTTACCACCTTGTATAATTGACCAAATTAGTAGAAACATTGTTGAATACGGTAAAATCTTAGTGAAGCTTATGTACAAGAAAATACAGGTGAGTACAAATTGAGTAGAAGTGAGTAGTGTCAGTAAGCTCCGATGATTCGCAGAATTTCAGCGCAACGAGAAACGAAAACGGACGTGAAAAGACACGCACAAAACCAAAATTTACGGCCACAGCAGCGCCTAGAAGGCCCGATTCCAACAAGAGCACGGCGCGCCCCAGACGCCGGTGCTTTATTCCTGAGAACACGAGAAGACACGAGACGCAAAGCGAGTGCTTACACTGCGTTTCGCTTTCTCCCGTGTACGCGCCTTCGCGTAGTGCGTCGCTCTGCGACAGTGTACAGTGTAAGACGTTTTCTTCCCGTGCTCCTTTGTCCTGATGTATATGCAACCTTCCCTGCTCTGGCCGTAAGGACGACATCGTCTCGCTTCTTCTAGTGGAAAACGAGCGACGTCGCCAGCTCTCTAAACGAACAAATGTGCCAACGATACTTCAGGCTGCTTACGACGGCTAACGACAAAGGAACTTGAAAGCGGCGCTGTTTGTGAGGAGGATGCTGCGTGAAGAACGAAAGTTTTCTGAGACAACTGGCGAGAGTTAGCCACACTTTTGCCACAGTGCCTGAACTGCACGAGATCCGGTCACAGGAAGCATGCATGACCGCACGCACACGAACGAGACGACCATGCAAAAGTATAATTGCCTGCTCACCGGACCTCTCCCATGTAATCGCTAGGATTACAAAAACGCAAGCGCTCAGTGCATTTCTGGCGCGATCACGAACAATGCGCTGCTATGATACCGGGCCAATCGACGAGCTACATCGCCCGCGCGCAGGTCATTCCAGCAACGAGCAACGAGGCGCGCAACGTACGCAGCTCGCACGAGCCAGAAAGCACCACGTGCCTGGCAGCCGCTCTTCCGGTCCAGACGTACAGGAACGAAACGCTGAAAGCGCGAAACCCAACGGAGCCAGTACGTAAATTTTCCGCACATGCTGTCCCGGCCCCGGTTCGCGCAACCAACGACATCGCATCCAGATTGGTGGATAGGCCCCGACGAGCGAGACGCACGGCACACGGAACACACCATATGTGGCGAATTACCGCACACCAATGGTAGGGGAGTTTCCCAGGAAAAACGATGCGCACAGCGCAAGAAACGCACTAGAGGTTATGAGCGACATCCAACTTAAACCAGTGGAGCTGACCACGGTGAAC
Source organism: Haemaphysalis longicornis (assembly GCA_013339765.2). NCBI lineage: Eukaryota > Metazoa > Arthropoda > Arachnida > Ixodida > Ixodidae > Haemaphysalis > Haemaphysalis longicornis. Next base: position 51,516,802 of record CM023451.1, on the reverse strand, counting down.
GAAAGGCAAGGCGCATGGAACGCGACCAAGGCAGCACACACGCAGAAAACCGATATTTGCGACATCCCCCGCTCCCGGTTCTGCAATCCGAACTGGACTTGGCCAGCGAATGTCACAACCGCAGAAATCAACCTTGCCACAATCAACAAATAACGCAGCGCACGCGGTTCACGGTGCCGAAGAGCGCACGCGTCCCATACAAAAATGCCTTATGGGCTTCTATGGAAAAATGTATGGGGAGCTATGGCTGCCTATGGGCACCCATAAAAGGGCATAAATTGGGCTATAGCCGGCTATTGAAGTTTTGATGCATCCTGAACTAAATAATGTAAACCATACAATTCTCTTCAGACGACTATAGAACATCCTAGTGTGTTTAGTCTACAGAGTCACAGCTATTCAGGTTACTGTAGCCAGCTAGAGAAAAATGTATGGCTTTACTTGTATAGAGCACCCGCGAGAAAGCTCTTTTGGCTGGCTATAGACCATTGTTTAGCTTTACGTCTACAGACTTGAAACCATTCAGCTTTCTTTTTCCAGCTATTTAAGAGAGTTCGTACAAAATCTAAAGAGAGAAACCCTTAAATGCTCATTTGGCTGCGTATAGGCCACTGTTTAGCTCTAACTCTACAGACGCAAAATCATTCAGCTGTCTTTTGACAGCTATTGAAAATAATTCGTCCTACAGCTAAAGAGACAAAGCCATAAAAACCCATTTGGCTTGATATATACCATTGTTTAGCTGTAACTCTACAGACTCAAAACCATTCAGCTGTCTTTTACCCGCTATTGAAAAGTATTCGTCCTAAAGCTAAACAGAGAAAGCCACAAAAGCTCATTTGGCTGTATATAGGCTGTTGTCTAGCTCTAAGTCTACATACTCGGAACCATTCAGCTGTCTTCTGCTTATTGTACCAACAATACGGGAAAAGTACAATTAAAGGCAGCGGAAGATTAATGCTCAAATTGAGGTTGCAACTTTGAATACTGCGCGTCGGCAGAGCTTGCAAATGAACGTCGACCGAAAGACGTATAAGTTCGGAGAATTCTTCCTCTGCGGCCCTTCGCTGCCGCGGTAAAGTAAAAAACGGGCTTCCCTGAAAACGGCCTTCTCAGCATCGAAGCAAATTGGAAAGAACTTTCGCGGCCCTGGGTACGTGCGGGCACCGTCAGAAATATGGTGGCAAGTGCGAACAACCGCATTCCTTCTCCCATGAAGCCCACTTTGAAATTAATCATTGATAAAGGGGGAGAGCGACGCACGCTGGACCAAAGGAGGCACGGAAAGGAAATTCCGGGAAGCGATGAAAAGTAAAGAGGACCACGACCGGCTAGTCGTCGTGCAGGGGACACTCCTGCTTCCTGTTTTATTTCCAGTTATTTGTTTGGCACACTGGTTGTGGCGATGGGTACCGAATGACACGGCCGGGGTGGGGTGCGTGGGTGCAGCGCTCGTCGACGCTGTAGCCCAGCAGTGTGAAGGAAAGTTTTCGTTGAAAATAGGGTCAGGCGTTCAGCGCTTTGTTAGTATTCGTGCGCGCAGCAATGATAGGACAGACAATTTTCCCTGAGCACTGAGAACAGATATAGTTTTTTCGGGTGAAGAAAGCAAAACGTTAAGCTATGTTATATTTACCAAATAAAATAATTACCAGAGAAAAAGTTAGAAAAAGGTCGAAATATTGGCACGTATCTCCGCACTATTTGCTAGCGCGATGGACCTGCTTATACCAGGATGTACTCGGTCAGCCACATCTCGTCTCCTGGCTCATGTGCGCGGGCATTGCACGTGTTGCCTGGTGCTGGGAATTTACAATTCGACTGCAATGTGTTCGTGTAGATGGTGTACCGCTTTTCGCTGTCAGAAATTTCGGTGTTTACGGTGACAGTTTTATAATTAATTCAACATCATCTTGAAGTCATGCGAAAATAGATACCTGCGATACCGCGACAGGATTTTCATCGTACGCAAAACTCCAGTGTGAGTTATCTTACGAACTGAAGAGGCTGTATACTGCGAGAAATGCAGGACTTTTTTTGGTGTTCAAGAATTCGTTTCCAAACTACCCTGCACGACATGGGCATCGCAAGATAGACATAAGTGAAGATTTGGCCGAGGTGATTAGACAAAGGTAATTATTTTTTTTCGCGAACTGAGAAAACTTACAAGCAAGTAATTGAACGGAATTGGAAAACGTTTTTTATTATTGCATTGTGTGCGACCGTCTTCATTGTTTTTTTTGGGAGTGCATTTCCGTTTTAGCCACCGTACTTGCAGCTTTGTGTATTGAGTACTGAGTGAAATGAACGACTACTTTGTGCTCTCTTTTCTGTGGACTACCCAGAACCTGTAGGTATATGTGTCTCGGTGGGCGTTCGCGAAAAATGTGCCGCGTAGTGTGGCTGTCGAGCGAATAACGTAAGCTTGAGCCAGAGTGTTGGAATGCGTGTGCTGTGTGTTTCTATCGGTGAATGTGAATAAATGTTTACTGGCGGCGAAGTAGAGTATATAGTAGCTCATTATGCAATGAATGGGATGAAGGAACCCCTTGGTTTTTCTTTCCTTGTTTGCCTGTGTTTAAGCGGTTTGGGAATGAAAACTGGCAAAGTGTTTGCAATCGCAACCTTGCACTCCCCCTATATCGCTGAAGTGTTCACGAAACATATATTACAGAATGCAGATAGGCACACAACCTGAGTGCCACAGGAGAAGTTCTAGAGATCCGCAAGGCCATATGCCGGCATGGCAGCGTGTTAACAATTTCTCAGCGGCTGCTGCTGTCGCTGTGTTTCAAGTAGTGGTGATTCTCTTCTGGCTGCAGCCCATGCAAAAATATCGTAAGTTCGGCTATTGAAAACCCTTTTTATTGGTGTCTTTAGCTATTTGGCCCCATTATCTTACACGTTTTTATGGCTGTCTTTAGCCCTTCCTATGGATATTCCTATGGGTGTCTTTAGCTTCTTCTATAGCCATAGCGATATCGAAAGAAGAGCTAAAGACAGCCATAGAACCGGCTATAGAAGACGCTAAAGACACCCGTAGGAATGTCGATACGAATAGCTAAAGACAACCACAGAGCCGGCTGTTGCGGAATTATGGAAGACGAGGAGGGCGATCGCCTACTATCATGGCCATCAGGGGCTAGAGAAGAATGAAGTGAATAAAACTCGGTCCGGCTCAGTCATGGCCTCGCGTCGGCGTCCCGTTCCATAACATTTCTGGTGCCGCGAAACCCGGGAACGACGGACCAGCGGACTTCACAGCGCACCGCCTTCAAGGTATTGCGAGGCCTCAGGTACGTCGGATCTTCTCATTCGGAGGCCTCACCCTTGAACGGTGCCTGCCATGGCTGCGTGCTGGACGCAGACCTATCGCCTAGAGCCCGGAGATGAGCCCCACCCACCGGACAATCCCGACCCTTGCTTCGCCGCTCTCCCTGGTTCTGATGACTGGCAGGTCGTAGAAAGACTTCGAATTTCGTGGGCCATCCTCCGGGCGGACATGACTGACTTAGCCAGTACAACTGTTCGTGCCTTGCAATTGTCAACACCGAATATCAGTATGCTTATGGATTTGTGCCGTGAGGTAGAACAAAAACAAGATCAACTTCCAAAGCTTGACAGGCAGATAAAGAACCTTCTGGACTTTGACAGCTTCGTAAAGGTCTTAGAAAAGGCCGACGAATACTCATACACGGTCAGTCGCGCTAAGGTTTCGTTAAAGGAACGAATTTTTCTGGCAACTTTGAGAACGTCGTTCACCCCAACAAAGACTTTTTCTCTATCTCAGCACACGCAGGGGCATTTCAAAGGGGGCACCTCCTTGAAAAAGGACGCGGCCAAAACACCACTCCCCTTCGCAACAAGGGCTGCTTTCGAAACCGCGAGTTGGTTTTGTTAGTGGAAGAGAGGACGGCCGTAGAACCGGTCATAGAAGAAGCTAAAGACACCCATAGAAACGTCTAAAGAATATTGGACCAAATAGCTAAAGACAACCATAAAAAGGATTTTCTATTGCCGACCATACAATATTTTTGTATGGGCGAGCTGTGTGGCACCCTCTCCTCCAACCCGAGCCCAGCGAACGAACGACATTACACTCGTGCAGGTAGGTCCGCCAACAAGCAACGACACGGCCAGCTCTTGCGGTACGTCCTAGCCGGAACGTACAAGATCACCGGCACCCGCTGCGCCGATGGAGACTCACACGAGAAACCTTATTTTGTACAAGAGGACGCAACCGCGAGCAAGCGGACTCGGAACAAACGGAACGCTTTCGAGCCTGCTGGTACGGGTGGGAGATATAGCAATTTTAGCATTCTCAAAACAGCAGGCAAAACAGGAGAGCTTCAGCGGCGACACGGACACGGAAAGAACGCCAACGAATGAGCCCTATCCAAACGAAGGCATCGAACACCCTACCGATGAAGTGACGCTTACGACGCCAAGGAATGTGGGCCGAATGGTCGAGACTAACTACGCCAGCTTTCCCACCACAACGGTTTCACTTTGTTAGCAACCACGGCGAAATCGAGCAGGGAGCCGCAACGATTTTGACCGATCCGCCACGCCTCTCTACGACAACACCACGCCACCACACGCTAACCAAAAAAAGCCGCCCGCATCTTCCCACGGGGGGAACTCGAGTAAATGCGTCGCATCTACTCGAGTCAAGCAAAGCGTCACGTCAAGCGAAAGCCAAGCATGGACGCCCTTGACTGAATTCCGAACGCGCGCTCCGCCGCTTATATAGGTTGAGGGGACTGCGTAAGCCGGTCCCAGTCGACGACGTTGGCGTACTTGTAAAGCGGCGTGGACTTTAGGTGTTTGAGCCAAGCGTGGATGTTGCTTCGCCGGAGAACGGCACACGGTTATATGCGCCGCGCTAGAAGGAGAGGAAACCGCGGAAGACAGAGTACTGCACATGCGCCGCCCCAGCGCGTCGTGCCGCGGCTATGACGCAACTTGCCGCGGCTATGACGCAACACAATCCAACACAATCCACTTTAATCCAATCCAATCCAAATCCAATCCAAGCCAAGCCAAGCCAAGGCCAATCCAATCCAAGCCAATCTATCTAATCCAACCCAATCCAATCGATCCAATCCCAATGCCCCTCGCGAGAGTGTGTTCGAATCCAATCCAATGCCCCTCGCGAGAGGTTCGCTATCGCCACGACTCGACGCGCATGCGCAGTGAGCGTGCGGACTACGGACGCCAACGCGGGTGACATTGTGAGTTACTGAAATGCTCTGCATTTAAAAGCCAACCGGCTCCTGCACGATACGCAACGCACACCTCAATCGAAGCAAATTCCTCAACCCGCCGAACTATGCCATCCCTGCACACCTAAGCTCGCCGGCATTGTTGCAGCTCGCAGCATGCTTTTTCTTGGTCATTTTCTGAGCTGAAAGCGGTGCTATCTTTTGTCAAGGGCGTGAGTGGCTCTGGAATGCGGGCGAAGTTTGCGACGAAGTGCCGGTAGTATGCGCATATTCCGAGAAATCTCCGCCCGCCCTTCTTATCTTTCAGTTGTCGGAGTTCGGTATGGCGGAAGTTTTCACCGGGCCAGGCCGGACTCATGCGGCGTTGATGACATGGCCCAAAAACTAGATTTCCTTGTACGCTAAGCGGCCCTATTCAGGCTTCAGCGTTAACCTCGACGAACGGATGGCCTCGAGTACAGACTTCAACCTTGCAAGGTGTTCGTCGAAAGTTCGGGAGAATACCACAACAACGTCGAGGTATACGAGTCAGGTGTGCCACTTCAGGCCAGCTAGCACAGTGTTCATGACTCTCTGAAACGTTGCTGGCGCCGTTCATAACACAAACGGTATCACCTTGAACTCGATTAGGCCGTCCGATGTTATGAATGCAGTCTTCTCTCGATCTCTCTCGTCCACTTCAATTTTCCAGTGACCTGTTATTTATTTAACGATACTGCAAGGCCAGTAGGTTGACCCCGGCTGGAGGGGCTACACAGTATACATACAATATAATGAAGATTAGCAACAACAATCAAGACAACACGAAGATTATAGAAACGTTCAAACATCAAATTTTACAATGTGGGACTCAAGCTTTTTCATGAAACTAGCAGATTCAAATCCTTTCGTGGCAAAGAATTCCATTCAGACACAGTTCGAAGGAAAATGTGTACTTGCGAGTGTCAGTTCTGGCGAAAATGTACGATAATGAGTATTTATGGCTATGTCTAGTTGTCCGTGAAGTTAGATTTTATACAATTAGGAAGTAGTAATTTAGTTTTCCCTACGAGACAGTTACGAAGACAGTCTTCAGATACATTGATGACAAGTAATTCGCGTGGCAAAGGTGGTCGAGGGTGTCGTCGATTCGTGGCAGGGGGTACACGTCCTTTTTGGTGATCTTGTTCAACCGCTGGTAGTCACGCAGAACCTCAGGGTGCCATCTTTTTTCTTCACAAGTACGACCGCAGCGGCCCAGGGGCTTTTTGATGGCTGCATAATGTCATGATGATGATGGTTTCAGTTTAATGGCGCAAGGCCGACATGGGCAAAGAGCGCCAAACGCTGTTATTTGATGAGAAGGGAACACGGATAAATCAGTTAGGGACTATGAGCACGGCTGGTGTAACGGGCCAGGGTGAAGAAGAAGAGTGGTTAAAAGATACATAAAGTGGCTGGTGTATAGGCCCGGGGGTGAAAAAATGTGTGGTATGAGATGAGTTCTAAGAAATGAATTTCTGGTAGGAACTTAAAGGTACGCTGAACAGAAAACATGGCATCGTCTCCTAAGAAGTATGACGGGTGTGCTGGAATATATCGCGTGTGTAGTTGTGGGAAGTGTTTGCGTCGTGTAATGTCGAGTGCCTTACATTGAATGAGGATGTGGATCATGGATAGTGCCTCTCCGAACCTGTTGAACAGAGGTCTTGGAGATCCAGTGAGAAGGTGCGAGTGCGTTACATTTGTGTGCCCTGTCCGTAATCTATCTAAGGCGACTTCAGTGTATCTATCGTGTGCCGGTGGTGTAGGGTCCCAAGTGAGGTTTTAATACGTGTAACGTGTTGTCTGTTTGTTCACTCCAGTGTGTTTGCCATGTTTTGCGAAGTGTCTGATGTGTGGCTTCACATCGGTGTAGGGTAATATGGTTATGTTCACTGTAATCAAGAGTGTAGCAGCAGCCATGCGATCCGCTGCTTCGTTCCCGGATATACCAGCAAAGGACCAGTTCACCCAGCAAAGGGCCAGTTCAAGGGCCAGTTCAGGACCTGGGAACCAGCAAAGGACCAGTTAAAATTTGTGGACATACACAGACATAACACCCTTGACCTTAAATTGACAACATGGTTTTTGGAAGACTTTGTTGACGACAATGCCCAGACAACACTGAGGGAATCTGTATATAAAATGGATTGTGGGATGTGGCTTTGAAGTATATGATTAACAACAAGAAGTACACCGTAATCCTGTGCCGTAAATATACTAGTATTACTATTGAGAGTTCGAGTGACATTAAGGCCGAGCCCATGTGCCGCGCAGGACACAGAGGTGGCAGTTTCAGAGGCGTCCGTATAAAATTCAGAACATTGATACTTCTGCTGCAAATACAAGAAGTGCTGCATAAATGCACATGTGGGAGCTCGGTTTTTATCTATTGGTGCAAAAGATGTGTGTAAGATACAGGGCGGAGATGCCATGGTGCCATAAAATCTGTTAAAGAAGTTTAGATGGGGTCTAAAAAGGAGACAGAAAGCTCGGACGCTTCCTCTCTAATACTTGTTCTTGTTCATCGTGCAGATACTGGCGTTCCTCGGCACGTGGCAGCACTTGGATTACCCCTACGGAGTTATCATCGAGCCTACGTCGCCTTGTTACGTCAGCGGCGGGAACAGTACCGATCCCACCTTCCACATGGCGTACATCGTGCCCCGCTTCGGCTTGGCATCCACATCGCCTACGACACCAGTCTGCCGGACCTACTTAAGAGCGACACTTTCCTCGGCTCACTTCAGTGGGCTGGATGAAGCGGCAGCCATGCAGTCGCTTCAAAACCCTTTCTTGTTCATCGTGCAGGTTGGTAAACACGCTTCCTTGCACGCTAAGCGATCCAGCAATATTTGGCTGCTGCTCTTTCCAAGCCCACTGGTGATTCTTGGTGACCTGTCGGAGTGCGTGCATGTTGTGAAATTACTTATGTTAGCCGGGGATGTGGAGCTTAACCCTGGTCCCGAAGAAGATATTCTTGCTGCTATTGCCGCCTTATCTGCTAAAACCGACGCACGCCATACCGAGGTAATAGGGATGCTGTCCGAGGTTCGAGCTAATCAGCAAAAACTAGAGGAAAAAGTTTCCAACTTAGCAAGTAGGCTCGAAAACCGTTGAAGCCCTGGTGGAATCATACGAAGCAAATCAGATCGCTGATGATCTACCAAGAGTTGTTGATGAAGCAGTTCGAGACCGAACTACGGCTATAAATTCTCGGCTGGACGAGCTGGAAGACCGGTCTCGACGGGAAAATCTTATATTCTACGGAATCCCTGACCTTCTGCCATCTGAGAATTGGTCTGAGTCTGAAACTAAAATTCGAGACTGCCTTTCCAATCTACTTCAGCTAACCTTAACCGACGAAGCAATTTCCCGAGCCCACAGAATAGGTTCCTTCGCAGTAAACAAACATCGACCTATAATCGTAAAATTCTCGTCTTCGAAGCATAAACAGAAGGTCTTTGCTGAGCGAAAAAAATTTAAAGGTACTGGCATCTCCGTTAGCGAAGATTTCTGCCGTGCCACGCGCTTGTCGCATAAAAAGTTGATCGAATTTGGAAAGGCTAGCGGACAGAAATATTTGCTACGGCTCAACCATTTGCTGATAGGCAAAAAAACGTATATGTACTGCCCGGTAACCGATCGGGTTTGCGAAATCCAGACAAGTGAGCCTCGTGCAATGGATGCTGTCGTAAGCGGGCCCTCTGATGGCCTTAGCAATTCACCAGCATAGCGGAGTCATGGTCCGGTGGCAAAAAAAAATATTTCACTTCTGTATACGAATATTCGCAGCGTCGTCAACAAGCGCGATGCTTTATCTTCCGTAGTCGACACGTGCAGTGCCGACATTGTTGTTTTGACAGAAACTTGGCTTTCTAGCAAAATTATTGACCGTGAAATTCTAGAGTGCGAGGGTGCTTACCGTTTCTATCGACATGACCGTGATGTGCGATCTGGAGGTGGCGTACTTATCGCTGTTCGTGATTCTTTGATATCCTCTTCCATCCAGCTCACGTCACCACTAGAACTAGTGTGCGCCGCACACATAGGCTTTCAGAAAAAAAACTTTATAATTTGCGTTGTCTACAGAGCGCCTTCCTCGCCTAACACATTTTGTTCAGAGCTGCATGACGTTATAAACGATCTGACAGTAAGGTTTCCTTCCATGCCGCTAATACTCCTCGGGGACTTCAATTTTCCGGGCATTAACTGGCAGAGCGATCCCCCTACAGCCCAAGAAAGCTCGTCGGAATATTTTGATTTTTTAAGCCTTTGTCTTGATTTCAACCTGCACCAGCTTGTTCTTAAGCCAACTCGTTGTTCCGCGCAGTCCGCGAATATCTTAGATTTAATCCTCACTACATCACCGGAATTTGTTTCTCCTATGACTTATCTACCGGGTATTAGTGACCATTGTATTTTACAGCGTGATTTGAACTCAAACTTGCCTTCCCTTACCTCGTCCAAAGTAATTCGTGATTACAGAAGTGCAGACTTTGACGCAATTAATAACGAATTAGAATTGTTCATCGCTGACTACATTCCAAGTTTTCACTCCCGAACAGTCGAAGAAAACTGGTCATTATTCAAAGAAAAAGCTACCTCCCTGATTAACCAATACATACCACAGAAGCGGATTTACTCCGATTCTCGTGCACCCTGGTTCAACTCGCATCTTAAGCGTTTATTGAACAAAAAGAAACGGCTTTTCCGATCTGCAAAACACTCTGGAAGTGTTGAGCGTTGGAATGCCTACAAAACAGCTTTGAGCAGTTACAAGGTTGCTGTAGCTGAATCTAAGAAAACATTTTATGAGCAAACGCTGCCTTCTCTTTTAAAAGATAGCCCTCAGAAATTTTGGAGTGTGGTCAACGGTAAAAAATCGAGTGCCATCGAACTCTGTGATTCTAGCAATGAACCTGTCGGTCGCACCGTTTGTTGTGAAGTATTGAATGATGCGTTCGTTTCTGTATTTTCTGATTCTGCGCCTTGCGCCAGTGCTGTTTTTCCTGATGTACCTTACACTTCAATGTCGCCGATTTTCATTGATCTTGATGGCGTTGTGAAGTTGATACACAATTCAAAAGTGTCTGCATGCTCTGGTGTTGACGGTATCAACTCGAAATTTCTTAAGGGCACCATTGCTTATTCATCTGTCATCTTGCGTGAAATCTTTGCTCAGTCACTTCAAACCGGCGCTCTGCCAAGTGATTGGAAGGCAGGAATGGTTATTCCCGTACAAAAATCTGGTAGTTGTTTCTCTCCGCTCAATTATAGGCCTATATCCTTAACTAGCGTCCCCTGCAAATTAATGGAGCACATAATTTATTCACACCTGGTTTCATTTCTTGAGTCAAACTTATTTTTTACCCCGCACCAACATGGATTTAGGAAACACTTTTCCTGTGATACCCAGCTTTTGTCTTTCACAAATGATTTATTTCAAGCGATGGACGCTAACATTATTGTAGACTGCATTTTTTTAGATTTCGCCAAAGCGTTCGATACTGTTTCACACACAATTCTCCTGGCTAAATTAAGCAAGCTAAACATCGATCCCAGTGTACTTTCTTGGATTAAGGGTTTTTTGTCCGATCGTTCACAGTTTGTTTTTGCTAACGAATGTTACTCTTCTACCGCTCCTGTAACCTCTGGAGTACCTCAGGGATCTGTCTTAGGACCTCTATTGTTTTTAATTTACATTAACGATCTCCCGGGCCAAATTAACTCTTCAATTAAGCTCTTCGCTGATGACTGTGTTTTGTATCGAGTTATTTCCAATCCTGGTGACTGCGATGCTCTTCAATCAGATATTGGCATAGTAACATCATGGTGCTCTAAATCACAAATGAAGCTTAACATTAATAAGTGCAAGGCATTGCGTGTTTGTCGTGCGTTTAAGAATATTGCTCCTCCTAAGTACAGCGTTAACAATGTAGCTATAGAAAGTGTCTCCTCGTACAAGTATCTTGGTATTCACATTTTACATAACCTCACCTGGAACACACATATAAATTACATTTACAGTAATGCCAGCCGCATGCTCGGATTCTTGCGGCGTAATTTTTCATCGGCAACTCCAGCTGTCAAGTTGCTTTTCTATAAATCCTTAGTGAGGCATAAGGTGGAATATGCATGCTCTATTTTTGACCCTTCTGCTGTATATCTCAAAAATACTCTTGAATCAATCCAAAATCGAGCTGCTCGTTTTATTCTTTGTAATTATTCTCGTCATGCAAGTGTTTCGGCGATGAAACTAACCCTTGGATTGCCTAACCTAGAATTACGTCGTAAATACTTTCGCTTGTGTCTTTTTCAAAGGATTTATTACTCTAATGAGACCCTCAGGAACGAGCTAATGTCCCCGCCATCATACATTTCATCGCGCACAGATCATCGTTTCAAGGTTGAAGTTCCTGCCTCTCGCACCAATGTTCACTTTGATTCGTTTTTACCACGAACAACGAATGACTGGAACCATCTCCCTGCCTCCATCGCTGCTATCACTGACGCCACTAACTTTAAAAATGTTGTCAATGAATTTGTTTGTAACAATACCCACTCCTCTCTGTAATGCCTCCGGGCCTTGAGAGTATGATAATAAATAAATAAATAAATAAATAAATAAATAAATAAACTCAGTAAGAGAAGGGCACAGAGAACGATGGTCAATTTAAAAGGAGTTCATTGTTGGATGTATCGTGAAAAACTGATTTAAAAAGATGGTGAGGCAAGGATGAAATTTTAAAAGCATAAAGGAGGTCTGTGTATGCTCGCTGGCGTTGTAGGTTCTATTTGTTGCACTCCACATAGAGGCTTTTGACCGGGCTAGTGCGGAAGGCACCACACGCCAGGCGGTGCCCCAGATGGAGCGCTGGGTCCACCATTTTGAGGGATGTTTTATTTGCTGACCCATAAACCACGCTACCGTAGTCCAATCGTAAACCTATCAAGCTGGTAAAAACACGTAAAAGAAGTTGTTTCTCAGCGCCAAAAGAAATGTGAGGGAGAACCTTCAGGATAGTCATTGTTTTTAAGCACTTATGTTTTAGTTGTTTTATGTGTGGATGAATGTGAGGTTTTCATCGAAGATTATACCTAAAAACGTGTGTTCCTTGTGGACAGGAATTGAAACACCATTGAGTTGAATGTCTGGATCTAGCCGGATGCCACGCCTCTTGGAAAACAAAACACAAGTACACTTCCCTGGATTAAATTTAAAACAATTGCTATCTGCCCAGCCGGCTAGCTTGTTAACATCAAGCTGGACTTGGCGCTCAAAGACAGACAAGTTACAGGATTTAAAGGATAGTTGAAGGTCGTCTACATAGATTGAACAGGAAGTTGACGCAGGCAGCGCTTTCCTAAGGGAATTCATTTTCACAATAAAAAGGCCGCAACTTAAAACTCCACCTAGTGACACTCCATTTTTCCTGCACATGAACCCTAGAAAATGCCATTCCAACTCGCACACGAAAGGCTCTTAGGGACAAGTAGCTGGCAAGTGTGTTCATCATATTACCCGACATGCTGAAGGAATTCAGGTCGCTTAGGATGCTATAGCGCCACGCGGTATCGTACGCTTTTTCCAGATCAAACAATACCGTCATACAATATTGTTTCTGGAAGAAAGCATCCTTTATATAAGACTTGCGCGCGACGAGTTGATCGTTAGTGGACCGCCCTGCCCTGAAGCCTGCCTGGCAGCTTTCGACAAGACCATTGTACTCAAGAAAGTACACGAGCCTCCTGTTTATCATCTTCTCGAGGAGCTTGCACAGGCACCTTGTAAGTGCGATGGCCGATAGCTAGCGGGGAGGAAGGGTCCTTTCCTTCCTTCAGAAAAGCCACTACTCCAAGAGCTCCCTCCTAGAGCTCTAAAAGCCTCCCTCCAAGAGCTAGGAACGTACTCTGAAAGCCATATGTTGTTGTTTAGATGTAGGAGTGTTTCAAGAGCGTGATTTTGTCTTCACCTAGAGCTGAAGGCTTACATGTTCTCAGAGCAGCCTTCAGCTCATGAATTGAAAAAGGCAGAATTGTAAGAAGCGTGCGACCTGTTGTTATCACGAAGAGACTTCTTTTTACAGATGTTTTGTTTTAATGAAAGTGTTTGTGTAGTGTGCTGAACTGGACACGTGTTCGAAGAGTTGTGCAAGTGTGTTAGCCTGGTCTTCCAGTGTGTTCCCTGTTGTACTAACGAGGGGCAGGCTGTGTGTCTGTTATCCTTTTAGTTTTCGTATTCGTGTCCAGATTTGTGTGTGTCTGTGTAAGAGTTTATGGATGCCAAGAAGGTATGCCAACTCTCGTTTTTCCTCACAGCGCACACGTTTTCCAACCGCCTTGGCGTGTTTGAACGAAATTAGGTTACCCGAATTGGGGTACCGACGAAGGACACCCCACGCCTTGTTCTCGGCCTCACGCGCACGCCTACAGTCCTCATTCCACCACTGACTCGTATGGTTGCACAGGGCACCAGAGGCATGGGGAATGGACTTTTCGGCTGCGTCGAGGATGTGCGCCGTGAAGAGTTGGATAGCTTCTTCAACGTGTAGGTGTCCTATGCATGTGTGGTGTAGTTTGGATGTCTCTGTAAATGTACCCGCCGCGGTGGCTCAGTGGCTAAGGCGTTGCGCTGCTGAGCACGAGGTCGCGGGTTCGATTTCCGGCCGCGGCGGCCGCTTTTCTGATGGAGGCGAAAAGCAAAAACGCCAGTGTGTACGAGATTTCGGAGCACGATAAAGATCCCCAGGTGGTCAAAATTAATCCGGAGCCCTCCACTACGGCACGCCTCATCGCCTGCGTTGCGTCGGCGCGTTAAACCCTACAATCAATCAATCTCTGTAAATGTATTCCAGTTAGCTCTTGCTTCATTGAAACTGTTTTAGGAAGATGGACTGCATGGGCGTTTACCTATATATTAGTGAGGTGGGGAGTGATCACAACCATATGGGTCCATGCCTACACCCCACTCAAGACATGGAAAGAGAACTGCGGAGCCAATATCCAGGTAAAGATATGAGTGTGTGTTGTGTCCTATATTAACGTATGTGGGATTATTTTCGTTGAAGAGGCATGCTCCTGAAGATGTAAAGAACTTCTCTATCAGGCGACCTCGGGCATCTGTGCGAGGAGAGCCCCAAAGAGAGTTGTGAGCATTAAGGTCGCCTGTTAAGATGTATGGTTCGGGCAGCTAGTCGACCAGCGCCTCGAAGTCAGAGCTCGAAAGTACAAAATCAGAACGAATATAAACGGAGCATACCGTTATCAACCCATTAAAAATTATTGTGCCTTTTACTACAGCATCAAGGACGGTGTTGAGTGATAGGGTGGCATGCTAGGGTTTTCTGGGGTATTATGGCTACACCGCCCGAAGAGTGTGTGCAAGCAACCCTATCCTTTCTGAACACGATATAGCTATTTAAGAAATTGGATTGATTGGAATTTAAATGTGTCTCTTGGACACACATTAAACTCGGCTGATGAGCATGCAGAAACTCGTACACGTCATCAAGAGTATTCAGAAGGCCTCTGCAGTTCCATTGAACAATATTTTCTCTTCCCATTATTATGTGTTAGAGGTACTGGAGTGTGACTATTTACGTAAGGTCTTTCGGGGCTTGTACTCTTGGGAGGAGTTTCTTTACCTTTTCTTGAGGTTTAGATGGAGGGACCCGCTCCTTCCGCTGTAAAGCAGACAGGTAAAGTCCCACATCCACCTCATCATCAGATTTCGAAGGGGTATTCAGCTTACCGGACCCCCCCAACTTGGCACCCTTTGCGGTGCCCTTCCTTTTAGCCGCTGCCGCCGAGGCTGTCAAGAGCACCCCAGGTGGCACAGGCGGTGCTGCGGAGGTGGGAACTGCTGCGGTTTCCTCCGTCTCCATGTCTTTCGGGCCCTCGCGTGTGCTTCAGGCCGGTGGAGAGAAGGAAATACAGGGTACAACAGCATCCCCAACAGACGTAGATGCCATCACAGCCGACGGTGCATTTACATTTAGAGTGACCTTTACATTTATGATTACCTTTACATTATGAGTGACCTTTACATTATGAGAGGCGGCGAAGCAGCGGTCAAGAGTGACGACACTTTCGGAGGCGAGTGTCGCGGCTACGGAGCAAGATGTCGTGACGTATACTCTTTCGGCGCGAGTGTTTCTGGAACCGTCGATTCATATCCAGAACAATGTAGATAACAGAAGATTATTCTGGGCTAGCGACGTTAGGGCGAAACAGTCGGCTTATCTCAATGTGATAGCCCGTGCGGCATAAAAATAAAGAATGGAAGACGCGCTTTTCTTGCAACGCGGGATACCACAGCCGGGCTTGGCCAGGCAGTAAAAGCAACCAATAAATAAACAAACCCAAACATTGTTCGCGGCAATATGCATCTCCTCTTAAATGGCGATAGGTCGTCTTATAATTTTAATGTAACTCTTGCCTCGGACAAGGGATAAGGGTAACCAGACAAGGGTAGCCACAGATGGTACCCCTCCTGTGGTCCTACCCTTAGCTGATCGTGGAGCACAACGCGTCGCCATAATAACAAGAAAGCAAGTCCCTGACCTTTACATACAGGCAAACGGACACAATTCAAAAACTGTTCTTGTTTTCAGAAAACAACAGGCATCTAATGACTGACTCATCTCACGTACTGAAAACCGCGACCACGGCCTAACAGACCCAATTTACGGAAATCAGTTCAAGCTTTGGTCATAAGCAGACTTACGCACGTCATGTATAACAAAATAAGAAAAAGAAAAGAAATGACAGCCTTATTAGGCGACCTTGCAAGTACGCCGGCGAGATGTAACTCTACGCATCGTCGAACCCTTAGCGAAATTGGGCTACGCAACGGCCTAAGCGAACTCGCGGAAGCCGGATAAGGCGAACTTAGGTCAAATTGGTATTGCATGGTAGACGAGTAAACTGCAAAGACGCATTAGCCAAAGTCTCATTACTTCCACTAATAAGCAAACGCATGCACATCGCACTGATCCTAAAAACATGCACCATGTGCACCAGCTAGAGCAGAAACAAAAAAGTACGAAGGCCTTCTTGAATAAAATGAAAAATCCGAAAACTTGGTATACGGCCACGGAGCCGATTACAAGGCTCGCGAGGCCTTGGCGTTCGTGGTGGTCGCTCAATATATATATATATATAGATATATATATTCATTCGCTTCCGGCTCTTAGAAGAACTGTCAGTTGGGCTTGTTGGTACAGATTCATGATTGCAAAAACGCTACTTGAAAACGACGACGATGGAAGAAACACAACACGGAGCGCTACTATCAACTGAATTTTATTGGGAAAAACGAACAAACCTATATACTAGGAAAAACGAAAATGTTTCTGCATCACCACTTGCACTTCGCTTCCACTGCACTGCGCTTCCGGCTGCACTGCGCTTCCGGCTCAGCTCGCATGAACAAGCTGGATGTGGGTGAAGAGGTGGCCATAGCTCTGTCAATGAATGCCTCCAGAAAAATGTATCCTGGTAAGCGACTCCAAGTGCGCCATTCTAAGCGTTGCAACTGAACGAATGTTACCAGAGATTTCATTAAATTAAATCATTAAATATGGCTTCTGCAGCTTATCAGCGGCCGGCACCATCGATCTGATATAGACACCGGCCCACTGCACCTGTTTGAAAGCGAGTGCACGCACGGTGATGCTAGAGAAATCGCCGGCCAGGCATGCATCACTCCTATCACCACATTCGTTGCTTTTCTCTGACTGTAAGGCAGGCGTCGCCTTATGACAGGTACAGTGTAAATCATTCCATCCGGCAGCGGGTCCCATTCTCCCCGGATGAATAAGTGGCATAGCGACTTCTTCAAACGAATTCTTGACCAACCCAGGCTCTTTATGCTACTTCTACGGAGTGCAATGTTCTTGCAATGTTCTTTACCGATGGCGATGGTCGAGTGGTAAAACACTCGTATCGGAAGCTGGAGGTACCAGGTTCGAATCCTGGGCCGCCGGATACCCACCGGTTTCTTTAAAGGCTACAAGCGTGCCCGTACCGTAGCTTGTCTCGTCGGTGGAACATGCTTGGAGCTTGAGCACAAGCAGCCGTGGGAGGCCATGTGGTAGGTCTCTCGAACCCCTTCGGGCGGGGTCTGTGACCTCTGGGCACCCACCAGTTCAAAGGGTACAAGCGGCCCCGGTCTCTGTGGAGGATGAAGGGCTTGGACACACACTACCACTGTGGCAGACGTGGTAGGTTCCTCCGGAGCCGCTGGTCACCCAACAGAATAAAAATGGGGATAGGCGCCCCCCGTACGGGGGATTCAGTCTACTGGCAACCCTAGCACCACGTCGGTTTGTACCATGGGGTACGAGAAAGTGGTAAGTACTTCGGTACGGCTGGGTGCCAACCAGTAAAATTTGTACAAGCATCCTCTGAAAAGGGGATCTCATACTTGGAAAGTTACCCGACTTTGTCTGGAAATGCAGCGGTAGAAGGGGTCGTAACTTTGTCCTGCCACAGACGGTTGTGAGTTGAGCGTCCACCGTGGCTGTGGAAGGCACCATGTGCATTCGTGTGCCTTGGTGGCGCCGGCACCTACCGGTAAAATAGGTTACAAGCGACTCCCCGGCCTGGCGCTCGGCCCGTGTGTGGGACTACAACGCTTGGGAAGTTCACCCGGCGTGCACGGGAAATAGCCCCTATGGAAAGGGGCGGCTGCAAAAACGCAGGAATAGTAGCTGAAGTTTTCATTCGTGTTGCAGCGCGACTCCGCAGACGCGGCCGTCCACTCTAGCGTCCTCGTCTCCACTGACCGGCGTCGGGGAGAGCTCGCTTGGATGCCCGAAATGTAAAGAAAGGGCAGACGCAGCCAGGACTTTACCAGGACTGAGATTTACACAACCTCTTGGTCAAGGGGAGACGGAATTGAACAATTCTTACCCTGCGGATCAAACCTGTGCCACCCAGCTGGCCGAGAACCACGGCTTTTGGACAACACCAAACATTACCCTCCTCCAAATATTTGAATTTGAAAGTCTCTTTTCCGGCAATTGCTTATGTTAATGTATATAATGACTAGTATATCGTATATAGTATATAGTATACTGTATGTAGTTTTGGTGCAACGGTGTTGTTGCAACATGGTACATGACTCTGTAGTTTTTAATTTTCTATTGTTGGGAGGACTTACCCCCTTCCTGAGCTTTTGTAGTAGGTTGGACTTCCACTACGGAGCAGTTGGGCTCAGTGTACAGGAAATTCCATACTTCAGAAACATTAAAATCGTTGTCGTAAACTGCAGGGAGAAAGTGCGATTCAATATCAACTTACCCCGTACACTAAAAATAAACAAACCACTTCTCTCAGCAGCCTACTCTGTTTTTTGACTAAAACGTCGCAACAGGTGTGTATACAAGTGCTAATAGCAAACCATGGTGTTATAAAGGTTATATTAAACGCCCCTTTCCTAAATTATCCACTACATAAACTAAGGCAATTAATTGTGTATAAGTGCAGTTTCATGCTGAAAATGTTGTGTGTGGAACCGCTCCAGCTACAAGGAGTACCATCATGGTAAAAGAAAATAATTTTGTGTGTTTTGAGAGATTATGCAAGTAATAATAATATTTGACTTCCAGCGCACGTACAGTATCATTTGTTAGCAAACAACATACTTACTTTTAGTACACAGGTTAGGTTTGTCACGAGTATACGCGCTCCTGACCGAAGAAGTAGGCATATTTTTTACCTGGTAACTTTCCTACACATCTAATGAGACCACGTCTGAAGTTCTGACAGCTAAAATGCATATCAGTCAAACACATAGTTTTTTTTGGTCTCTTCTAAGAAGACAATTAGCTCTTTTGTAAAACTCTTTCGAGGTTGACATTATGCCGGTACGCACGTGAGTGGAAAGGAGTAAGAAGTGGTTGTACTGCATTCCGCTTACTTCGCTCACGACGATCGGAGGCTGGTAGTTGCGCAAACACTGCAGCTGCTTTACGCGAGTGGCCTTAGCCTTATAAGTGAAAATTCTTGTTTGCATGGTGAGCATGATACCCAGCACACAGGCGAGAAATATGGCGGCTGAAGAATAGTGAGGCACTGTGTATCCCGTATGAAGGATACCTCGATGCGCCAACAATCCCGAAAAGTAAAGCGTCGCTTAATAGTTGCCATGATTTTCTCCCTGATCGAAGCCACAAACAAAATCATTGATTGATGGATTGTAGGGTTTAACGCGCCGACGCAACGCCCAGGATGAGGCGCGCCGTAGTGGAGGCCTCCGGATTACTTTTGACCACCTGGGGATCTTTAACGTGTCCCTAAATCTCGTACACACGGCCGTTTTGGCTTTTCGCCTCCATTAGAAAAGCGGCCGCCGCAGCCGGGAATTGAACCCGCGACCTCATACTCTGCAGCGCAACGCCTTAGCCACTGAGTCACCCCGACGGGTCAAACAAAATCAGGCAACTTCCTGTTCCACCTACGTTCGACCGAACCAGCCATTTAGTTCACCATGAAAAAAGAAAGCGACAAAAATATTTCTCGACAATTTATTAAAAAGACAGCCAGGTCGACTCGTATTCACAGTGCACAAAACACCCACCTATACCGAAAGCTTAAATTTCCACAAGTCTTCTGTTGTCAGCTCTCTTTCTTGAAGCAATCAATGTCTGGTCTACAGAAGGCGAGCGAATAAAGAAAGAAAAAGCTATCACCGCGGAGGTGAAAAAAATGGCACTCCGAGCAACTTCATACGGCGCGTCAAACGCCGTCTGCACCGAATGGCCAGCAAACATGAAAAAATGGCAGCGTATCTGCTCCTTTCCTTGCAAATGTCGTCAAAAGACAATAGTCTTTGTAGGCATTTGCCAAGGAAATGCCCCCCTTTGCTTTCCCGCTCACCTCTCATGCTGTTCCTGTACCATCGCGCTCATACCACTAAAGGTTTGCGCAAGGCGATTTGAATTTACCGCGTTCCACTGCTAAAGGCCGAGTTCCTCGATGCCAGCGCTGCAGTACGGCGGAGACGCGCGTGAATCGAGGCGGCCGACTACAAGGTTTATAGAGCCGCGTGGCCATGCTCCACGTGTGTTCCAAGCAGAACGTGAAACCTAGCTAGTGGAACCTTTCGTTGCTGTTGGTTGCCGTGTGATTTTTCATATGCCGCCAGGGAGGCGGCGGTTTTCTGCAGTAGATGTAGAATATCATTTTCTATCGAAACACCATGCATCCATAAAATTTTTAATAAAGGAACACTGTAAATATCCCTTGTGTACTAATTTCCTGTCTTCTATTTGCGTAATGTCATGTTTTTGTTCAACCAAGTTAACAAACATGAACATATAACCGGGCTTACACGTTTACATGTGGCTGTGAGTATATAACACTATTGCGGAATATCAATTTTACTTTGGTCGGGCGGCTGAATCGAGTCACAGACAGACAGACGGACAGATAGACAGACAGATAGACAGACAGACAGACATACAGGCAGACATACAGACGGACCAAAATTTATCTGTTTAAGTAGCCCAAGAAGGACTATCGTCTTTAAAATTACGTCCTTTTTACGCTGCCGGTCAGCAACCCTTCTGCCTCCGCGTTTCAGGGAACGAGTTGAGGGAGCGGGTGAAACATTATCCCAAATTCCGGAAGGAAGGCGTTCTTCTCGCCCAAAATCAAATGTGAACGCTTAGGTGGCTGACACCCCTACCAAAACAGCGCTCGCCCACAGCCCAAGAGGTAGTTCATAAACGTCTTGTCAACCGTTCCCTGCGGGTTACGTCCGCGAGACCTGCAGTTGTTTAAAACGCGTGCGACAGCATAAAAAAAAAGTTCCAAAGTCTAAAATTAGGCGCCGGGACAAAGCTGATGACAGGATTGGCTTTGACGGCCCGCAGGTGACTTGAACCGAAAAATTAATCCCAAAGAATTCCCCTCGATCCTTGCCGCATACAAAGGACTCTGGAGAGGACGGATGAAACGAACTCTAGCTTCCCTCTTGTGCAATGCAATTTGCGCTTATGGCAGTCGACGCGGAAGGGCACGAAATATTTGAAGTTTATTTCTGATATTTTTTTAGTGCGTACCAAAATAATTCAGGAGCACCCATACTTAAAAAACTGGAGGGGCACCTCCTGTGAGAAGGTTCGTGAAAAATTGGCTGCGATTACTAT
The DNA here is from genome assembly GCA_013339765.2 of Haemaphysalis longicornis. Taxonomy (NCBI): domain Eukaryota; kingdom Metazoa; phylum Arthropoda; class Arachnida; order Ixodida; family Ixodidae; genus Haemaphysalis; species Haemaphysalis longicornis. The sequence goes on along the minus strand of CM023451.1, from coordinate 51,495,396 downwards.
ACTCCTTAAAGCAATATTTGGGTGCAGCAGCAGTGCACAGAGGCAGCACTGACTCGAGGGTTCTTATTCGCAACAAATTAGACTGGGGAGGCCTCACTGCTAAGCCCCAATAAGGACATCCAGAAGGCGCTTGTGACTCTAGGGATCCGTGCGGGACCTCCAGTGCTGCAGCGATATCCGCCAACAGCAATCACTTTCATTAACGCCCCGGCCACAGGGGGCCGCGTCATGACCAAGCCGGGCTCGACCGCAGACCCTCTGAACACAATTGGGCCACTAAATAGTTTTATATCTCTCTCTCCTCTCTCGACGGCAGCGATTATGAGTATCTGAGCCGGCGGCAGGAACTGCGTCTTAAGCGAACACTCACACTCACATCCACCCACATTCACCCACTCACTCACACATACGCACGCGCACAAGCACAGACAGTATATGTATGATGTGTATATCTATGGATACATATATATATATATATATATATATATATATATATCTATATATATATATATATATATATATATATATATATATATATATATATATATATATATATTAATATATAGTTTTAAGACGAAATAAGAGTTGGCAGTGAAGGGGATTGTCCTACTTTCGGCTTGGATTCCGGCCTGAGCTTTTATCCCTTGACCCGGACCTCTTTTCTTCGTTACAATCACCCCCGGGTGACAAGGAGCCATCCTGGCGACTTCAATGGTGAGGGCGGAATACCATGGGCTAGTGGTAGGGCTTCAAACAGTTGCGTGGAGAGACTATCTCGGCACACGGCGACGAAGATCGTAAGATGGTGTGAGCCGCTCGACGACTTACTTATGGTGATGCGCGCTCTATGATGCGATACGGACCATGATATTTGGCGAGCAACTTAGAAGAGAGGCCAGGCGTTGTAAGCGGTATCCATCGGCAAACAAGAGAGCCATGGGGGAAAGAGGGCGGCGATGACCCACCAAGGTCGCGTTGGTACTTTTGGGGACTTTTTTCACTGCACGTGAAGGAACGAGCTAACTGGCGAAATTCTTCCGCGTGTCGCGTTAACTCGGAGATGGGCTTGCTCCGAGGCATCGGGGCTGTATGGGAGGATGGCGTCCATGGTACTTGAGGGATCGCCTCCGTAAAGAAGGAAAAAGGGAGAAAACCCGGTGGTGGTTCGTTGCGGTATTATACACGAAAGTCACGAATGGAACCACCACGTGCCAGTTATAGTGGTCGGATGCTATGTACATGGCAAGCATGTCACCAAGCGTGCGATTGAATTGTTCCGTCAAACCATTTGTCTGCGGGTGGAGGGCAGTGCACGTCCGGTGAACAATCTTGCATTCACTGAGGAGAGCTTCTAGAACTTCGGGCTGAAAGACTCGTCCTCTATCGCTGAGAAGCTCCTTAGGGGAACCATGACAAGGTGAAGTGATGAAGAAGGAACGAAAGAACAGGGCGACGTCGCGTGCCGTAGCGCTGGGAAGCGCGGACGTTTCCGCGCGGCGCGTAAGATGGTCTACGGCGATGATAATCCACCTGTTCCCAGAAGGCGTGAATGGTAAGAGTCCGTAAAGGTCAATTACAACTCGGTCAAAGGGTCGCGAAGGGCACGGTGGAGGTTGCCAGTCTGCTTCAGGCTTTGGATGGGGTAGCTTGCGTCGTTGGCAGGCTTCACAGTCACGAATGCGGCGCACAAAACTATGCATTCCCTTCCAGTAATACGGCTGGCGAAGCCTAGCCTAAGTTTTCTAGACGCAAGCGTGGGCGGATTGGGGGTCAGCGAGAAAAGCTTCACATATTTCGGCTCGTAGATGGCGTGATATTACGACCAGCCATTTCCTTCCGTCGGACATATATTTGCGACGGTATAGAAGACCCTCCCGCACAGTGAAATGAGCTTCTTGCCGTCGTAGTGCTCGAGGTTGGGAGGTGGCCGTCGGGGCGGTAAGGTACTTTTTAATAGAAGAGACCCAAGGGTCTTGTTGCTGGTGAAGGGTCCGGTCAGCAAGCGTGAGCGCAGAGACGATGGACACCGGTGAATCTTGGCACGTCGTCGAATCTGGCAGAGGCGAGCGAGAGAGGGCATCGGCGCCAGAGTGTTTGCGCCCTGATCTGTAAACGACGCGGATGTCGTATTCTTGAATACGTAGGGGCCGAACGTGAAAGCCGTCCCGTGGGGTCTTTGAGAGACGACAACCAACATTGGGCGTGGTGGTCGGTGACAACGTCACATGAGCGGCCATATAAGTAAGGCCCGAATTTTCCCAAGGCCGAAACAATTGCCAAGCACTCTTTTTCCGTTACGGAATAATTGGACTCCGCTTTTGTAAGGGTCCGGCTGGCATATGTAACGACGTATTTCGGGTAACCAGACTTTCGCTGTACGAGAACAGCCCTGAGGCCGACACCACTGGCGTCCGTATGCACTTCGGTTGGGGCGCTGGGGTCATAGTGGCGCAAAATGGGTGGTGATGTCAACAATCGCCGTAAAGTCGAAAAAGCCTCATCACAGTCTGGCGACCACGAAGTTATTCAATTGTCGCTGCCCAGTAGTCTTGTTAGGGGCGCTATGATGGAAGCAAAATTTCGGAGAAATCGGCGGCCAATGAAGCTACGGAGGGCCTTGAGTGACGCGGCTTCGGAAACTGCCTGCAGCTTGTTCGGGTCAGGTAGGACACCCTCCTTGGACACCACATGGCCTAAGATTGTCAATTTGCGGGACCCGAAGCGACAGTTTTTCAAGTTTAGCTGTAGTTCAGCGGCCGTCAGGCAGGTCAGAATTTATTTGAGCCGGATGAGGTGTGTCGAAATCAGGAGAAAACACGACAACATCGTCTAAAAACAGAGGACACGTGTTCCACTTGAGACCTCTTAAGATGTTGTCCGTCATCCGTTCAAACGTTTCGGGTGCAAAGGCCAAATTGCATTACATTAAACTCATATAAGCCGTCGAGAGTAACAATAGCTGTTTTCGGTCGGTCGGATTCGGCCATCGGAGCCTGCCAATAGCCGGATCGCAAATCTAATGAAGAGAAAAATTCCGCACCATGCAAGCAGTCAAGGGCATCGCCAATGCGGGGCAATGGGTAGACATGTTCGCGCGTCACCTTTTTAAACCTCCGATAGTCAATGCAAAAACGTATGGAGCCGTCTTTTTTACTGACGAGCACTACCGGGGATGACTACGGGCTTTGCGACGGTCGGATGACACCTCACCGAGGCATGTCTTCCACTTGCTCACCAATGACGCGGCGTTCAGATGGTGATACTCGATATGCACGCTGGAGCAAAGGTGGCGGTGCGCCAGTGTCGATGTTTCTTCATTTATTTAATTATTCATCCTGCAGCCTCCAATTTGGGGCTATGGCAAGAGTGACCATTCACGGAACAAAAAGTAGCAATTAAACAGATCAACAGAGCAATAAAACAAAAAAACAGTTAACGCAAATCAGCAACGGCCAGTAAAAAATTTTCCAGCGGAAGGGAGCGAGTATCACCGGACGATCCATTCCAGAGTTCGGCAGTGAAAGGATAAAAAATAAAATTTGAATGCGTTGGTTCGACAATGGTAAGGCTTGATATTAAGGTGGCGATTACTTCTAGTTATGAACGGCGAGACAAATGACATGTAGGTATTGTCAGACATGCGATATACTGAGTTAATAAAACAGTAAAGCAATTTCATAGAACCCTTTAGTCGGTGCATGCGTAGTGTGGTGAGTTCAAGAGGAGACAGGGCAAGGGAAGGGGAAAAGTAGCGATCATAGCGATTATAAATAAACCTGGTAGCTTTTTTTTAATGGCCTCAATTCCTATCGATTTCACCCTGCTTGTCTGGGTTCCATACGGGGCATGCGTATTCAAGTACAGGACAAATCAGTGTTTTTTACATTGGTAATTTAATTTTTTTTGGTGATATGGACAGTGTTCGTCTTAAGAAACCCAATTTTTTTTAAGATTTTTGCAGATTAAGTTAATATGCTGAGACCAAGTTTGATTGCTGGAAAGAACACCAAGATATTTGTATTTAGTTACTTTTTTTAAGGTGGGTCCGTTAAACGAGTACGTGAAGCAGGAAGGGGACTTACTATTCGTGAAAGACATAAGCATGGATTTGTTAAATTTGATACTCATTGGCCAGGTCGCACACCATTCACAAAATTTAGTAAATGAGTCAATTAGACGACGATGAGCTTCAGGAGAGTGAATGGGTTCATAGGAAACACAATCAACCGCGTACAGACGAATTTTAGAGGTGACGTTATTAGGCAAATCGTTTATGTACAGTAAAAACAGTAACGGGCGAAGTACAGAACCTTGTGGAACGCCTGAACTAACACTAACAATTTCGGAGTCAGTTGTGTTATAACAAACGTGTTGCGAGTACTCAGAAAGAAAACTAGAAATCCAAGTAACTAGTTGCGGGTTGTTTAATATGGCGTTTAATTTACATAGTAATTTAGAGTGAAGTACAGTGTCGAACGCTTTCGAAAAGTCAATGAATAGTGCATCAACCTGATCACCAATGTCCATGCTACTAGTAATGTCGTGCACGAATTCGTTTAACTGCGTAACAGTACTATAACTTCGTCTGAATCCATGTTGGAAGCTAGACAACAGATTGTTAGATTCGAGAAATGATGATGATGATGGTTGGATGTTTATGGCGCAAGGCCAACTGGGGCAAAGAGCGCCAAAACAATAGTCATATATGAGGGGTGAAACCTTAAACACTAAGTAAAGTCAGTAAAAACAAAAGTGAAATCACGAAACGGCAATGAGCAGGGCTGGTGTATAGGGCCAGATTTCATGATGCGTGATAGGAAATGAGGTTTAAAAACTTGACCTCTGACCAATACTCAAACACACGTTTCATAGAAACAATGGCATCGTCACCGAGAAAAAACAACGGATGTAGGGGAATATGTTGTCTGTAGAGTTCTCTGAAGTGTTTGTGTTGTGTTGTGTGAAGTGCCTTGCATGTGATTAGTATGTGCACTACGGATAGGGCCTCTCCGCACCTGCTGCACTGGGGTCTAGAAGATCCCGTCAGCAGATACGAGTGCGTCGAATGGGTGTGCCCTATCCGCAGCCTACCCAAGGCGACTTCCGTGTGTCTGTTGCGTGAGTCAGCTGTGTACCGTCCCAAGTGTGGCTTTATCACATGTAGTTTGTTGTCTGTCTGTTCGTCCCAGTGTGTTTGCCATGTTCTGCGCAGGTGTTGTCTTATGTGTGGCTTGAGGTCTGTGTAGGGTACGGTTGTTATGTCTACAGTGTTCCTGAGTGCAGCAGCAGCAGCCCTCTCGTCTGCCAACTCATTCCCACCGATCCCAGCGTGTTCTGGAACCCAGCAGAGGAGCAACTGATGCTTCTTTGCATACACAGACATGATAGTGTTAAATACAAGATTAACTATGTGGTTTTTGGAGGGTGTATGCGATGACAGTGCGCGAACAACACTCAAGGAATCTGTGTAGATGATAGACTTTGGAATTTGATTTTCGAGTATGTGTCGTACAATCAGTAAAATTCCATACGCTTCTGCTGAAAAAATTGTTGTGTGCACGCTCATGGTTCTGGCTGCATTGAAATTTGGACAATGAGCAGCGCACGACACCATAGTGGAGGTTTTAGAAGCGTCACTATAAAATTCTGCACATGTGTTTTTAAACCGCAAAGACAGAAAGTGTTGCAGTATTGCAGCTTGTGGTACCCGATTTTTGTCAAGTGTAATAAAAGAAAGGTCGCACGACACAGGGCGAACTTGCCAAGGCGGTAAACTGAAAAGGATGACCTGTACACATATAAAAACGAAGCACTGAGATCCGAGGCTCGCTCTTTCACTCTAAGTGAAAAGGGCAGAGGAACGGATGGGCGCTTTACAAAGAGCAGAGATGTTGATGTATCGTTAAAGACAGGATAAAAAGGATGATTATTCAGCGATGAAATTTTAAGAGCATGAAACAAGTCCATGTATGTTCGTTGGTTCTCAAGGCTCCACTTATTACACTCAACATAAAGACTCTCAGCAGGGCTAGTGCGAAAAGCACCCGACGCAAGACGAAGGCCCAAGTGTAGCACTGGGTCAAGAATTCGCAAGGCTGTCTTAGTCGCCGACCCATACACCACACTGCCATAGTCCAAACGAGACCCAACCAAAGCAGTATACAAGCGAAGCAAGAGTTCTTTGTCGGAACCATAGGATTGGTGGGAGAGAACCTTAAGTATATTCATTGTTTTTGAGACATTTATTTTTAGGTTCCTTGATGTGGGCAATAAATGTGAGTTTGTGATCAAACACCACACCTAAGCACTTGTGCTCGTTCTTCACAGGAAGCGAGACACGCCATTAAGATGAATGTCTGGGTCCGGATGGACCCCACGCTTCCTGGAGAACACAACGCAGGAACTTTTTGCAGGATTCAATTTAAAACCATTCTTGTCTGCCCAGCCGGCAAGTTTCTTGACACCAAGCTGGACTTGACGTTCGCAGATTGACATATTACATGATTTATAGGATATCTGGACGTCATCTACATACATGGAATAAGAGATTGTGGGTGGCAGTGCCTTACCAAGAGAGTTCATTTTTACTATGAAGAGAGTGCAGCTTAACACACCACCTTGTGGCACGCCATTTTCTTGCACGTGAACCCTTGAGAGTGCACCACCGACTCTCACTCGAAACGTTCTTTCTGACAGGTAACTGACAAGAGTGTTTAACATGTTACCTGAGACACCGAATGAATTTAGGTCACTGAGGATCCCGTACGCCAAGCGGTGTCGTAGGCCTTCTCGAGGTTCGAAAAACACAGTTACACAATACTGTTTATGAACGAAGGCATCCTTTATATACGATTCAAGAGATACGAGTTGATCGTTCGTGATCGCCCCGCCCTGAAGCCGCCTGGCAGCTGTCGAGAAGCCGTTGTACTCAAGGAAGTACACGAGCCTGCGATTTATCATCTTCTCGAGAGCTTGCACAGGCAGCTCGTCAGGGCAATAGGACGGTAACTTGAGGGGGACGACGGGTCCTTTCCCTCCTTCAGGAAAGCTACAACTATAGCCTCCTTTCAAGAGTTTGGAATGTGCCCCGAAGCCATATCTTGTTATATAGGTGTAAGAGTGTTAGAAGAGTGTCTGCGTGCAGGTATTGTATCATTGTATATGTGATGTTGTCTGGGCCTGGAGCTGAGGTTTTACACGTGCTCAGAGCAGCCCTCAGCTCATGCAGTGAAAACTCTGAGTTATAAGAAGATGTTGACCTATTGTTATCTAGTATAGGCTTCTTTTCGGCCGTTTGTTTGTGTTTCATGAAAGTGTTTGTGTAGTGTGCTGAACTGGACACGTGTTGGAAGTGTTGTGCGAGTGTGTCAGCCTGGTCTTCGAGTGTGTCCCCTGTTGTGCTGACCAGAGGCAGGCTGTGTGTTTGTTGTCCTTTCAGTTTGCGTATTCTCGTCCATACTTTCCGTGTGTCTGTGTAGAAGTTTATAGATGTTATGAAGGAACGCCAACTCTCTCGTTTTGCCTCACGGCGCACACGTTTTCCTAACGCCTTGGCCCGTTTGAACAAAATGAGGTTACCCGACGTGGGGTACCGACGAAGGACACCCCACGCCTTGTTCTGGGCCTCTCGCGCCCGCCTACAGTCCTCATTCCACCACGGCCTCCGCTGGTTGCGCAGGGCACCAGAGGCGTGGGGAATGGACTTTTCGGCGGCGTCGAGGATGTGCGCCGTGAGCAGTTGGGTAGCTTCTTCAACGTGTAGGTGTCCTATGGATGTGTGGTGTAGTTTGGATGTCTCTATAAATGTATTCCAGTTAGCTCTTGCTTCATTAAACCTTTTATGGGAAGATGGACTGCTCGGGCCTGTATCTATATACGTTAATGAAGTGGGGAAATGGTCACTACCATATGGGTCCGTGCCCACACCCCACTCAAGACATGGAAGGAGAATTGCAGAGCCAATAGCCAGGTCAAGATGTGAGTATGTGTTGTGACCTATGTTATGGTATGTAGGCTGTTTATTGTTGAAAAGGCATTCTCCAGAGGATGTAAGAAACCTCTCTATCAGGCGACCTCGGGCATCCGTACGAGAAGAGCCCCAAAAAGAATTGTGAGCATTAAGGTCGCCTGTTAGAATGTATGGTTCATGCAGCTGGTCAACCAGCGCCTCGAAGTCAGAACTCAAAAGTGTAACATCAGGAGGAATGTATATGGAGCATACCGTTATCAACATATTAAATATTATTAAGCGTATTGCTACACCCTCAAGGATAGTGTTTAAATTGACAGGGTGGCATGCTAATGATTTCCGGACGATTATGGCCACACCGCCAGAAGAGTGTGTGCAGCCATCCCTGTCTTTCCTGTATACCAGGTAACTATTCAAGAAATTTGTGTGTTTAGAATTCAAATGTGTTTCCTGAACACACATTACACTTGGCTGATTGCTATGCAGAATCTCATACACGTCGTCAAGATTATTTAGAAGGCCTCTGCAGTTCCATTGTACTATGTTCTCTCTTCCCATTATGAAGTGTTCGGTGCTACTGGACTGTGTTGTTTATGTGTCGTCTTTCGGGGCTGTGACTCTCGTCTTTTTTGGCTTCTCGGGAGGCTTTGGCGTCGGGACGCGTTCCTTCTGGTGCACCGCAGACAAGAACGGACCGACGTCCATTTCATCCTCGGATGTCCTCGGAGCGCCTGAGGGATCAGGCTCCTTGGACCGCGAACCCTTTGGGGCGCGCTTTTCCTTGCCCGCAACCACCGAGGGGTTCAGGAGCGCCTCGGATGGCGCAGGCGGTGCGGTGGGGGTGGGAGCTGCCGCTGGCTCTCCCAAGTCCATCTCCTCTGCGCCCTCGCCTGTGGCTTGGGACGCTGGAGTGGAAGTGGAGGATGCAGCATCGCTTCCACCAGACGTGGTTGCCCCCACAGCCGCTGCTGGCTCAGCGAGCGGTGCGGAGGCGGGTTGGGCTGCCTGAGGCAACCCAGGGGGGGGGGGGGGGGGGGGGGCGGGACCAAGTCCCACTCGCGGTACTGGGTCCCCGCAGAAACCAGACGCCGCTCCGCCCCCCGGCGACCTGCGTCGGCGTACCTCCCCAGAGGGAAAGAGGCGAACCTCTTCCGCGCCTCTGGGAAAGTGATGTTTTATGTTACCTTGATGGTGATTATCTTTTTTTTCTCTCTGGAACATTTCACACGTGCGGGAGTACGCAGCATGAGGTCCATGACAGTTGCTGCACATTAATTGTTCAGCCTGGCAGTTACCTGTCTCATGATCTTGCGATGAACATTTCGCACACGTTGTTTTTCCACGACAGGAGGTGGTGCCATGCCCGAACCGTTGGCACTTGAAACAGCGCCGCGGGTTCGGGATGTACGGCTGGACAGAACAATGAATGAAACCTGTTTTGATGGATTCGGGGAGTGAAGAACGGTCAAATGTTAAGATTATATGCTTTGTCATGATTTGCTTATCATCTCGCCGCATGGTGATGCGCCTCACTGCCATAACGCCCTCGCCTTTCAGACCTTCGAGCAGATCGGCTTCTGTCTCATTTATCAGATCTGGCTCAGAGTTCACACCCTGAGAGCTATTGAGGCTACGGTGGGGTGTGACTCTGGTGTCCAGATCTGCCATGCGATTCTGGGTAAGGAGGCTTGTGGCTTGCTGGTGAGTGCTCACCTCGACCAGGACTTCGCCGGTTCTCAGTTTCTTGGCTTTGAAAGACTTGCCCAGGATGCCTTCGAGGAATTTGGTGATAAGGAACACTGACTGGGAGGAGATAGGATTCGACTTGTTAAGAGATTCAACAATCAAGAATCGCAGATAGTTATCTGGCTTTTGGGGTGCAATTGTTGGCAAGGGTGGGAATGTAGCTTCGGTGCGGCCCCTTTTCGGGGGCCGATCACGTTTAGAGGGGCGTTTGGAAAATGCCATGTGATACATTGGAAAGCAGGGAGACGGGGGTACTTTCTCCTTTGACCTTACCCTGGTAGTCAAAGAGGTCCCGGAGCTCCCTGCCTGGTAGACAGGCAGGGAGCCCATCGGCCGGAGCTTGACCAAGGCTCGGACGGCCACCGTTTACGTCTTCTACCCTTCACCTGTAAACACCTCGCCACGGTTGGACACGGCTTATGTTGGGAGCTCGGGGTCCCCGGTGTCGCTGCTCACCGTCACCATGAATACTCAAGGTGCCCCGTGCGGGGTAGATTCGAGAAATGCAATATTATGGTTGTATATAACATGCTATAATAGCTTGCAGGAATGAGTGGTAAGAGAGATGGGCCTGTAATTGCTGAAAACTTGCTTGCCACCAGATTTATGCAAAGGTACTATTTTGCCATTTTTCCAAGCTGTGACAACTGTGCCAGATTTTAAAAATTTATTAATAAATATATTTTCAGGTATTGAGAGGTCCAAAGAGAGTAGCGAACTAGAAACATGTTAGGGATAGCATCGAATACTTTACATTTTTTAGTGTCCAAATTAAGTATAAGATTTAACACGCCCTCTTCAGTGATCACTACATCGCTGATTGGAGACGTTGGATTCGAGGTGGAAAGCGGAGGAACAACAAGATTGTCGACTGTAAAGACAGTCTGAAAGAACGAGTTAAAAGTGTTCGAAATTTCCGCCGGATCATCAATGATTCTGTCGTTTATTTTGAAAGAATTGCAGGAAGCATCGCGGGGCGAGACCGAGCGCCAGAACTTGCGGGGATTGTCGGATAGTAAACTTCAAAGTTCAACATGCAAAAAGAAATCTTCAGGTATATTTTGCCGCTCTCGAAGTTTCCTCTAGGCCTCAGTAAACCTGGTGATACTTTCTGGATTGCTAGACGATTTGCAGCGCCCAAGTCTCCGGACTTTACGAGATAAGTCTAAACGATCACTGTTTATCGAGAGAACGTCAGTGTTTCTCTTTTTAGTCTTTGTAGGGATAAACTCGGCAATGCATGATTTTATAGCTTTTCAAAAGTGGTAGTTAGTGCATCAATGTCTCCTGAAGCGCTGAGTAGCAGAAAATCATCGTACGCATTGGCCAAAGCGTCTAAAACAGAAAGGTCATCCGCACGTTCAAAGTCAGGAAACGAAGTGAAAACATATCGCGGTTTATTGATTACGCATGCGAGGGAAACGAGAACAGCCTGAGGGTCAGACAGGTCATATATTATTTTAAATTTAAAGCCTTTATCCGAAATGGCAGAGCTTAGAAATACGAGATCGAGAACAACATTCAACCTGGTGGTACCATGAACAATTTAGTTAGCCGAAAGATCATGTAAAGTCTATACGTTTTCTGAAAATAATAATTTCGTGACCATCACACGTAAGGGAAGGCCATTTGATTCCTGTGGCGTTAAAATCACCCATGCCAATGAAGTTCGATGCGCTAAAAAACCGCTCGTACATGAAGTTATTAAGAATCTGTAATGTTTCAATACTCGAGGCAGGAGACCGATAGAAAACGCTAACGATAATTGCACATTTTCGAGGAAAATCTTGCACCAAACAGACTCGGTGTCGGCGGGGCCAGGAATCACAGCAAATTTTAAGTCTGAACGGATGAGAAGAGCAACACCACCCCCGTTCCCCACGGGTCGATCGGTGCGAACTGCTGTGCACCCTGGGGGAGTGAACTAGGAATCGAGAATACCATCATGTAACCACGTTTCAGTTATGCCGATGACGTGAGCCGAATACCCTGAAACAAGGGAGACAAGGCTAGGTCATTTTTTATTACGCTACAAGCGTTTAAATTTAGAAAGACGAAATTTTCATTCCTGCCGGGACGACGTCAACCGGATACAACAGGAGCTGCTGCCGGGGAAGGTTCACCAGGAGAAGAACGGAGTTCCGAACCGGATGCAGCCGAGGAGGGCATCGCATCGGAATTTTTTTGGGCAAACTAGGTGCTTTGACAAGGGAATTCAGTGTTTCATCCCAGCAGTACCGAACGCTTTGTTTATTATATTGTAATCAAACCTCAAACTAATATAACACCCTATGACATGAAAAGAAGCAGTGGCGTCCAGCATTTTTTTTACGCAGAGCACGAACTCGCAGAAAGAAATCTTCGTTAATATAAATTTTAGTTCCTTTAGGCTTTGCAACGTTCCTAAATATGGTCATTTTATCCCGATAATGAAGGAGCTTAAGTATAACAGGACGAGAATGATCTAGTTGCTGTCTGCCGAGTCTGTGACAGCGTTCAATCTGAGGACAATCAATCTGCAGCATTTCAGTAAAAAACGACTCAATCTTAGTTGCCAAACAATCACCGTCTTCGAAGGTTTCCCTCTGTTAGCCCAAAAATTTAAACGATATTTTTTGCGCCGTGACCGTTTTTTAAGATCATCAATCTTGGAAGCAAGTTCGGCAATGCATCCGTTAGCCGACCCGACAGAAGCAGAGTTGGAGTTGGAGCCTGTGGAAGCTTTTTCCAAAGTACATATTCGAGACTCGAGTGCATCAAATCGGTTGTCAAAACGGAGCTTAATTTCAGCAATATCATTTGCGAGGGGGGCTCCCTTATACCAGCAGTTGCGAAAGCGTAGCAGCGACATCAGATTCCCTGAATGGGTAAAATTTTAGCTATTCGGGAAGTGCACCGAGCTCAGGGGTCGAAACAGAATTGCCAAAGAAACGAGTAGCGGGACGAGTGCTAGGTGGCCGGTTTTTAGTTCCAGGCGCAGGTTTGGAGGGGCCGGGATTAAGTTGGACGTCACCACACAATAAAAGACTCTTAAATAAAAGCACTGCGTCAGAACATGACAAAACAAATACTTGTGGGCAGAGCAGCAGCAATAAAAAAAACAGTCATCTACGGACTACGTACGCGTCAGGAAAGTAACATACCTGCGTCAAAAAAAGCATCGTTTTAGTATAGTCTTTTCGTTGCTGCCACTATGCCCATGAAGCTGAAGCTGATGGCCGGTGCCTTTATAGATCGCTGCGGCACGTCACATGCCGTGCTTTGGCGATGATTGAATGATCGATGACTGCGTTGATAGAGGGCGTGGAGGGGAAGCTTCGGCAAAGTACACGGGTGGACACGTCGCAACTATCGCGCACGGCGGCGATAGGAAAGTCCAGGTGCGTGCCGCCACCAAAGACCACATGACCCTCCAGGCAGAATTGCGCGGCAGAAGGCGATGCAGCGCTAAAACGAGGAACTGCACTTGCGCAGAGCGGAGATCCGATCAAGCTGACCGATCAAGATCTGTGTCAAAAAAAGGCATCGTTTTAGCATAGTGTCCTCGTTGCTGCCACTATGCCCACTCAACTGTGGGCGACAGTTGACGTACGGGCCAAGGCATTTTTGTTCGAGTCAAAGGAACAATGGAAGGCGCTTAGCAGTGCGAGCAATTGTGTGCGCTGCGTTAAGGTCAAGCTGCTGTCCAATGAAGAGGCGAAAGCGTGGGCCCGGGGAGCAGGGGATGGGGGGAAGGGAGGGGGTGAGAGCGTTGATGTCCAGGGCAGATGTACTTTCGCGATCGTCGAAATATAGAATGGAGGCTATTGGTTCAATATTGCCGAGGGATTCGCCGCGCAGCAAACTGAAAGGGCAGGGGTCGGATTCGTAATCCACATTGACGTGCAGCCAGACTGGAGCTCCAAAACGGCGAAAGGAAGGGGGTAGGGTTTTCCGGCGGAGGAATACTTCGGAAGGAGTAAACAGAACCGTGTCATCGGAGGTAGAGTAGCAAGACAGAGTACAAGAATAGAGCTTTTACTGCGGAATATGAGCGTCTTCGGAGATGATGATCTTGTCGCTGGAAGTGGACGAACCGGAAACATCGCACAAAGTCTCATCATATTGAGCCGATAACTCGACCTCGGCACGGGCACAATCGACGATCACGTGGAGGCGACACAGGAAATCCCAGCCTAGGATAATGTCGTGGGACCACGAGGCTAGGACGACGAGCGCAGCGGGGTAAATGACATCTTCAATAACTGCACATGCTGTAGACGTCGCAAAATGTTCGACTTGTTCAGCGCTTGCGGTACGAAGCGAGAGGCCTGTGAGGGGTGTGGTAACCTTCTTCAATAAGCGACAAAGTTTTTCACTTATGACAGAAATTGCGGCTCCTTTATCCACTAGGGCGACTGTGCGTATACCGTCAATTGTTATGTCGATGAAATTTCTTGGGGGCGATTGAGGTCTTGTACATTTCAATGGGTGCGCAGTTCGTGCCTCGTGAACCAAGCACGCTAGTTTTCCTCTTGAACATCTTCGGGGCGGCGACGCATGGGCGACAGTGAGTGGCGGCGTGGTGACTGTGAACGGCGGCTGGTGTCAACGGCACGAGTGGGCGAAAACTGATCAGGAGTTGGACCAGGATGTGCGCCGCGACGAAGCGGTGGGGCTCATAGATCGACAAGGAATGGGTTGAGTAGGCAGCGGCACGAAGTGCGCCGGGACGAGATAGTGGCATACGGCGGCAATAACGTGTAACATGTCCCGGTATGCGGCAGGCGGGCAGATAGGCCGGTTGTCAGGGGTTTTGCCAAGGAGTGGCGACTTGGGGGGGCGTCATCTGAGAAGTGGGCGGACAAAACGTTGGCCCCACACGACGAATTGCGGAGAACTGGCGTGAAGCTCGGGCCGCTAATTGAGCGTAAGTGAGCGGTGCGGCGTCTTGAGTAGAAAGTTGGAATGTTGGAAGCGCTTCGGCGGGGTTTGCTCCTTAATAACAGTTTAAAACAGGAGCTGAGATGATGACGTCTCGGAACGGGGGGGCACGCGAGAAATTTTTGGGGGGTCACCTCTTCTTTGCGCACAAAAATTTTTATTTTTCCCAAAGGGAAGGGCTTTCTGAAGGGAGAGCCTGGCCTGACAAGCTATTCCCTGGTTCCAAAGATTGACGGGGGCCCCGACCCGGCGCTGCGCAGTTCGTCGTAGCTTTGGCATAGACTTATAATTTGACTCACCGTGGTCGGAACTTTCGCAATGAGCATCTGAAGCGCACCGTCGTCGATGCCTCTCAAGATGTGCCGGTTCTTCTCTGCGTCAGTCATTGCAAGGTCGACCCGCCTACACAAGTCCACGACGTCTTCGATGTAGCTGGTGAAATTGTTTCCTAGCTGCTGGGCTTGTACGTGAAGGCGCTGTTCGGCGACAATGTCACGCATGGCAGGGCAATCAAAAGCGTCTAAAAAGCGCGTTTTGAACTCCGTTCAGGTATGAATGCCGGTCTTGTTGTTGTACCGCAGATCTGCGACCTTCTCGATAGAAAAACTCACGTTTTTTTGGTTAAATCGGGTTGCCCCATCTGTTGTAGTTGCTGACGCGCTCGCATGATGAAAGCAAATCGTCAGCGTCATAGTCGCCAGTGCCGGTGAGCTTGGCAGGCTCCCGCTCCCGGAGCGCGCCTAAGCAGATCACAGGCGAGTGAGTCGGCTGCGGTTGAGTAGCGTTGTGGTTACCACATTGCCCGCTCAACTATGGGCGACAGTTGACGTACGGCCCAAGGCATTTTTGTTCGAGTCAAAGGAACAATGGAAGGCGCTTAGCGGGCATGGTTGGGGTTGGAAGCCGCCGTTTGGAACCCCCAGACCTCGGTGGTACATCTCGCCAGCCCTGCCAATAAACCTCATTGTATTGTGGTGGAGAGCAATCCCGCAATCCCAACCCTGGAACTTCGAAGCAAGCGAGTGCACACGCCCCTACACCGAGAAATCGACCACGACATGGAGTCTCCACAGCAGGCACCCATTGTGTGCTGCGGGTCTCTTTGCCAACGCTACCCAGCCTCTTTCAATGGCAACGACGACGCCGATGCTGAGGATTGGCTGTCTGTCTACGAAAGGGTGACAGCCTAAAATCGATGGGATGATGGAATGAAGTTGAGCAACGTCGAGCTCTCCCTGACCGAGCTCGCCAACACGTAGTTTCATAACCACAAAGCGTGCATGGAAGCCTAGGCTGGATTCAAGACTGAGTTTATTAAGGCGTTTGGTCGCCCCGCTGTGCGCAAGCTTTGCGCTGAACAGCGGCTTCGCGTGTGAGCACAGCGAGACGACGAGGGTTACACCAGTTACATTGAGGACGTAGTGGACCTCTGCAAGCGGGTGAATCCTGCGATGCCTGAGTCCGACAAGATCAGGCACATCCCCAAAGGCATCGAGGATGATGCATTTCAGATGCTCCTGGGTAAGATCCCGCAGACTGTGTATGAAGTCCTCAATTGGTGCCTAAGCTACGACGAGCTGCGCAAACAGCGTGTTGTTACTCGTCAATGAACACTCCCCAACGAAGACATTCCACGAGGGTCACTGTCGTCATTGGCTGTACCTTCCGACCTTTCTTCTTTTCTGCCGCACATCGAGGCGTTCGTGCGTGCAGAAGTTTCGCGGCAGCTGGCCCTGCTTCCTAGCACTCGAGAGCCTGCCTTTTCGCTGACCCCGACAGTGCGGCGAGTGATTCAAGAACAGGTCGCCGAGGCGCTTCCCTCAGCCTGCCAACCGCCACATGTGACTGTATCCGTGGCTTCACCATCGACCTCACACTTATCGTGGCCAGTGGCACTGCCCTTTTCAATTACCGCTGCAGCGCCTCTCGCTCCCCCTGTAGCATCGACCCTAACGGTACCCATGGCAGCGCCCCGCGCTTCGCCGGCTGCGGTGATTTACGCTTCAGTCGTACGACAACTGGAGCCAGGCGCCTTCCAGAAATATCAGTACACGCCACCCCAGCGACCGACACCGTATCCTCGACCGGCACCTCAACAGCTGAACCCTTGGCACACACCAGACAACCGCCCCATCTGTTACGCATGCTGCATGCCCGGGCAAGTGGCACGGATGAGCCGTCGGCGGCCACCACTTGGTAGTAATGTCCACCCTGTATCATCCTACGGATCTCAGCCGTATTTCGCCGCTGGTGATTCAGGACCGACACCGAGCTCCTGCACTAGTGAGCGACCACCATTCTCGAGCCGTTGCGCTGCTTCCCCCCGTCGCCTCTCCGTGTTGCCCATGCGCCCCCGACAAAATCCGACAGCCGAAGGAAACGGACGGCTGCACTTCCCGGGGCAAGAACTGCACCTACGTCAAAATGCAGAAGTCCTCTTATCTCACCCGCTAACGTTTTAGTTACTGTGGAAGGGGTTGCCGCACTCGCGCTTGTTGATACGGGAGCCGCAGTGTCAGTGTTAAGTGAACGTATCTGCCGCTCGTTGCGTAAAGTCACAACACCTCTCGGTGGACTTACTCTTTCGACTGCAAGTACGTAAAACGTTAGGTCCCTAGCCATGTGCACCGCTCGTGCCCTCATCCCAGGCATCACGTACGTCATAGAGTTCGTTGTGCTCCCGTCATGTTCTCACGATATCATTCTTGGGTGGGACTTACTATCCCTTCATCACGCCATAATCGATTGCGCTCGTGCGCAAGTTGAAATTCTACCCTTGTGGGAACCGCCGCAGGACGAAATGTCGATCAAGTTGATGGTTTCCGAAGATACCGATATTTCCCCGAGCTGCTCCGTGATTGTGCCTGTTTCTTGCAATGTCGCCTCGCACACACACCGTCGAGTTTCTTTCTTTCGCGCAAGTTCCTCCCCTTACCTTCCGCTGTCTTTGATGTTCGCTCTGGTTCAATGTTAATGGTGACCTGCAAGGCATTCTCTTGTCGGACAACACCGTTACATAGAGAATGTCTGGGATTCGTGGAAGCTGTTGATTCCTCGCACGTAAAGGCCGTGCCCCAGGAACCGTCATTGTTGCCTGTGAGTTCACTTAGTCCCGAGCGTATGGCAAGTCCGGACGTGTTCCTACAGTCTATCAACAAAGACCTCACCTCGGCCTAACGCGCCCAGCTCATCAAACTTCTACAACGTTTTCGCGGATCGTTCGATTGCCAGAAGGCCACCTTGGGACGCACGTCGAATGTCGCCCATGAAATTGACACCGGCCTCCACTCCCCACTACGGCAGCGACCATATCGCGTGTCACCTGCGGAGCGCCGCGTGTTCGACGAGCAAGTAGCAGATATGATTGCGCACAACATAATTCGGCCGTCTGCCATCCCTTGGGCCTCCCCCGTGGTACTGGTAACAAAGAAAGACGGGTCGATCCGGTTCTGCGGAGATTACCGTCCCCTGAACAAGATTACACGCAAAAACGCCTATCCGCTATGTAGTATCGATGATGCTCTCGACTGCTAACAGGGGGCCGAGTTCTTTTCCTCGCTAGACTTGCGGGTCGGCTACTGACAAGTACCAATGACCGATGCCGATCACTCAAAAACAGCGTTCATTACTCCCGATGGGCTTTACGAATTCAATGTGATGGCTTTCGGGCTTTGTAATGCTCCAGCTACCTTGAAGCGAATGATGGACAATGTTTTACGGGGCCTCAAGTGGAAAACCTGTCTGTCTTATCTCGATGACATTGTCCTGTTTTCGCCAGATTTCAATACGCACCTTGAGGGCCTCGAACAAGTGCTGCCTTGCCTTACTTCGGCTGGCTTGCAACTAAACTTGAAAAAGTGTCCTTTTCCTGCTCAGAGGCTAACAATCTTCGGCCACGTTGTTTCTAAAGACGGCATTCTTCCTGAACCGGAAAAGCTTCGTGCAGTGGCAAAGTTTCCAAAACCAACCCCTCTAAAAGACCTTCATCACCATCATCATCACCAGCCTATGTACGCCCACTGCAGGGCAAAGACCTCTCCCATTATTCTCCAATTACCTCGGTCCTGTGCCAATTGTGACCAATTTATCCCCGCAAACTTCTTGATCTCATCTGCCCATCTAACTTTCTGCCGCCCCGTGCAACGCTTGCCTTCTCTAGGGGTCCACTCTGTTACCCTTAATGACCAGCGGTTATCTTGCCTTCGCATTACATGCCCTGCCCACGTCCATTTCTTCTTCTTAATTTCTACTAATATGTCTTTAACACCAGTTTGCTCCCTGACCCACTCCGCTCTCTTCTTGTCCCTTAATGTTACACCTATCACTTTCCGCTCCATTGCCCGCTGAGTCGTTCTCAATTTAAGTTGAACCTTCTTAGTGAGCCTCCAAGTTTCTGCCCCGTAGGTGAGTACCGGTAAGATGCAGCTGTCATACACTTTCTTCAGCGACAAGGTAGGCGCTATTCATTATCTGAGAATGCTGCCATATGCACCCCACCCATTCTGATCCTTCTAATTAATCTCTGCCTCATGGTTGGGATCTGGGGTCACAACTTGGCCTAAGTAGACATATCCGCTTACCACTTCCACTGCCTCGCCACCTATCTCAAACTGCTGTGCTGTCCCGAGGTTATTGATCATTACTTTAGTTTTCTGCATAATAATTTTCATTCCCACGGTTCTACTCTGTTCGCCCAGTGCGGAAAGCATGCTTTGCAATTCGTCCCCCGAGTTACTTAGCAAGGCAATGTCATCAGCAAATCTGAGGTTACTGAAGTATTCTCCATTAACCCTTACTCCCACCTGTTCCCAATCCAACGTTCTGAATACTTCTTGTAAGCATGCTGTGAATAACATTGGAGAGATTGTGTCTCCTTGTCTGACACCCTTCCTTATAGGTATTTTACTGCTCTCTCTATGGAGGGTGATGGTAGCTGTAGACCCATTGTAGATATCCTCTAGTGTTCTTACATAATGCTTATCTACCCCCTGGTTCCGTAATGCCTGAATGACTGCTAGGGTTTCGACCGAGTCAAATGCTTTCTCATAATATATGAAGGCTAAGTATAGGGGTTCAGTATACTCAGCGCACTTCTCTATCACCTGATTGATCGTGTGAATATGGCCCATTGTTCAATACCCTTTTCGGAACCCTGCTTGTTCTTTAGGTTGACTGAAATTTAAGCTTGCAGAGATTTGGTTAGCGATTACCTTGGTAAATACTTTGTAGACGACTGACAGTAACCCTATCGGCCTGTAATTTTTCAAGTCCTTCACATCGCGTTTCTTATGGATTAGGATGATGTTCGCGTTCTTCCAAGATTCCGGTACCGTTGCGGTCATTAGGCATTGCGTATACAGGTTTGCCAGTTTTTCAAGTACAATTCTCCGCCATCCTTCAAGAGGTCTGCTGTTATCTGATCCTCACCAGGTGCTTTGCCCCCTTTCATTTCTTTCAAAGCCTTCCTTACTTCTTCGGTCGTTACTGGTGGGATGTCTATCTCCTCTGAACTACTGTCTCGTTCGGCATTATCCTGTATATCCCGGCTACTGTACAGATCCCTATAGAACTCATCGGCCACTGTAACTATTTTATCCCTATTTGTGATGACATTGCCTTGCTTATCTTTAAGTGCATACATCTGATTTTTCCCATGCCAAGACGCTCTTCACTGCTTTCAGGCTACCTCCGTTTTTTACAGCGTATTCGATCCTCTCCATATTATACTTCCGTATGTCAGCTGTCTTACGCTTATTGATTAACTTCGAGAGCTGGGCTAGTTCTATTCTGTCAGCTGCGGTAGAGATTCTCATGGTTTGCCGTTTCCTGATTAGATCTTTCGTCTCCTGTGAAAGTTTACCAGTATCCTGTCTAGCCATAGTGCCCCCGACTTCTACTGCACACTCCGTGATAATGCGTGTAAGGTTGTCGCTGGCTTCCTGTGTCGTAAGCTCGGCTTCCTCGTTAAGGGCTGAATATCGGTTCTGCAGCGTGATCCTGAATTCTTCTACTTTACGTCTTACTGTTAGCTCATTTATTGGCTTATTTCGTACTAGCTTGTTGCGGTCCCTCCTCAAATCTAGCCTAATTTGAGATCTTACCATACGGTGGTCACTACACCTTACCCTTCCGAGCACTTCCACATCCTGCACGACGCCAGGGTTATCGCATAATATGAAGTCTATTTCATTTTTGTGCTCCCCATTCGGGCTCCTCCAGGTCCACTTCCGACTGTCCCGTTTACAGAAGAAGGTATTCGTTATGCGTAGGTTATTCCGTTCTGCAAACTCAACTAGTAGGTTCCCCCTGCTATTTCTACAGCCCAGACCATAGTTCCCAACTGCCTTGTCGACAGCCTGATTCTTGCCCACTTTAGCATTAAAGTCCCCCATAACTACGGTATACTGTGTTTTTACTTTAGCCATTGGCGATTCCACATCTTCATAGAAGCGTTCCACTACTTATTCGTCGTGGCTGGATGTGGGCGCGTAGCCCTGCACCACCTTGAGCTTGTACCTCTTATTGAGCCTAATTACAAGACCTGCTGCCCTTTTGTTAATGCCATAGTATTCGTCTATGTTGCCAGCTAAGGTTTTATTGACTAGACATCCCACTCCCAGTTCTCTTCTGTCCTCTAGACCACGGTAACATAGGACGTGTCCATTTTTCAGCACCGTAAAGGCTTCGCCTGCCCTCCTAACCTCGCTAAGCCCTATTACATCCCATTCAATGCCCTCTAATTCTTCGAACAAAACCTCGAGACTTGCTTCGCTAGATAAGGTTCGCGCGTTAAACGTTGCCAGGTTCAGATTCCATTGGCGGCCTGTCCGGATCCAGGGATTCTTAGCACCCTCTGCTGCGTCACAGGTCTGACCACCGCCGTGGTCAGTTGCTTCGCAGCCGCTGGGGACTGAGGGCCGAGGGTTAATTGGCGGTCTCTAAAAGACCTTACAAACCCCTCAAAAACCTTCATTGGCCTCTGTTCCTATTTTCAGCGTTTCGTCCGAAACTTTCCCGCCATTATCGCCTGTTTGACGAAGCTCCTCAACGGAAGCGCAGAAATTAACGACTGGTCTCCTGCGTGTGAAAAGGCATTTGTGGCTAAGCGAAGCCTGCTAACGTCGCCACCAATACTGCTCCATTTTGACCAGCTTGCACCTATCGAAGTACACATTGACGCCAGTGGTGTCGGTCTCGGTGTCGTTCTTGCTCAGCGCAAAGCACGCTTCCATGAATACGTTGTTGCGTACGCCAGTCGCACCCTGGCGAAGGCGGAGCGGAACTATTCCGTCACCAAAAAGGTATGTTTGGCTATCGTTCGGGCTATCACCAAATTTCGTCCTTATCTCTACGGTCGTCCATTCAACGTTGTCAGGGATCACTACGCTCTATGCTGGCAGTCCTCACTGAAAGACCCTTCCGGTAGACTCGGACGTTGGGCTCTTCGACTTCAAGAGTACGACATCCGAGTCGTATACCGGTCCGGACACAAGCACAGCGATGCCGATGCTCTGTATCGATGACCCGTCGTGTCCGACTCTGGTTGCCTGTTCGCAACAGACTGCGCGTTGGCGTCACCAGCCCTACATGATATGGCCTCGGAACAGCGTAAAGATATGTTGTTTGCCGCAATCTTGCAATACCGGTCGAGTCCATAAACAGTTCCAGCGTCCCGGGCAACGCGCCGCTAGGCTTCTCACTGCGCCATACGTGACGACCTGCTCTACCGCCGGAACTACTCATCTGAAGGCAGGAAGTGGCTACTCCTCCTTCCTGGTCATTTGCGTTCCGACATTTGCTCTTACTACCACGCTGACGCACAGTGCGCCAACGCTGGAGTGCTGAAAGCGTATCAGCGGCTCCGTTTGCTCTAGCGGGGATGTACACATTTGTTAACAAGTACATCCGCTCGTGCACGGAGTGCCAGCGTGGTAAGTCTCCTCCTCAACATGCCACAGGAGCATTGCAGCCACTACCGTGTCCAGCACGACCTTTTGACCGTGTTGGAATAGACGTTTCCGGTCCACTTCCCAGCACAGCCACCGACAATCGTTGGGTAATTGTGGCAGTTGATCATTTAACTCGGTATGCGGAAACAGCTGCACTGTCCACTGCCATTGCTCGCGATGTTGCATCCTTTCTTCAACGTTTTACTTTGCGGCACGGAGCACCCAGGGAACTGTTGAGCGACCGGGGACGACTCTTCTTGTCCGAAGTTTTGGAGGTGCTGCTCACTGAATGGCGCGTTATTCACAGGAAGACTACATCCTACCACCCACAAACCAACGGGATAAGAGAACGTTTTAACCGTACCCCGGGCGACATGCTCTCGATGTATATTTCTTGTGACCATTCTAATTGGGACTTGGTTCTCTCTTTCGTCAAGTACGCGTACAATACGGCCACCCAGACAACCACCGGGTTCCCACCATTCTTCCTGCTGTACGGTCGGGAACCTTCCGGCCTACTTGACACCATCCTTCCTTACCACCCTGACATCACAGAATGTGTTCCAGTTCTCGGAAATCGCCAAGCGAGCCGATGAGTGCCGCCAACTGGCACGCTCCTTCACGGCAGCAGACCAAGGGCGTCAGAAGTCTCGCCACGACGACATTAGTGGAAAGCCTACTTACGCTGCTGGCTCCATTGTATGGCTACGGATACCGACCACACCCCAGGGCTTTCAAAAAAACTTCAGACTAAATACCAGGGTCCCTACCGATTCGTCGAAAAAACGTCTCCCGTCAATTACATCGTCGGGCCCGGGCACTCCTAGTAACAATCGTCGCTTCCTTGGTCACGATACGGTTCAGGTTCAGCGCCT
>CM023451.1:51306634-51471834 GCA_013339765.2 Haemaphysalis longicornis | reverse complement strand
CACCAGAAGTGTACATAACTTTGTTAAAACTAGTTCTAACTCTCAATTATTTTGAATTTGACTCTTCTTACTTTTTGCAAGTTTTTGGAACTAGCATGGGTACTCCATTCGCACCGACCTATGCCAACATTTTCATGGGGCAACTTGAAGCTACCCTATTAAGCTCTTTTCCGCATAAACCTCAGGTTTACCTCCGCTACATAGACGACATCTTTATGATTTGGGAACACGGTCGCGCGACTCTAGAAACGTTTATATCCCATCTAATTCTTCGCATCCGACTATTAAATTCTCCTGCCAGTATTCTGAAAAAGAAGTGAACTTCCTAGATACTACCCGATTCTAGACAACGGTAAACTTAAAACCACGCTTTTTAGAAAGCCAACAGACAGGCAGCAGTAGCAGTACCTAGATTATAAAGCCATCACCCCAGACACTGCAAACAAGGGATCTTTGTAGGACAAGCCACCAGGCTTAGAAGAGTATGCAGTGATGACAGTGACTACGTAGAGCACCTAGACGAACTAAAGGCCACCCTTATGAACAGGAACCACCCCGAAAGCTCGCTCGATCAGGCGTACCAACGTGGTCTAATCTCAAAAGGGATGACGTTCTCAAGAAACCAGCGGCAAAACGAAAGCGCCAGGCCACCTGCCCTAATAACTAAATTTTCAAACGCCCTCCCAAACGGAAACAATATACTGCGGAAGTACTACCCCATTTTAGCCAGTAACGACCGACTTAAAAAGACTTTCCCGGAAGCACAAGGGTTACTTACCTAGAAGGAAGAAACAGGAATCTAAAAGATATTTTAGTGCATGCTAAAACAGGGCCTTCAAAGCAACCAGTAATAGCCAGCTGCTCCCGCCCCATGCAAGACTTGTAGGCACCTGCAAACAGACTGCGTTGTAAAAAGCACAGCCAGTAATTATGTCCACAAGATTATTCAAGTTTTACGTGCACTTCATCCAACATTGTGTATATGTTGGAATGCTCAATGTGCCACAAACAGTATATGTAGGCGAAACGAGCCAACCTATGAGCCTACGACTTAATGGTCACCGGGCAGATACTCTTAGCAAATCCTCCATAGCTGTAGCGCAGCATTTCAACCAACCAGGCCACAATTTTGATGACCTTAAGTTATATATACTTCAGTCAAATTTTAAGTCTCCTAGGGACAGGAAATACCGAGAATCCTACTTAATTCACAAATTCAACTCCATGGAACCTGCTGGAATTAATGCGTCTAAGGGCAACTTGGAATCCTTGCGATATTCACCGGGAATACAGCATTAGGCATTTTCGTGCATATACCTCATCCAAAGACTATGACCGTTCACTCTGCTCTGTACCTGGTCACCTAATTTCTTTTTCTTTTTTTTTTTTTTTCATTCCTTAGTGTCTAGCTTAATACTCGCCCTCATGCCTCCAACCTTTGCTTTTGGAATTCAATTTTATTTATTTAATTTCTCTTTTTTTTACTCCGCGTGGTCTTGTGCCCCGTACGTCACTCTAACTTTATCTTTTCGTTTTGAGTTTCAGGACAGGCCTGTACCAGGAATGTTGCCGTGGGTGACACGTGCCATTTCAGTTGCCGGCCATTGCTTTTTCTTTTGTGTGTGGGTTTATGTGGTTTCCCTCCCTGTTTTTTTCTCCTTTTTATTTTTTTCTTGACCTAGTTAGTTTTCCCCCGTCTCTATCTTTTCTTTTGACCTGAGGCTTGCAGATAGTTTCTGATAAGGACCCCACCCTCACCGCCTGTCTGCTTCCGGCGGTTCTGAGATCCTTTTCCTATACCCCGCGGCGGGTCAATAAGCACGCTCTCATCCTTTCTGTCCAAAAATTCCACGAATATCAACCACCAGCTGACTTCCGTGTGACCTACTTCGCGGCTTAAACTAGACAACCTTCTTGGCCCCTCAATCTCTCCCCCGACACACTCCGAAACCAATCAGCTTGCTCAATTTCCCTTCCATCTTTCCCTCTCCTTTCACCTGGGGTCCTACCCCTATATAAACCCTGCCTGCCAGGCGAGAGATCGCCCTGAGGAAAGCAAGTTCTCTTTGCTGAAACGTAGGCCACAATCGTGCTGTTACCTTGTTCGAAATTTTTCTTCTCTTGTGTTCTCTACCATTTTCAAAGTTCTACTACTCCCCATATATATATATATATATATATATATCACAAGCCTACATACTCCCATTACTTTTTTCGTGTTGAATCACGCACCGCTCTCCCTCATCTCGCCAACAGGAGCTTCCGTTTCGGCTTCCATCTTGGCCGGTGTCGCACCAAAGCCGGTCGCGCCGTTGCCCTGCAATAAACGTTTCACCACCACCCTAGGTGACGTCTCTCAAGTTTTGAAGGTTTCCAAGACCGATCTCTCGTACCTCGACCACTTCCGGCACTTTCCTCGAGCTCCGTTCGGGTCGGCGATTCGCCACAATTACTACGGCCAATGCGACGACGGCTAGCACTCCAACCTCAGGATGGACTGTCACATGGCGGCAGCGTCATCCCCGTTTCATGCGCAACTCCCCGGGGACAAGATAGAAGATTACCTTGACAGCTTTAACCATGTGAGTGCCTTCGATTGATTGCATGACTCCTTTAAATTTCAGAACGTGTCGTGATCTCTGATCCAATTGACAGAAAATTTGTTTTATAAAAACGAAGCAGATTTGACTGCCTGTGACCGCGTTGCAACTTAACTGCGTCGTAGTTTCAGGACTGCCTCCCGAAGTTCAGCAGCAGTCGAAAAAGAAATTGCAAGACCGCATTCAACCACCAGACGAGTCATATACGTTTTACATTGAGGACGTTTTGGCGCTCTGTCGACGCCCCGAAAAAGAGATGGTGGAGGAAGACCACATCCGAGAAGGAATGAACGCATTTGCGTTCAACGCGATCACCGAGCAAAGCACCCACCAGTGTCCGTAAGTCATCACAACCTGTCAGCACCTTCACGATCTACAGTCATTGCGTTTGCAACAGACAATGTTCGACGCTAGCTCTCACCCTGACTCCGACCTACGGGCGCTTAAATGGTCCATCATCCGCGAGAAACTTTACGGACAGCCGTCATCGGAATATACAAGCATTTTTCCTAAGTTACCCGCGCCTAGGTTGCGGGGGATCTTTCGCGATTAGCTCGCCTCCGTCACTTGCGGCCTTGCCCTGAAGCTAGACATTGCCTCAGAGCTGCCGCCTGCCACCGCCCAGTGCTCCTGCTGTTCCTCTTGTTCCGTACTACCCGGAGCCTTGCCATCCACACCTGGCTTTATTATTTACAGCTTATCCGCAGTCCCTCTTACTCGGCCTGGCGTCAGCCTCCTCTATCGTGGCATTTAATTTTCTTGACGGAAACGTCACCGTGACAGAGGGCAAACTGATCTCCAAACTTTACCGAAAACCAACCGACAAGCAACAGTACCTACACTTTAAAAGCAGTCACATCAAACATTGCAACACCGGAAATCCCTATAGCCAAGCTTATCGTTTTCGTTGAATGTGATCAAAGGAAGAGGACTACAATTTTAATTGTGAGGAGATACGCAGTGCACTTTTGAAACAAAAATACCCCGCTGAACTATTTGACGATGCTATACACAGAGCACAAAACCTGAGTCGCTCAGACGTTCTCAGAGGTACAACACCTCCCACGACACCCCCCAAACAAACTAATCCCTAACGCACTCCACATCTGCTCCCGAAGGATTGTCCATACTAACAAATCACTATAATATTCTCACCCAAAATGAGCAGCAAAAACGTATTTTTCGAAAGCCCGCACCGGTTGTGTACAGTAAAAACAGAAACATTCGGGATGTCCTGACCTCATCCAAATAAGAACTCAGGCGGAGTCTTTATTTTGGGAGCAATACTTGCAGGATGCAGCCCTATCTGATCAACGATGCATCCCCTGCAGGGAGCCTCCATGTCAAATGTGCACGCACATGTCCACAATGAATACGGAGGTCTGTTACAGCTTCTAACGTCCATCTAAAAGTCAGCGGAAACCTGAAATGTTATAGTTCCAATGTGGTATATTTGCTCGAGTGCATGGTGTGCAACCTATCATACATCGGCCAAACACAAAAGTTGTTCAGAACTACGTTTATTAATCACCAGTCACATTCCAAAACTCCCCTATCTCTCCCGTTGACGAAACAAGTTATCCTTTCTGAGCACGCTTTTGACCACCACAGAGCTGCAATATTAAATCTAGGTTTCACTCCTACCACCATCGACTAATCTGTGAATCGTACCTCATTTCCAAGTTCACATCCTCATCCCCATTCATGAGAGTTTGGGGAAATTGCCTGCTTTATTGGGTACCTAAACCCTTTGCACCTTTGTTTTATTCGCTCTACCCAGCACTTGTCGACCACCATGCCTTTTTTCCCCGCCTCTTCTTTCTTGTTTCTCCCTTTTTTAGCGAAATAGCAGCTTTATCCCCAGTACTTCTCCGCTCTCACCTGAAACTCTAGTTGAGAGCAGGGGGGGGGGGCAGTCACTGCAGTTGCCAGCCCCTTTTTGGGTGGTACATTTGTCGCCGCAAACGGACCCTTCGGGTGGTCACTCACCTGTCGCGCAGTCATTCGCTATTCACGCGGTTTCCCCACGGCCCTGCTTCTTGGACAGTTGAGTTAACTCTAAAATTTGTTATTCCCCACTTCTTTACATGCCTCCATTCTTCTGTGACAGGATTTGGCCGTGGCCGTATACACGGAAACTTCGCGACAGCTACTGGTAACCGATTTTATAGTAAGTTACACGCAGGACATACCTGGCTACCACAAGTACATATTCTTGTAATTGGTTGCGTTCCTGGCGCGTGCTCGCCTAGGACGTTTGTGAACTTCTGTATTGCCGTGCCATTCCTCACGAAGCTGGTCACCGGTATTTTCAGAAATGGATGCGTCACCAGCGACCTCCGTTCTGTATATGTTGCTCTTGTGAGTCAGCTTACTCCGCATTTCGTATGTTGAGACGCTCGCTACACCATTCGTTTCTTCCTATTTATCGTAAGTGAAGTGTCTGTTTCAACAGCTTCCCACCCTGTCATTTTCAAGGAATGAAGTTGGTGTCTGGTTTGCATTTGAGAAAAGGGTTTGTCGCCCGTAGCACCGCATCTCCTGTTACTTTGTAACGGTGCTTTTTTGTTCTTTCCTTCCTTCTCTTTACTGTGGAGAGATTGTGAGAAGCACAACGTCACGAAAGTTTGTACGCACAAGTATAGTGCCATTTCGTTCCCTGTTCCTAGCCCCAACCAGCCATCTTATGTTCTTAACAAGGATGCACTGTAGCACACCTTCCGCACCTATATAAGCGTGCGTGCTTCTAGGTTGTACGTTCGTCAGATGAAGACTGGTCCTCCAGTCAAAACATCAGTACCGCACTGTTTTTGTTTTTAATCTTTTCGCCCTAACCAACACTAATAGGCCGATTCTGCATTTCGGGACAAAGGGGGTATTGCTAAAGAGTTCCCAATAAATGTTTCACTGATTGATTTGTCCACTTTTTGTTTGCTTTAAATTGATGGTTACACCAATCCACAATACCAGGTTTAAGTATATCTACCAGCGTCACCGGTGCAAGCCCGAAAGAAATTTCTTTATATGGCACGCCTGATGGGCCGAAAAGGCCTAGCAGATGATATCAACGCCAAGCAAAACTTCTTGCGCAAACACCTCAAATTACATGAACACATTGTACTTATTGTGTAGGAGCTCAATATTGCTTTAAAATGTCAACATTATGCCAGGGTGGAGTGAAAAGTGGTTAAGAATGTTTTCGGGTATTTATTTTTTTGGCGCAGGACACTCTTGATATTTAAATGATTTTTCTTGAGATAGGTAACTTACACAGCATCATAAAGACTGTATCACAAGATTTTTTGATAGCACCCACTTGATAGGGAGAATCTGGATTTTGTGAAAACTATGTTTTTACATGTTTCTTAATAAGAATACCGAACGTCGATATATTCAATTTGTTTTTGCATACGAATTCCACCCTTATAGTTTTCCAAAAACAGATTTTACGATAAAGAGGATACAGCAAATAACAGGATGAAAAGGACAGTTCATAAAGAGGACCTTGGAATTTTTTACTTACACGCCTCTGGAAAAGAAGTTCCGTTTAATTTTCCCGCGATCGCATAGCGCTTGCAACGTTTGAACATTCTCCAGTTATGCGCCTCCCGTAGGAGCTCAGATAATTTATCATAAAAGTGGAACTGAAGAGTAGGGTTCATACCTTCTAGAGCGACAGATCCCATGGGTAATTGTTATTTGGGCGCACCATCTTGGTAACAGTTTTTTCAGGAGAGTTGGAATAAAACATCAGTTTTTCTATTTACCACACGGCTCCGGTGGGAGCCAATGTATACAGGATGGCAGGAGTGTCTAACTGCGTGCAAATTGAAGGAAAATTGCCTAATTTTGAAAAGTAAGAAATATATGAACACGACTTATACCCATTAGTGTCATTAGTATAGTGGCCCACCCAGGCATCGCCGGGTACTACCGCTAGTCTTAAACTATATTCTGGAGTTTTTAGACAGTGGAACCAAAAATAAATACCCAGGTAGAAAGACCGTATCAGAACTATTAAAAAGCAGAAGCCGTTGATGTCGAATAACGTATGCTAAAAATTCAGAATTCTTTTAAAAAAACAATATCTTACACACGTATGGCACCGAGTAACTAATGAGTCCGTGACCGACAATTTTCGCAATTACAGGTTGCAGGAAGAGGAGGTAAGTGCTTCTTTCCTTATCATTCTAGTTTGGCATGGAGCTTATATGTAAAATCCATAAATCACTGTTAATTAGAAAATGTATGCTTGAACCCGCGCATAAATCTGAAAGAACTTTTTTTAGAAGCGTACAATATAACAGCGGCGTTTTTTCGCTAAGAATTATGATGCGCCTTTTGGCCACGGCATTTAATGGCTAAGAATAGAGGATTGGCGCAAAAGCAAAAAATGTAACGACCTGTACCCTGTACACAAGGCCCCTTTGTGCCATGCTGTGAGTGGGCATGTTGGCACACCTTTACCCCCGATTGGAAAAATAAAATGCTGTAAGAAGGGTTTGTCTTCACGCGTTTATTTGCAAGCTGGTATGGCTCACGGATTCACTGGCAGCAATATAATTGGTTCAGAAAATGTTGCTTGCGGAAAAAATTCTATTGTTCTGTGAAATTGTTGTGAATGGTTCATTCCAAGTGGTTATGAGTCACGGCATGCCAATTTCGTAGCATATGCTTTTAGCGACGCAAAAACATTATGCCGTTGCTGCTGAAAGTCATGTCCCTACAAAAAACATGAAACATGCGGCTGGAGCATGTTCTCCAGAAAAAGCAACGCAATGCCCTAATAGTTCTAGAAACTTCAACAGCGCGAACTGACAGGACGAAAGACCAGAGACACAAGCGACGTAGACGGGCGCTGACTTCCAACTGTTTATTTCAGAGCGTCCAAGCATGCTTATACCTCAAAAAACACATACGAAAGTTAACATACGAAACATACGTTTTTCATATATCGGACACACAGGCCGATGCTTTAATGATAGGGCACGTGAGCACCAACTTGCTGTAAGTACCAATCTAGGTGGTCACATAAACGACCATTGTAAAAAATGCCAGTGTGAGCCACTACTAGAAAAACAGGTTCCTCAAACGAGCCTCTTTTAAACCAGAGAGAGATATTATCGAAGCCTTTTACATAAACAAAGCGGGTAAAAATTGTATTAGCACACCATCATTGTCACTGTACGATAAAGAAATAAAATGTGTACAAGGTGTCCTTTAACCAGCTTCCTCCGTTATCAAATGTACTTTTCGTTTTACTTCTTCATAGTTTTAAGTTTCGTATGTGTTTTTTTGAGATATAAGCATGCTTGGACGCTCTGAAATAAACAGTTGGAAGTCAGCGCCCGTCTATGTCGTTTGTGTCACTCGTCTTTCGTCCTGTAACTTCACGCTGTTGAAGTTTCTAGATCATGAACCAACTAAATCGCACCAGAGTCTTGTTAATGCCCTAATAGATTGAATTATGTCATGTAAACGAAATAAAGGCAATTTTTCGGTTCATAGCTGGGTGGGCACATCATAGTAGACACAGCCGGTCCGGTTCTGTGGCACGTGGATTATTCCTCGCAACCAAGGCGTCAATACCCGGTCATTCGTAAGGGTGTAGAAATCTTTAGATAATTTACTGAGTTTGAGGCCACCTTACATTACTTGATCTAAATTTTCTTTGCCAGTGTCACCGATCTGTTGCATTGTAATAATGTTGTATTGTAATTTATATTGCAATACGAGGCCCCTTGCTTGGCCACCGAGACAAATATTTTGGGAGTTTTTCTCTCAGGCTAGTAGAGAACTTCCATTGAACGATGCGAAATAAACAAGCCTTACATCCACCAGCTGAGCCACAACCTCAAGCGTATCGCTAGACGTGCAGGGACGAACGTGTTTTTTTTTCTGTGCCCGAAAAGCTTGCAGTGCTTTGTCGTGAGGCTCGCAGCACTGGAAAAGAAGAGAAGGGGTGCCGCACGAAGCACCAAAGTAAGTTCAATGCCTGCACAAAGGGAGTGGTGTACTTGATTCTGCTGCCCTGCAAAAAAGTATATATCGGCCAAACTGGTAGATGTATTAATAATAAACTACGTGAGCACAAATATACTGTTAGTAACGCGATAAGCCGGCATCTTGGTATTTATTGCCGTCACTGTAAGCCTGCTCCAATTTGAAAAAAACAAATGTGCTCGGTATGAGCTGTAACTCGCTTAGCGGGAGATAATGAAGGCGCGTGAAATTATGCGCGTGGGGGACGGTTGCATTAGTGCAGTACGTTGGCGTTGCTGGAGCACCATATTGACATACTTTAGACCGCTGCAACGCCTCCATCTTGGGTTCCACCTTCAGCCGCGGCCACTGAGTCTTGAGAGACAGCACCCAGCGGGTACCAACTTTCTCAACGTAAGTTAGGAGCGAGCCTTCTGAAATTGAATCTTCTTCGGTTTGACGGCGCAGTGACCAAATGGCAGCACTTTTGAGACATGTTTCGCCATTCAGTGCAAGAGAACACGAAACTGTCCAACGCTGATCGCTTCCACTACTTGATCTCCCTTCTGACCGGATCTGTTGCGCAAGCCTTTGCTGAAATTCTAGTGACCGAATCCTGCTATAATGATGCGCTCGAAGTTCTCAAGCGACGGTTTGGGAACGTTAAAATTATTGAGCACAAATATCTGAAGAATTTGTGAATGCTCAAACCATTCAGCTCTGATAGCCTGGTGCCTGCTTTGCGCAAGCTTTTGTAAACGCTGTAATTGAACAGTAGGGGTCTGCATAGCCTAAGAATAATGGAGTTTTTGTACACAGCTATGCTAAACGAGGTACTCATCAAAGTGATCCCAGCCGAAATCGTAAGAGACCGGGCATTATTTGTGAGCCAGGCGTGAGTGTCCTCATGGGCTCTGATCAATTATGGAAGTTGATGCCAAGTGCGAGAGAAGGCAAGTGGGACATGAAAATCCTGAATTCGTAGCCACTAGCACAAAGAGGGTGTGGACTCGGCAAGGCCCTATACCTAGTGGTGGAAGCATCCGCCACAAAGCGAGCAGTGAAGTGTGCATCATTCGAAAAAACTCCCGCGAAAGCAACGGGGTCACCTTCTCTTTGCAAAGATCTTGGGACCTCGACACCACTGGAATGTCGCAGCATGGTCCAAATGTCAGCGAGAACCTCCAGAGTACTGCAGTCTTTTCGTATGGGCGCTATGAAGAAACGTTGGCTGGGAAATCGCCTCTCATTCACATGGCTGACAATCGGAAAGTAGCCCTGTCAAGACTTCGGCGACTCGTCAGGCGTCTCTCATCCAACGACGAACCTATAAGAGCCCGGGACAAAACTAAAAAGCAAAATACCGAGAATGAGTATAACGGCAGCATGGAAAATGAAACATTTCATGCGCAGCATCTGTGCGATATGCCACACAAAGAGGTCATCAGTGAAACGTTTGCGACAAGACTTTGCATAATGTTTGACAGCTCACCGCACAAGCCTCAGGTGTGTTGTCAGATCGAGAGCTCGGAGGAGGTCTAAGGGCCCACATTTTTGGAATTGTGAAAAAACTGCATCTTTTCGCGATCAAAAGACCGCCAGAGGTACAGAAGCCCTACCGCATCCCTGACTAGTATATTTCAAGGCCAGTGGAGGTATCCTGATGATCGAGAAGCGTCTTTAGAATATGAGTGCAAAAGACGTGACATGCCTGATCTTGCTACCCAACTACCATTGCTCCGCATACCTCATCACCGAAAGCGTGCACCAGCGCCTGATTCATAGTGGAGTCGGCACTATTGTGTAACTGCAAGAACAGTTTGGGTATAATGGGCAGACAGTGCGTGGAAAGGGGAGTCTCTAGGTACAAAGTTTGTGCCGGTACAGCTGTTTCGTCTGTTGGAGTTGCGGGAGAGAACTTTGTCGGGTGCGGGGGAAGATGTTGCGAATTATAGATACTCATGGTGTAGTTATCCATGCTTAATCCTGGTTAAGCATGTAAGGTCGTTTTATTAGAAGGTAGAGAAGTGACTGGGCCAGTACAGCTGTTTTGCCAGTGGGAGTTGGGCGAGTGAGCTTTGTCGGGCGCGGAGGATGTTGTAAATTGTATTTGAACCTGACGCTGAACTTTCACGTGCTTCTAAGGAGCTATGCAATGAAGACGACGGGAAAGAAAGATGTGTATGTGCAGCACGCAGCGCGTGCAGTGACGTTTTTACATTGTCTTTTGAAGAAGGAACACAATGCTCGTTGAAATAAATGCCGGGTTTTGCGCCTCTTTTCTTCGGCGACACTAAACGCCGAGGCAGCGGTTTTCCCACAGTCCATGCATGTATTGTATTAGGGGAAATAAGAAGACACAACCAACAGACTTGATACAAAATTGAAGCTCACAACCGCAATATCCTCCATGTTGATTGCTACATTCATTATCCTGTCTCCACAGCTGGTCTTGAAGTGCTTTACATCCGGCATAATATAAGCACGCATTCGTTGTTTCAGTCTTTCTGGTTGCCAATTGCAGAACACAATATACCATTTTCTAAGATGCATGATCTACTATAACCAGCGGTGACAGTTTTGACTGACAAAGGTTTGAACTCAGTGAAATATAACACGTTCGTGCCACAACAGTGCACTTTCACAAATATGTCCAGACGTGAACGCAAAGCTTGAGTATACGCAAGGCATCTGGTGAGTTATATAAGTTTTTGAAAGCTGCTGCTACGACAAATGGTATGTAAACAGGAATAAAATGTAAGAAATCGGTGTCGAACCGAAGTCTTATGTATGGTTTAGGCGCAAAAGTTGATTGATGCAATAGCGTGTACCCACCACTAGAACGACTTTCAGTAGTTCTTTTAAGAATAAACACTGAATAAATACATTCTGACCTTGCCCTATGTATTTGTGAGCTAAAAATACGATCACTTTTTCTTTTGTCTTTTATTTAGATATGACAACAATGATCAATTTGATGGGAGAAGCGGAAAAATATATTAAAAAACTGAATGCCTCTGGACAAACTATTGACAAGTGGAGTTTCACTAATGACTCTGGATATTGGAACACTGTTGATGACACAATAATGTAAGCTTGTAATGCAGTTATTGTGTGTCTTTGTTGCAAAACGAATGCTGCGTACTGGGCTCTGCATCGTTTTACATCTTCTGCATAGAAAACATATAAATCGAACTTCGAAAGTAACCACATATCCGGTCAGCGAGAATAGGGATATTTTGCACCGGGGATGCCAAACACTGTTTTCCTTAACCTCCCGCCTGGTGGTTCGAAGTTTATAGTTATGACCTAGAGAACCATGAAATGCCCACAATGGTCTCCTATTATTGTGTAGTTGATATGTGATGTATATGCATCATTCGACGGGCACTCTTACATTTTATTTTCAGGTAAAACATATGTTGTCAAAAGATACTGTTTATTATTTTCAAAATAATTTCACTCTTAAATGTTCTTTTTTTAAAGACAGAAGGGAAGGCACTGCCTATTCAATTTTTCATCCGAATTACGTCACATGGGCTCATGTCTCGACCGCAGTCTCAAATTCTGAAACTATTTTGTTTCAGATATCGCTGTAAACGGCGGTGTGCCGACAGTAAATATCTAAAAACATGTATTGCAAAACTTTTGTTCTTGCCGTAGAGTTCTCTTGCTCTTTTTGTTGCTGTAAATGAAAAGAGCAGTAAGAAAAGATTTTTTGCGAATCCCACAGTACATTCTACTGAGCTCTCTGCTGTGACAAAATGATCGTGCAAATAGCTTAGCAGTGTGGCTTGCTGTGGTTCTCTTTGATCCCAGATAGGGCCAATATAACAATAGCCATAGCACATGTGTAACCATCTGTAAAAATGACTATTAAAAATCAAGAGCGAGATCCATCCTATTGGGTTCAGTTTTGGACAAACCTCAAAACTACACTTCAGCTTTTGCACGTGTGATAGGTATGAGCAAAATTCAGTTTTGTGCCTCAAATGGCATTCAGTTTGTTCCATAATTTCCGAAAAATATATTCCTGCATCTTATAGCAAAACGGTAATTTCATACACGTCCGGGAGCAATCACCTGCTGCGCCTGTTGTAAAAAAAAGAAACCACAATTTGCGGGAATAGATCTTTTTTCGGCCATGCTGTGTAGCCCTGTATCTAGTGCAGATATCTTTGAAAACCACGAGTTGAAACCGAACATGTTGTGTCGTTTATCTAAGATTTACTTATTCACCATCGGCCTCTGGTCTGCATACACTCGCAGTTAGTCAAGGTAGGCGCGTGTAAATTCTTGTTCCAGTTGCTCTTATAAAATGGACGTTAGCAAGTATATGGCATTTTTATGGCACCGCCGAACGCTACATAAACACAATCACACTTTAACACGAGTATTTCTGTCACTGTCAGAGTATTTCTGTGACATATTTAAACGCTCATTCTTTATGCTTGCTTTATATGAATGGAACCAACATAAGAAAACTTGTTGCTGAGCTCGTTGGCACATAAGAAAGAAGAAAACATGGCCCAAACTAGACGCGGACGGACAAGACAAGGTGAGGCAGGTACACGCGCCAACAATTTCTTCAAAGCAAACCACAGGAATTTATGCATGACTTATCTGAACAGAAACAACAAAAAGAAAACCCAAAGTATAACGCTGCTAGCAAATGTATAAGGTGGTGACACTGGTTAGAACAAACAAACACAACCCTGCTAATAGTATGACAACATATCTACTCCACCCTCAAGATTGCTATCTAAGCGATACTAATGGGCGTGCGTGCATTCCAGGCGCAGTCCAAACCGCAAACTTGGAAGGGCAATACACGCGCTAAACTACAAGCCGCGATTGAAGAATGACAGTTCTTTGTCACTTCAACCTAGTGACGGCGTTCAGACGCACTTTTCACCTGCTCTTTTTATATAAACCTCCTCAATCACCTTTCTTTTAATTTGTGAATTGGCCTCACTGGCGGTGTGCTGCTCAGCACGATGTCGCGGGTCCAATTCCCGGCAGCGGCGGCCGCTTTTATGATTGAGGTGAAAAGCAAAAACGCCAGCGTCTACGAGATTTCGGCGAATGTTAAAGATCCCCAGGTGGTGAAAACTAATCCGTAGCCATCCAATACGGCGCCCCTCATCGCCTGCGTTGCGTCGGCGCGTTAAACTCTACAATGAATCAATGAATCTTTCCGTTTTGTTTTTGGCGCTTAAGACGGGTCGTCTCATCCAGGAGGGGCTCACACCCCCAGCACCTGCTGTGGTCTGCTTGGTGCCCGCCCATGTTGCTGCTAACTGCTAACCCGTGACCTCTGGCACGTTCAATGAATCAACGTCCAGTTGGACCAATATGCACCATTCGCAGTTTTAGGGGTACTGTAAATGATGTTTTAGCAAACTCAGTGTAGAGGGCAGGCTGCTTTTCTAAGGATGTCTCCGGCAGCATATTGGCCATCATGGGGCAAAGCTTAGCCAGACTGCACGGGGCGGAACAAACAAGACGCAAATTATACTTGGGTTCAACCTTCTTGACATTGTCCGAAGGCACGAGGATGTACGGTATTACGTGTGCTGTCATTTTAAATGCAGAGCGTTTCAGTAAATCACGATGTCACCCGCGTTGACGTCCGTAGTCCGCATCGCTCTCCCTAAACTATAAAAAAAATAATACTTACCGGCGCCAGGTTTCGATCCCACGACTCTGCGGGCGGAACGCAAGGTACATGGTGCTCTACCAACTGGGCCACTAAGCCGACACAGATCGGAAAGTTACGAACGCGCCTTATATCCTTGACTCATTCAACCGTCGGCCACAGGTGCGCCCACTCCCCCGCGTCCTCCTCGCCTTCTCTCCGCTCGCAACACCTTCTCTCGCCGCGTTCGGTTCGGGCGCACAACAGGTGGGGACGTGCGCAAAACCCTCTCTCGCCGCGTTGGGTTCGCGCTGAGCAACAGCCGGTTCGCGCGCAAGAACAGGTGGGGGCGCTCGCATCGCGCTCTCTCGCCGCGGTCGGTTCGCGCTTAAACCACATATGTCGTTCGCGCGCGCTCCGGTCACTAACATCTGTGGTGTGATCGTGACGTCAACATCACGCGTTCGTGTGGTGGCGCGATTTCGGCGCTATAACACTCTCTCGCGAGGGGCATTGGATTGAATTAGATTGGATTGGCTTGGTTTGGCTTGGTTTGGATTGGATTGGTTTGGATTTGGATTGGATTGGATTAAAGTGGATTGTGTTGGATTGTGTTGCGTCATAGCCGCGCCACGTTGCGTCATAGCCGCTCCACGTTGCGTCATAGCCGCGGCGGGGGGTTCACGGCACGTTTCACGTTTCACCATCGACTTCATCGACAATGTCTACGCTGGAAGACAATTACAACAACAACAACCAATACGTAATCCATACGACTTGCAGGCGCGCCCCCCGCGGAAATGCTCTGCATTTGATCGTGCCCCTCGCGAGAGGGATGTTTCTTTTTTTAATTTGGACTGAGTTACGACGATGCACAGGTAGAAGACAGATTTGATTTGCGTTAGTGATTTTTTTCCTTCTGTTCCAGCCCTTCTTTTCTTTTTCATCTTCTACAGGATGCTTTCACACACACTTGTGATAACGGTGGAAGGAAATCAGGTGGCTTCTATGCGGGTAATATGATTGCTAATACTTGCAATTAGATTGTGCTCGCAAGATTTTGTTCAAGCTGGATTAAAACATGTGGTGCCTATTTCGCTCTTCATTAGCTTGTAATGCGCGCTGTCATATGGAAGAACGATGTTTTAGTTCTTGGGTTATACACCGAACCCTTGGGGTCCTTTGCGAAGTTCAGTTTGTGTTCCAAAAATGGAGTCTCAGTCCCCTGAGCCACCTCTCAAGGGAATGGAATTTGTTGTTTTTGTTGTGGTTGATTCTGTTTAGATAAGTAATGTATACATTCTGGTGGTTTCCTTTGAATAAACAGTTTGATGTTGGCGCTGTATCGGTCGTGTCTTCTTTGTCCACGTCTAGTTTGCGCCACATTTCGTTCTTTCTTTACGTATGTGCCAACTTGCTCAGCAACAAGTTTTGTTAAATCATGTTTCTTCTACACTGTTTCTTCTAGCTCTTGCTCTAATCTTGTTTCTTCTAGCTCTTTTTCGTGTCGCAAACCACGCGAAGTCCAATTTGCACTTACGTCAACCTGACCGCTGCTTCTAATCGACGGTGGACACTATTTTCCTACTGCGTCAAGCAGAAGATGTTGCCGCTGGAAGTGCAACTACTGTTTGGACTAAAAACCCCTCATGGGGCCACACCCGAAGAATTTTCTGGGTGCTGAAGTCTGATTTATGACGCCAGGTCCGCCTTTACAATGACTGGTTGAGGGTCTTGGTCAAACGAGACGATAGCAGTGAAAGCCTGGGAGAATTTCAACTGCTGGCGGCGCAGAGCACGGGGTTCCTTCGGCACCGTGCCCAAATTCAAGTTTATTCATTTATGCAATATATCACGTGTTGCAATGACTGTGGTCAAAAAGCCACCACGGGTGCTGCTTGAAGAGGATCCTAGCCCGTGTACACACATCGACGGCTGCGTAGCCCTGCTGGCCTCTAATTACAAAGCAAGTGTCATGCGATACAAAAAAATTAATAGAAACAACTCGAACCTCAGTCGACCAACCAAGACTCAAAGACATAAAAAGAAATAAAAGAAAGCAAATGAACCGATTGATTTCTAATTGGACAGTAAAAAATGCACAGTTCATACGAAACAAATAGGCACGTTGTTTACACCCTAGAGAATTTGACAACTTGCACCGTGGTACGACATTAATACAAGCGCGAGTGCAAGTACAAATAACACGTCTGCACATTTAGCAGAACAGCGCCAAATCAACATTGCATTTCTTCCACAATTTAAGCGCTATGTTTTCTGCCTGTGTATTACATAGGTATAGTAGGTTTAAGTTGTAAGGCAGCTGATTTTGCACTCGTTGCTTTCCGTAGTTTGTTCTGGAGAGGGAGTAAAGCCAAGGTGAGATGCGACGGAGCATTATTGTGTTTTTTTAAATTTAGCAGTATCCTCGAAGAACGTACTACGAGTCTTCCTTTCATCTATGTAGTGTCGTACAAGCAGGCATGAATATAGGCGCTTAAAGGAAATCATCCCGGTATAGGTCTTGAGAGGGCAAATCACGAGAGCGGTTTGTTGCATCGCTCAATACCTTGTTTGGCAATGTTTGCAGTTTGTTTAGATGGCTTTGTGCAGTGATTCCTCAGACGAATAGAGGAAATCAACATTTCGTAGAAGAAAGTATCGGAACATGCCTATAACCCCACATCACCTCGAAATATTAATTTTTACTTGATCAGCATGCACGTCCCTATTTAAATGCTCATTAAATGTAACACCCAAGGTTTTGACGTTCGAACCACAGGGTGTTTTAGAGCCACCGACGAATAACTTTACATGATCGCGCATTACAGTATTTCTAGTTTGAAAACAACTGATCGAGTTTTTAGTCCGTAAATAGCCATGGAGTTACCCATACCCTAATTTTGCAGTTTTCCGAGGTACTATTTGCTGCACGAGTTATTTCTTCCCTTAAATTAGCAGAGAGGAAAAGGCTAGTGTCAGCCGCATATATCACAAATTTTGCATGTGGATTCAAATCAAATCAAATCATTTATTTGCCATCATACATTGTAGATGCGAGGGCGGCGAGAAAAAAGCTGCTCACAGGCAGCTGACCAGCCCACAGCCCCTGTTTATTTTGGTAATTTTGGTAATTTTGGTAGTTTAATTTTGGTAATGTCATTAATGTAATTCACGTACAGAATAAATAGTAACCACCCTAAACTGCTGCCTTGTGAAACCCCTGCACTGATAGGAGGAAATCTGTAATGGCCTTTGTTAAGGAAGACACACTCACTACGAAATCGGAAGCAACTTCTGGCTCGATTTAAAACCGTCCCTCGGTCACCATATCGTTCAAGTCTGGGTTTTGAGGTCGCATGATTATGTTAGTCGCACGCTTTTGAAACATCTACGAAAATTCCGGAGTTTGTAGCTTTGACCAAAAACCGTCCAATATGATTTTTTTTTGTTGAAATAGTGCATATGTGACAGGTTTCCCTCGCTGTAATACATACTGTGTGTCCAAAAAAGCTTTAAAACGTATCACAGAAGGTTGCAATTCTCGCAAAGAATATTTTTTATGCCTTTAGAGCACGTTGACAGCCCTGACGTGGGTCTATAGCTTGTAAAGTCGTTTTTGTCCCCACTTTTAAATAGCGCGGACTTTTGCTACTTAAAGCTTTCTTGGAAAAATTCCAGGCGAAACAGACGTTGATAATATACGTTATAATGGCTTTATTAGTTGAGTGCCATCGACGTCTTTGCTGTTCCTGTTTCCGAGAGTTTCGTAGGCTAGAAAAACTCCTGCCTCAGTGGAAGGATGGAAGTGGAAAGTCTTCGTGCTATGTTCAAAAAGATAGCTGTTTGGTGGTTTTCAATTGGTTTGTTGTGTGAAGCTAATAATATGTTCTTAAAGATGTTGACAAGACTCACGTCTGGTATTACATTCCCATTACGGAATATCTGTATGCCGTGCGGCACTGAACGAGCCAGCAAACTATTCAACTGTTTCCAGCATTTGCCGGGACTAGACAATGTGGTAGGGGGAAAATATCACTTAGACTGCGTTTCTTAGAGTGGCGGAATATTTTATTTAGTTTGTTTCTATATTTTCTGAATCATTGAGAATTGCATAAACCTCTTTTTTTCATAAATTTGGTGAAAGAGCGTTTTTTTCTCGAATCATTTTCATGCATGTTTTTGTTTATCCATGGCTTCTGTGCTTTGCGACCTTGTTTAAACTATTTTTCAGGGAAAGATTGCTTGTAAATTGGCTCTAAAACGTTTAAAAATATTGCCACGAACCATGTATGGATTTGTTTATTTATTGTTTGTTTACTGCCCGGCCACGCTCCGCTCTGTTATGTGTGTCCCAAGCGAAGCGCGTCTTACCATTCTTTATTTTTATGCCGCACGGGCTATCTCATTCAAAAAAGCAGTCTGATTCACCCTAACGTCACTAGCCCAGAATAATCTTCTTTGTTCTACAATGTTCTGGATGTAAATCGACGGTTCCAGAAACACTTGCGCCGAAAGATAAAAGCCTGCAGAGCAGACGCCCCGGCATTCGAATAACCGGAGCTCGCCTGCACACGTTACTTTGTTGACTGCTGCTCCGCCGCCTGTGTATTCTTTGAGTTGTCAGGGGAGCACAAGTTCGCTCCAAAAAACTTGTTTTCCTTGAAGACAACTGCATCGTCTTTGACTTCATGACATCCGGTAGAGGTGCGGGGTTAATGCACCCTAAGCCCTCGTCAAGCCGAGAAGCAATCCCTGCTCGTGTCCGTCTACGACAGCAGGGTCTTCAGCCGGAGTTTGGACTGCTTCCGGATAAAGTGAGAAAGAAGACGTCGTGAACACCACCATGATCAATGCAGGCACCATGGCCAGCGCTACCAATCCTGCCCTCGTTCTTCAGCAATCCAGGGAGCCCCCATCATTCCATGGGTCACCATCGGTGGATCCCAAAGACTGGTTGGAGCAAGTCAAACGGGTCAGGCTGTTTAACCGATGCGGCGACGCGGACACACTGAGGCAATTGTTTTACCTTCAAGATTCAGCACGGATCTAGTTCGAGAACTATGAGAGCTCCCTAGAATGTTATAAAGAATTCAGAACGCAATTTTTAGTGACGTTCACCACGGTTTTGCGAAAAGAGGGGGCCGAAGTGTTGCTGTAGACGTGGACGCAACGCACTAATAAAGGCATTGTTGTGTTCGTCGAACAGATGAAGAGATATTCCAGACGTTCTGACCCTTGCATGGCGGAAGAAAAGAAGTTACGCTTCCTGATGGGCGGCGTGAAGGAAGAACACCTTGCTGGACGTGTCCGCAATCCGCCCAAAACCATCGCCGAATTCGTGACCGAAGCCAGCCCAATTGAAAAGGCCCTCTAAATGCCTGCTACGCCGTACGACCGCAAATTTGTCGGCACGGTCAATGCGAACTACGCCGGCAGCCTGCGGATTCTGGCAGTTAGCCTACGCAAGACTATCCGCGCAATAGTGAGGGAGGAGCTGCGGAAACGTCTCCCAACGCCGCCGAAACCACAAGTCGCTTCTCTTACCGATGTCATTATAGAAGAATTGCAACAAGCGCTGGGAACTTCAACGACCCCAGAAGCATCCCGTGAACAGCAAGCGATGACCTACACGGCTGCTATCTGTCGCCCTCGTCCACCTGCGCCTATTCGTCACGAGGCCGTGTACCGTCGACCCCTGTGTCAGCCCGACCACCTGCGGTGCAACCCTCCGCCCCAAGGAAGACCAACGTGTGGCGAACGCCTGACATTCGTCCGCTGTGCTACCACTGCGTAGAGGCCGACCATTTCTACCGTCGCTGCCCCGTGAACAGACTCGGTTTGCGAGTCTTTTACGTCGACGCACCACGCCCCCGACGCGGCCAGCGCCCATTTGAGATCGAAGAATACCTGTTCCACACCAGCCGTGGACCAGCCCGTTCAACCGTTCGCCGTCGCCCTACCAATACCAGTTGCGTAACCGCCGTAGCAATGCTGAGTTCACACGTGGAAGGTCCCCCAGTCCACGCAGTGAAAACTAAAAGCAGCAACTTCTGGAGGTGAGGTTGCAACACGGTGGAAAACTGGAAACCCTCCAACAACGGAACGACTCACCGAAGACTTTCTCTGACTTGTACGACTTGTACTTGTAATTGCACTACTTGCTCTGAGACCGACGGCCCCATTTAACACGGACGTGACTCCCGGACACGACGACAACGACACGGCGCGACGCGTTCCAGACTAACTGAATCCAGGCATAAAACTCGTAATGGTCAATTGCCTGTCTTGTTACAGAAGTTACATTAGCCAAAAGAACGAATATTCCTATGTAATGCGCCTTTCCTTAACATGCGACGTACACATATGTGAAACTTTCTTTTTAATTTTTTCGAGCCGCCTGGACGCGCACTCTTTTGACTTACTGCAATGCCTTAAACACTACAATGCCGTAAGCACTAAACGTGGCTTCTGCTGAATCATCTTGTGCTAAATCGCTAGATATGGTTTGGCTGAAATTGTTCGCCACGCGGGGGCCAAAGATTGCTAGTAGGGCTAGTAAGGTATATACCCGACACAATGGTGTGAAAGAGTAGCTGTCAGTGTTTGAATGCTGCCCCTTTTAGCGATTTCAATGAAAGAGTTTTTTGCACCTTTTTACTTCATCGCCCAAATCCGCTTAAAGTAAGCGAAGGGTTCCTTCAATAGTTCGAAAATACAATCTTTTACCACAAATTTGTGTGTTCTAATCGCATTTTATATAATTTACATATTTAGGCACAATAATTTTTACGTGTGGTGTGTCGCTTAAAGAAAATGAGAAATGGATTAAAACAAAGTTTCCATCGGCCTAATATTTTCAGCAGTGTCAAATAAAATACCCCTCCGAAAATTGTAAATATTCTTGTTACTTAAGGCTTCAAAGCAACATCCATTAAAGTTAAATTCTCGTCCTTCTTTCAACAGCCACCCAATCAACGCAATTGTTCAAGATGTAAAGTGCGTGGCGGATGCCAAGAAAAGATATGAATCCACTGGCTCCTTCCAGGCGACGTGCAGAAATACCTTTACTTGGGAAATTACAAGTGGTATAGTTGGTCCATTTCGCCTTCGTTATAACA
Source organism: Haemaphysalis longicornis (assembly GCA_013339765.2). NCBI lineage: Eukaryota > Metazoa > Arthropoda > Arachnida > Ixodida > Ixodidae > Haemaphysalis > Haemaphysalis longicornis. The sequence goes on along the minus strand of CM023451.1, from coordinate 51,450,493 downwards.
TCACTCTTCCTATGATAAGCCAATCTGGTGAACTACAAATTAACAACAAAAAAATTACCATTGAGCTCAATAACAAAACATATATCAAGTGGGAAAAGTTTCGTACAAAATACTACCAGACAAGGAGGGCCTGGTACAGTTTCAGGCAGGTGGGTGCTTACGGGCATTATTGTGTCCAATTGCTATGCCTTAACTTGTTGCAGGGTCATGTTGGTTAGGATCACCTAACCGATGAATTTATTTTTTGGTTTTATTTCGACAACATTTATAAAAAAAGAGAGTGTTATTTGTAGATTGTTGGAGCAACACTTTCAACTAGAAAAAACGACTTAAAGACCCATTGACACAAGCGTGAAAATGATGGCACTCCCGACGCACACGACTTGCAACGGCATATAAGACCCACAACACGGCGTTTTTCTATACTTCTGGCACGTCGTGCGAGGGGTGTACGAGTGTTTGAGTTCTTGGAGTTTCCGTGGGCAGTATTGCACACCTTAGAAGCTGCATTGACTGCGCGTCGTTACTCTTGTTCACTTTTATCGATACTTCGTTGCCGTAATTTTCATTCAATCCTGTTTTTCCGCATGCTCTGCAACGCACTCGCTTATTAGATGGGACCTGAATGCTCCAGGAGCCGTGCGATGTACTAATCGGGCAGAAATATGCCAGCATACATCGAAGTTTCTAAATTCCCTAGAAACGTCGAGGGAATACCAGTATCGGGACCTCCCTTATGTTACTCTAAAAGCGCTGCGCCGAAACAGCCAATGCCGCTGCTTGCTCGAGGCTCAGTTAGCCGTCTAGCTGTCTAGAAGCGTGCTAGGAGCTTAGCTTATTCCCTCTTTTTTTAACACGCACTCTGTCGTTGTCTTGCGGCTTTCACTTGGGGCTGCCGAATACACGCGGAATTTTTTGAAAAAATGTCCAATTTATTTCTTGCGCCACAAAACGATTCCCAAGCGTAGTTACCAGAATCTGTCCGAAAAACTACCGGAGCATGCAAGTGCAGTCCGTTGTCTACCGAGCTAATACATCGAAGTGATTATAACCGCAGAGTAATTGGATGACAAAATGTACTCTGCAGACACAACACCATTACGTGAACTTGCCAAAATTTTGATAAAATCAATGTACATTCCAACACTATTCTGCATTTACTCGTGACTCGGAAATAAATACGGCACACCTACGAACTCTATCTTTACATTTTAAAGGATGCTGGCGATAGTCTATTATCTTTTACCATTCTTCCATGTATCCTCGAACAGTTGGTAAGCGACATTTTGTTGTAACCAGAACATCGCCGCAGACGTATCCTCGTTAATGACCACCACCACTAGATATGTCCTTAATATGGTCCAATACATACCATTATTCGCAACATTTTTCTCTACCTATGCGCTAACACTTGCTAAAAATATACAGTGGGCGAATGAAGGCGGAAACGTCGGTGCACCTCTTGTTCATCTAGGGTTAAGCTTTCTGCTAAACTTTTATTGAGCTCTCGTCGGGTCACTGCCGTCGTTTCTCCCGTAACCGTTTTCTTCTGGTGGCGGTTACGATGAGCGGCACTAAGCTCGTCCGCCGTGGACAATGTTCTCGGAATCCTCGCCCATGCCTAAGGCCTGGACTGTCTCCACCCATAGAGATAAAGAATGAACCTCTCAGCCCAGGCGGTGACGTGTACGACGAGCGTCTAAAACGGTCTGTTGTCTATCGCTATACTGCAGAAGTGTCACGTGGTGCGAATCTGGAGTTTTTTGCGGCGGTCCCAGGTTTGAACTCCAATTTTCCGTGCGACTGCCCTCGACAACAATTTCCCTTATCTCGGAAAGCACATTACTAAAAATAGAGACAATGAGCTTTCGAACTAAGAATGGTAACTCGGACGTTTTCAGTCCATTGGTTTTCAAAGTCAAATGATCCCAAAACAGAAAAAATTTTGAGGGTTGAAAAAAGAGCTCGAAAAGCATTTATATCCGTCCTTACCCAGGTACATTTTAGATGCGAAACCTTTATTTTCATTTGTCGTTGTTGAACAATGCTTTGGTCGCGTGGCATAAAATGACGTATATGTTCTGCTTGCGACATTGAAAAAGTGACGTTTTACGCCCAAGTTTGCATTCGCAGAGTGACATGGCAATCGAAAACATTTTAGCCGACTGACCAAGCATACTTTTTGGCATTCAGATTTTTAAAACTCGCGGCTTCCTTGCGTACCAACTAAACCCTTGTTTATCTAGAGCAAGCTTTAGTTTTCCCGGGTACACTACGGGGCTCTGTTTGCAATGCGAAGGCAATCGGCGTGTTTTAAATCACCGGTCGACTTTTTACTTTGCGCTGACATTTGTGTCTGTCTTATCTGTCACCGACAGCAGAAAGTCGCATATTTACCACATTTACTCTGTCGGTTTAGATAATCTATTTTATATGTCGAAGTGCATCCAATTTGTAACATTTATATTTCAACCAAAAACTTCGTGCTTAAAACCACCACAGAACCCAGTTTTTGATCTTAAAGCTTGAATCCTTTTCCAACATTAAACAACGTATTCGCATAATTTTAGCTCTACTTAAACTACAAAAAAGTGTTCCTATTTGTGGCAGTTTGAAATGTATATACATATTAAACAAGGAAGGTTTTTTTTTTGGTCTTATGGCGAAGCATACGTTCTCTTGTTATAAAAACGCACTGCTAAGGTGGCCGCACCTGTTTGCGTTCCAGAACAGAAAAAAAAAGTAATTTGAAAATAAAACAGTCCGCTACAGAAGTAATTTAATTTTGGTGAATGAATTTAATTGATCCGCAAAACAACGGAAGCTAAAAAGACCACGAAAAATTTAATTGGGTTGTTTCAATAGATTTAAATAGAAAAAGGGCGTCATTGTAAAGGCATGGTTTCGCTGAACATACAAGAAATTACTAAGTCCAATGGTAGCACTGTTCATAGCCTTTCTGTGCCTTTTATGCGCACTAGGCTTAAAGGCATAGACTTTATTTTTCGCATTCATTGCGCAAGTGTGTTAGGCTTCTTTGCGAAACCCTGTCCTTCCGTCCATCCAAACATTTCTCCAGTCTGCAAGGCATGTGGTGGTGGGCGCGATACAAACGCACAGGCCCTAGAAACACAGAAATGGTCATTGCGGGCGTTGCTCATAACCACCGAACGACAAGTTGCGGGAAAACGCCGCACAATTTGGGATGTTGGGGTGAGGGTGCGTGGGGTGTGGTTTGTGACGTCTCCTTAAGAATCCGTAACGAATGAGGAGTGACGCCGAGGGTATGAACATGGCTCATTGCATGTACCGTATGTGTAGAGATGGGCACGGCAAAAAATTGTGACCCAGTCGGTGACAATTACATTTCAGAGTTTTTACGACATTTTCCGTTCACTTGAATTTTTTGCATACTGAAATAACGTTCCAAAACTTTCGTTACACTCCATGAACTTCTGCGCGTTTTCGCGAGATAGCTGTGTATGCAATGTGGTTCACACAATCTCGTTCAAAAATATATCCTCTGCTCATTTACCGCGCAACTTTTTATTGGCCCACACGAAAACAAAACCAAAATAAATGAAACATGATACTTTACATGCTATTTTATCTTTCATTACTTTTTTCTGGCGAAATTAATTTTTCTTTTGTATTACGAGAGTGCGAGGGCTTAGTTCTATAGTGACGGTTGATCGAAATTAGAACATCCCCAAACAAAACCAAATGCCTAACACCATGTTTTAATAAACTGTTATAGATTTTTGTTAATTGGTTTAAATTATTAAACAATCATCTTACCTTTACAGTCATGCAAGTTTTATGCCGCGGTACTCTTCGACGGTTGGTTTGCTGTTCACTATGCTGCAAATATCAATCCACAATGCCACCCTGTTGGAGTCGGAATGCTTGGAAACACTTCGGGAGGGTTGTTGCACGAGAGTGAAAATAAATTGCGCTACAATATTACGGGCACATACACACAACACGTATGTGTACGTGGTTGGTAAGATCAAGGCGGTATACAATCAATAATAAATATGTATTCTTTGCAAAGCAGCCTCTGACCAAAGCTTGTTTTCAGTTACTTTTGGGATTCATTCCTGGATCCTCCAAAGTTCTGCGTTTCACATATAGAAAAATATGCGCCCGAATGATACCATTGTGTCAGAAAGAAAATATTCGCGTCTACGAAAATTTTTCAGACACTTCGTAAGTAATTCACCAGGGCACCTCATCATCTTTCGGAAAGTTTTTAGCACTAAGGGTTTGGCCGTCCACTGCCGGTTGTTAAAAGAATCTCTTACTTAGGGCAGAACGCATACAATGTGAGTTTACGGGAAGAAATATAGAGGTTCTTAAGCCTTTTTAAGGTGAGCACCGAAATGTTATAAGGCGGCGGTGACGAAATGGAACATGTGAACACAGCACATGGCCAAGCGGCACTTGTATACCAGCCCACCGACTGTATGCATAGAGACAAATAATCAGCTAACGTGCCACAACTAAAGCCCAACAGCTAAAGCCTCAGAACAGCCAAACTTGAAAACAGGTTACATTGCGAATACATAAAAGGCCAATTTTATGTCGCTTTACCACGTTCGAAATATTGCTTTGGGTTTGTTTGTGGACTGCCACTTACATCTCAATTTTTTTTCGTTTCTTGAAGTTTTCTAAAAAAATTGTTCTCCTGCAACATTGATCACATCTAAACCTGTACAACGTCGCTGTGCGGATAAATTTTAAGACGCTGGTTCCAACGATTTTGAAAAATTATTCAAGGAACCATGTTAAACAAATATTTCCTACTGTAAACGTGAAGTTTTTTCAATAGCTTATACTTCTGCCTGTGCTTGGTTTCTCACTGTTTACAACACCGGGTATGAACATTTCCGTGCTTTTTCGAACGGCGCATTCCTAAGTAGGAGACATACTTCTGCTTGCCTGGATTGTAAAAGGTTCGTTTCCGAGATGTCTACATTTTTTTTAATATTTCGTTCTTTTTCACGCAATTAGTATTTGGCACGATTTTTCCTTTGTCCAACTGTCTATAAGTTTGTGTATATGTATACCAAGAGTAATATTTATTTTATTTTTCGATGACTCAGAGTCATAAGGCGGCAAGCTGACTCACTAGTGCACTCTCCCACCCCACCCCCTCATCATTCACAAGTGAGTTATGAGTGATTCTTGCCATGGTTTTGGACTGGCGAGTGCGAGTGTGAGTGAGTAAAATCCCCACACGCAGTTAGTCCTGCTCACCATTCGCGAGTTGGAGCGCCTCTCTCAGCGAGGCCCACTCACCACTCGCGAGTGCGAGAGCCACTCGCGGGGAGCTTTTGTCACCACTTGCGAGGGCGAATGCCACTCACCGTTAATCACGCTCACCACGCGTAACCTCTGAGCCCCGTGCACCACTGAGAACGGCACGCACACTATTCGGGCCATTCGCGCGCCTTAGCGTGGTTGCCGCCATTACGTTCTGGTGGCGTGTGGATGAAGAAATTTGATTTCGATTGACTTGTGATGCCGTAAAGCACTGATACTGTTCGTTTCATAACCATGGAGGGTCTGCTGTGACCAACGCGTGCGAGGGATGATGACAGAGTGGTCACCGCAAGCACGAGTGAGTGCGAGTGGAGTCGGTGAGGAATCAGTATGAGGGCGAGTGGTGAGTGCGAGTGTGTAGGAGTGGTAAGGAAAAGGGGTGGGCGTCAGCGCGAGTGATGATGGCGAGCGGTGAGGGTGAGCGCGATTGAGCGCAAGTAGTCACGGCGAGCGATTGAGTGCGAGTGGTCACGTTACGTGGTGAGCGTGAGCACAGTCCTATGAGAGTCGTGAGTGGAAGAAGTGACCGTGAGGGCGAGTGAGTCGTAGTGGTGAGGACGGGTGGTGAGGGGGAGTTTGAGTTAGTGCTGAGAAGACCTATTTTTTGAGTGAGTGGGTGAGTGAGTGAGTGAGTGAGTGAGTGAGTGAGTGAGTGAGTGAGTGAGTGAGTGAGTGAGTGAGTGAGTGAGTGAGTTAGTGACGTCTAGTTTTGCCGAGGTATGCTTCAGAGTTCTCTGAGATGTTGTGCTCTAGTTATTTTTTCTCTCACTTCATTCCTCATACTCTCTTCCTAGTTGCTTTATCGTTTTTTTTCTTATTCTCATATCTGTGACAACAATTTTCTAGGATCAGCTATATGCATGGACAAACGTACTGAGATATATGTTGGTGACACAGTGTGTAGGGGGCTGAGGACCTCCATCAGGCCGTCTACGCTGTCAGACCAGTCTCCTCACGCTCAAACGACAATTCAAGGTATTTCAATTAAAAACATTCCCACTTTGTGCCCAAATACTTTTTCATCTGGAAGAACTACCTATCACGAGAACGAAATACTTTCTCGTAATTAGGGCTTCCCTACGAAAGACATTTATTAAGCCGGATTCGTAATACTGATGTTCCTCGATTATAATGTAAAATATAAATTATGTGCGTTATTCTGAAATATGCACTATATAGAAATTCGTACTTCAGAAATATTTTACATCGGAAATAACGGCAATCTGGCGGGGATACATAACATATTCGTAAGTTTAAAAGCTTCGTGAATGTGGGGTTCCTAATACGTAGATTTTACTTAGGGGCAAAAGCGCTACAGGTAAGTTGAAGCCAGAAATCCGGACATCCGCTAGGGCCGCTACTGTGGAATACTGGAGGGGACGTGTGTAGGTGGATTGCACTTCCGGCCACCGTAGCAAACGGATGTGTTATGTCTAGCTCCGGCAAAGGAGCCGTATATGGTACCCAGCAGTGCCGCGGCAGTAGCGTAATGGAAAATTCTAGCCAGGATTATCAAGTTCCTTTTCTATCGTTGCCATCAAGTACGCCTATTTTGAACACCGTATTTCTACATGCGGACGTTAAAGCTAGGCCATACAGGGTCGAACGTTCCGTGACGAACTCATTCATTTGGGACTGTTCCAAGACGTCCTCGCCCTTGGGGCTTACCAAGCAAACCACCTGTAGGCTGTAACTTTCAAGGACGCTGAAGGGAAGAGGAAGATCACCTCTGCTGGCGAATGCACAGCGAAGGACCATCGTTGCCTTGTGGTAGACCCCTGTGACGAGAAAATACTTGGCCGAGGTTAAACTGAGTGCTGCACAACATCCCCGACGACGAGATCCATGTGGCTGTGGTTTCCTATAGGGAGGTTACGGAGCTAACAGGGGAAAAGTGGCGAAATCAGAGCTTCCCCGAGAAACTGTCAACAACCCGCTCCGTATCCCTGAAGCTCAATGCCGGCCTCACTGTGGACGGCCTACCGCAACAGCTGCGAGTAGGTCCAGACGTGGTGCTCTTGGCAGTGCCTGGGGAGACGGATGCGCATTCTGTGCGCTGTCGTGGCACTGGACATATCCTACAATTATTTCGAGTCCCGAGTTGCGCGCAGTGCCGAAGCTTCGGTAACGAAGAGAACAGTGCGTCAGGACTTACGCTACCATTGCCGGCCCCATCCTGCGTGAGGATATCAGCGATTACATCATGATGAAGCCGACAACGAGGACACCCACACGCTGGGGGCCTTTGTGCTGCGTTAAACATCCGGCTTTTTCTCGCAGACAACTCCATTTCCCAACTCTCTCTCTCTATCCGCAGAACTGCAGATAGCAGCGGCAACGTTTGTTGCATTCTTCGGCGGTACCATATAGTACGACTTCTCGATTATGCAGCAGGGATGTTTGCTGTACCCTTCGGCGCTCCTTTGAAAATTCTCAAACATTCACGAGGAGGTAATGACTGACTAGAGGAGCGGGCGAGATAGTAGACAGAGACTCACCGCTCCAAATTATCCTGGACGTTTTTTCTGTGCGATCCTATTGTTTTCCCCCTAGTAAGGACGATTTCGAGGTCAGAGTCATAAGCAGATTGCCGAATGTGTGTGTAAGCACCCTTCCGTACGGCTAATAATGACGCTAGAAATCACTCTTAGCAAAACGTCGCTCGCTTCCGTCAGTTATAGAGCCATCATATATTTTATATTTACTGAAGAAGAGTTTTGTTACTTAAGGAAACAAGGATAAAAGTCAACCAACCTTTCTACCGTAAAGTGTGAAGCAATAGTACGAAAAGCACTTTATATTGACAAGTGGGCAAGTGACCTGCTTGCGAGCTGAGACTTACGATCATATTTCGCTGTTTGGCGTGACCTCAGCACCTGCCATTTTCCAGAGAGAGATGGACAACCTGTTCAAGGGCATAAGACACGTAACGGTGCACTTGTACGGCATCCTGGCGACCGGTACAGACGACGGTAACCACCTGCACAACCTGCATGACGTCCTGGAGTGGTTGAAGGAAGCCGGGCTGAAGGTCAAGCTACATTTTGTGACTCGGGGCTTAGTTCTGTTTTAAAAACATTCAAGAAGATTTAATATCAACACACCTCCCTCCTTCTCAATACGGCCCTCAAGTCATAGAGTGGGTAGCCCTTGCTACGCTGCTCTCTAAGTGGTCCCTGGTCCGGCTTCTCCAAATCGTCGTTTTTAGCTCTGGGCGCTACACAGCAGTGTTCTTCTTGTAACTCTAACGAAAGAATGTGTGCCTGCTCCGAGATGCAGTTTCTTTTAGAACAGGCTTTAGGGCTATCTTGTTCCAGTTGATACATGCACCGAGCGGCCCGACGCCAAGCCTTCCGCTTGGGTTCGAACCCCCCGTAATAGCACTTGCAGCGCGACTCAGAGGGCCGACAGTAACGTAGAGGTCCTGGCGAACGTGTTACTGCACTTTTAGTTGTCCTCGCCTAGTGGTTTCGGGAACTGGCTCCAAATTAAACTTAGTCTGCCCGCGTGGCAAAATCACCCTAGGGTTCGTCTGTGTGAACCTCCTGGGCAGTTAATCAAAGCCCAGGCAATCAAAACATGGCTAAATCGAAAGAACAGGAGCTGTAGAATTGAGAACAGGAGCTGTAAAATTGAGTCGTCGTGTGGAAAAAGTAGTTGTCTTCGCGACTCCCAGCTCAGCTAATTCAATCTGTTCCGTTGAACGCGACAGTTCCATGTTCTTACGTTTTGCGATTAGTTTCATCGTTGTCCGAATTAGTTTTCAACCTTGTTTCCTACAGATTACCTTCCCACAGCTGCTGCTGATTCTACGATTGCTGTTGTTAGATTGTCATTCAGCAGCAAGTTGGGCATTTCTTGGCGACAGACGACAGTAGCAGTGATGGTGGCGAGACGGTCACGCCATTTAATGACGCGCTCGTTTTAGAGGAGCTGCGATGGCACGACACTTCGCTCTGAGAAACGCTCATGTCGGCGTTGAGTGATAGAGGCGTCTACAACACTCTAGAAAGTGTTGTCGACTTCGACACGTAGGAGTCGGCTGAAAAAACCAAGCGAGCAAGAAAGCAAGCAGACGGCGTGGAAAGACATTCCCAAGGCCGCAGACACACAGTCCTCTGCCGAGTCGACCCGACAGACCAACAATCGACGTAACAGGCTTGTTTTTGCTTCCGCTTGGACAGGGTTCTTCTACGGCATTTCCACGTTACTGCGCAGAGTAATTCCTCACTTGTACTCCTTCCTTGGGTCTGATAATAATCTTAGCACCTTCTTTGGGGAGACTGGAAAGTCTTCTGGTATTTACGACGTTGAAGCGCGGTTTCTGCGCAGCGTTCGCGTGGCTGAGAAAACAAGTGCGAGCTGAAAATGTTTAAACTTCATTAAAGTCCGGTTGAAGTAGCCGAGAATTCTTACATTTCAGCTTTCGTAAGAAACTTATAGAGGACTACCAATAACGCGTTAACTAGCGGAAAAGCGAAAAATGGCAGTTTATGCGGCGGTAAGTGACCTTGCTCCTTTAAAGCGCCCTCTACTGCCTCATCTTGTGCCAAAGCACGAGGCGCAGCTCACGCAGTTTTTGCTGTGAAATAAATACATGAAGGGTGAGTGCACACACAACCGACCCACTGCAGCACCCGACGTTTCTGTGATGTTGCTTGTGTTACTAGTGCTAACCAGGCTGTTTGTCTCCCGTGGCGTAGAATATGTGGCCATAAGACGGCTTCAAGCACTGTCTTTAATTTTCTTCGGCCTGCGATCGAAGCACGGTCAGTGACGCCTAGGTTGCATGGTGGTGGTTGCTATCCACTATGTTCGCTCACATCGCTCCATGTCTCCACAACTATCCCGACGGTGGTACGGACAGATTCCGGAGGTGCAACGTTGCTGCGGCCACACTACAACACATGATCTTGCAATGCCCCAGTAAACCCCAAGCCTACGAGGAAGGGATACATATATATGCCACAATACATGGAGCGAATATGGGAGCAAAAGTCGAATAACAACGCCCGGCGGCGGGCGCCCGATGCGTGGCGGCGGAAGTAACTTCGTCCCCCGCGTATCTAGCTGGGACAGAAAAGTTCGTCGGCGGCGAAGCAGCGGCGAAGCGAAGCTACAAACCTAAGGAACCAATCAGGCCTTCTGATTTCCCCTCCATGGCGTGTGCAGACTGCTGGCGGACAGACGCTCTGGCAGCTTAAAAAAAAAGAGGTTGATTGACGTAGTCTTGGCTCGCTCTTACACTAGCTAAAAAAATTATAAATCCCAGACCATTGAAGAAAAGCAGTTTGCGAACAAAGAATTCCGCCAGATTTTGATAGCTCGAGACGCACGCGTAAAGGCCACAATACATGGAGCGACGAACAAGACGACGAACAAGGCCCGGCGGCGTGCGCCTGACGCGTGCCGGAGACCGATCTAGCCGGGTCAGAAAAGTTCGTCGGCGCCGCATCGGAACCGAGTGGCAAACAGAAGTGGCAAATTAGGTCTTCCGATTTCCGCTTCATGGCGTATGGCGTGTGCAGGTTGCGGCAGACGGCCGCTTTGAAAGAGTTTGATAGGTGTAAGCCTTGCCCCGCGCCTACTCGATCTAAAAAAAACGTATTGCAAATCGGAGATTGATTGAGGAAAATATAGTTGCAAGCGCAACACCACCTTCACCCAAGTACCGTCGCGTCTGTCGCCGAAATGGGCATGTACGATAGCTTTTACTAGCTTAATTAAAGGCGATCCGGCTACACAACTTGCATTACCAGAAACACGAGGCCCCCCTGGAAGACCAGATGATGAGAGACAGGCTATAGCACTGCAAGGGCATTTAAAATACAGCAATCAACTAGAAGCAGCCAGCCGTATGTATTCAGAGTTGGGCTTCGTGCTGTAGTTTCCACTAAAGCGCCCTCTGCCGAGATGGAGTAGCGGTGGAATGGCGGCTTCAGGTTCCGTGACTCGCTGGTTCCAATCTTCCCTGGCATTCGTCTTTTTACGGCTTTTAGCGCTTTTTAAAGCTAAAAACAAATATTTCAGCATCAGAAACGCCCCCACTAGTCACGCAGAATCGTCAAACGACGTACAACACAAGCGAGAAGCTCCTTCACTGTGTATGTTTACTGAACGCCGCCATTGTTTCTGGTCATGGAGGTTCAGCTAGCCGCACTGGGAGCAACCCAGCGCCGGCCTGGCAGCAGACGCCGTGTCTTCGCTACATGTAATTCAGCCCGACGAGCATGCGGCGTCCTGCCGCGCGAGTGGTTCCGCCGCTCGAGCTTCGTCGGGAAAATCGCTCCATGCATTCTGCCCTTAACGCGGTCCCGACCCAACTGCCATGGCTCATGTCGCTGATAGCATTTATTAGGCTAAATAAAGAAGATCCCGCTGCAATACTTGTAATATTATCACCAATTGGCTCATATACAAGATCGGCACGTCATGAACAGGCGGTATCAGTGCGAGGGCCTCTTAAATATGATAGAAATTGGAAGCAGTAAGCCGTATGCATTGGCCGCAGAGTAGGACATGCTATGATGATGATGATTGGTGGCTTTCCCTTTGAATCGGGGCGTCGGTTGTCAGCAACCGACTTGCCTGTTTTATTACGTTTACTTGCGCTACTCCCAGATAACCTATAGATTTGCTTCGTCCATCCCATCTCTCCCTCTTTTCTGTTTTAAACTCATCGCCCCCAGCCTCCTTTTTTCTCCCCTCGCTGTTCTAAATTCTCGTCCACATGATTACTCCGCCTGCGTACCCATCCCTTCCCTACTATTCCTCCACCACCACTCCAGTCGCCTCTTCGTCACCTCTATGGCCTTGAAGTTGAGGTTCCCCCTCGCCCCAAATCCCAAAGCCTCCGCCAGCGTCGTTTCCCCCTCACGCCGCGGTGGCGGTATCTCTGTGCAGCGCCTGACAATATGGTCTATAGTTTCCCGATCACTGCCGCAACATGCACACGCTTCATCCTGCTGCCTGTAGCTACCCGTGTATGCCCGGGTTCTCAGGCACCCTGCCCGTCCCTCGAAGAGAAACGCACTGCCTCTCGTATTGCCGTAGAATCCCTCCTTCTTAATGTCCCGTTTCTCTGCCCTATAAGTCTCCAAGGTTTTTTTTCGCTTCCATTCTCTGTGCCACTTCGTCGTCTCTGCTGCCTTTACCTGCTTTTTAACTGTTGTGTAAACCCCGCTTTCCCTACCGACTTTCCGTACCGCTTGGTCAGCTGTCTGGTCCTCCGTCTCCACCGCGTGTCCACGCTCCTCAAATACAGGTACTTAAACACCCTCGCGGCCCATTTTTCGTCCTCCATGTCACGAAGTCGCTCCTCAAACTTTATCTTGCTTTGCGCCTGCCTCACCTCAAAAGACGACCAGCCCATATGCCCTTGTACCGCTTCATTTGTAGTTTTACCGTGGGCCCCTAGGGCCAATCTGCCTACCGCCCTCTGATTTACTTCCAGGCCCGCTTGGGTCTCTGGCTTCATGCACAGAACCGAATTAGCTAAAGTTATTCCTGGTACCATGACCCCTTTCCAGACTCCCCTTACCACCTCGTATTTGCTGTATCCCCAGAGGGCTCTATGCTTCACTATAGCCGCGTCCCGTCTTCCTTTCGTCTTAAGGTGAGCCTCATGCGCCTGCGTGTAATCTTCGCTTTTGTTCAGCCATACTCCTAAATATTTATACTCTTTCACCAATGGTATTTCTACTTGCTGCACTGATACTGTTTTGTGCTCCTCGCCGTCATTAAAGAAAATGATCCCCGATTTTTCTCTGCTAAAGGATAGCCCTAGGTGCGTCGCTTCTTAACCGCATATATCCATCAAGCCCTGCACTGTAAACGTAAACTAGCCGGAAATGGAGTTTTAATCAAGTAATGTGCCCTGAAAAGTACTTATAGCAAAAAATGTACTCCCTAGGCATGGTCTAAAAAAGTGGACGAACCTCGATGGTAGTACCGTTGCCCATCCGTGTAGCAAAATGGAGGATTTAGAACGACGTAACACCATTTGTGAGATGGCGTTCGGTTCCTTGTTTATTACCACGTCCAGAATAAACTCCCCATCTGGCATAATCATCTCAAGCGGGCGGTCGCCATGTTAGTCTTCTGTTGTTTCCGTGTATCAGCACTTCAACCGTGACCTATTGCTAATTAGAACGAGTAAGCAGGACGCGACGGTTGCATGCAGCTACAAATCCGATACCGTACGTATACCCGTATAGATGCTTCAGCCAGTGCGATCACAGGCATACAGCGCGGCCGTGTTGTTTCAATCTGTTTATTTTGGCGATAGGTGTTGTCAAACTCTGCTGATAACAAAGAGACAGTTCTCGCCGTTGCAAACCATTGCAATGCTCATCTGCTTCGCTTGCTTGCGCATACATAGACGATTGAAATTCTCGTGCCAGCGAGCCAACGCAGCCCGACTGCAGCGACTCAACTTGCCCTGGTGGCACGGCTTGCTGCCCAGATGTAAACAACCTCCGTGCTATCAATGCAGCGCGGCCGGTGACTCGGTGCGGCCGGAGCTTCAAGCCTCGCCTTGGGCCATCGTTTTTTCTTATTTGAGAAGCACTAGTAGTGCCATTTGTTGGAAAGATTTTTATGTGCTCTGTGCTCCTGTCAGTCGAGGAACGGCCGCTATCAGCATTTGGATACGGCGACAGCTGCGGACAGCTCGCTGGTAACTGGTCTGTCATCAGTCGATGCGTTTGTCAAACGTTTGGATAGGGTTAACTGCGAAGTACCCGTGCCGCACACAGCACGTACACGCACGGGCAAAGAAAAAAGCGCACACTCGTTTTATTGTACTTGTTTGTGGATTTTGGGGTATGCATTCGCATTCTTTTGTAGGCCGGTTTGTAACAGGGCATTCGAGATGAAATCGTTTGTCGCGCGCGGCGCGTTTCAAAGCAACGTGACGGTTACTCAGGTAGCCGAATCGCCTGCGACAGCGGTGCTTCGTCGGGCCCGGTCGGTGAATATTGTGAGACTCTGTCTCTCATATGCATCGAACTGCTCGTGTTCTTTTTAGTTAACTGCTATACTTTGTAATATCTATTTGTTAACGCTCCTGATGGCTTGCCTGTCCAAATATAAGTCTTTGTGTTGTTTTTGTTGAAGGCTCTGACTCATTCTTAGCGCTCTGGTCGGCGAAAGCCGCAGATCAGACGGCCACCCCCTTCGAAAACTGCGCCCTGTAGATTCGGTGGGGTTGTTTGCTCGCTTGAGTCGACTCTTCACATCTAACAGCGCACCCTATTAAGGAAACGGTGACATGCGCAAAAGATGCTAAGTGCCTATCGAACGATTAAATGCACATAGTGTGGACCACGACGGCGACGTGGTTCGAAACCGAAATGTTTTTATTCCCTTTAGGATGATAATGAGGGGTCTGTATACAATCGGGGCCCGTCAGTCGCCAGCTACGGCCACGTAATTAAAAACACAAATTCATGCCCTTATGGAAGAGAACCGAGTTTGCCGTAGCATGACACAAGTCTGCCGGGCATAAAAAAGGATATCATTTTTTAGAAGAACAATGCACACACTTATTTTTTGTTGGTAATAACTTTGTCATAATCAATACTAAGACCATACACAAAAATTACTCGATTCATCTGACACTCGATTTTGACACGGAGCTTGCAGCTCCAAAAAGTGCACTGTGGTTTTGCGTGACGGAAACTTCTGCAATCAGGGAAAATAACTAAGGCAGGTGTGTGTGACTTGCAGCGTTGGTACATTTGCGAGAATAGCGTTTCCATTTCAGCTGTTTTTTTTTGTTTCCATGCAATCACAAGTCATTTGGTGCCATGAACGAGGTTTACGTTAGCTAACAAGGCTGTAGTAACGGTTGCGGCTACAAATGACCTTATGCACCAATCATGCTTGTCAGCTCGGTGACACAGAATATTAGGGTGTCAGAATACGGCTGACTGAGTCGCCTAGTTTATCACTACTGTAAAAAAAGAAAGTGTTTTCTGACCCAGTGAAGGACTTTCCTGTATGACTAGCTGTGTTATGACAGATGACCATACTTGATGAGACAAGCCGTAACAAATTAGCTTTGGATGTAACAACAGGAGGGAAATAGGTAGAGGTATCTGCAAGTATAACTGAAACAGTGGGTGCCTGTCCGGCATGAATTCATTATTTGCTGACACGATTTTCTTCTGCAGATCCTGATACATGATCGAGTTGAATTACTTCATAGATCTTAAGGCAGGATAGACTGTGCTGTACCAGGCAAGGCTGCATTCGGAAACCAAGTTGGCCCCTCCAGCAGAAGTGAGTATTGCCACGGCTTGCAACAGCCGTCCAGCTCGCAAAAGCTGCACTTTTTTCTATGAAAGTGAGCCACCATGGTAGGGGAGAGGCAGTGTAAGGGTTTGCATCTTTAACTGTGTGCCCACTCACTTGAATAGATGCAAGCTGGCATCTTAAACCAAGAAACAGCAGTTAACAAAATCATGCAATCCCAAAGTGTTTTTCAGTCAAAAACAAAAACTAATCTATCAACCTACAGAGACTTGCATTTTATCTTCACTGTCATTTAAAGTTGTGCTCGAGTATATTGTGCGGAAGTAATATCTTTTTTATTGCTGCAAAAGCCACGACGGTTAATGTACTGGCACTTGGTTTTATGAAGCCTTTGCATTCCTAATTTAGGAACTGGAATTCGCAGGGAACCTGGGCTTACAATTTTAATACTGTACCGAATTATTATGTTCATTTAACCATAGTGTCTGTTTTGAATTTTACGTGTGGGGCATTTTTTTTTTCTTTTTTGCTTTTTCAGGCAGATGTTCCTCTGACTCCCTGCCTGCATCCGGTGAACGGGGAAGTTAGCCTCCACATCGATGGCCAGCGTGTCTTGACTGCATCATCTTTACTGGGAGGACTGTGTAGTCTGTTTGCATCATTCTGGGTTTTCAACATTCAATATCCCAAGAAAGCACACAGAGCTCTAATGTTTGTGGAACATGCCTTTTTGGACCTTGCCAGCACCAAACCACGTGTGAAGGATTTAAAACTAATTAACTTTTATCGCATCAATATCACTCACTAATATTTGTTTTCAATCCTGTAATCATTGGATAGTAGTCAAAAAGAATTCCGTATTATATTTCTGACTTTTTCTTTTTCTTTTTTTACTGAAAAGTGAGTATTTGATGGGCCGTTCTGTATGCTGATAATACAGCTATCTTTCAGTTAAGCAATAATATTTACAAAAATAATTAACTTGAAACAATTATCTAAATAATATTGGCAACTGGTGCGAAATGAATCAACTAAAAATTATCCGAAAAACACGAATTTCATAGCTTTTTGTTCTCACTCTAAAGAAGCTGTCGCGATACCACCCATTCTGTTCTATATCATTGCAATTAACCCGTCAGACTCGGTCACTTTTCTTGGCGCATTTGTGTCTTTATCAAAACGCACTGGTATTTTCCGCAGCATATTTTTCGTTCTTTATATTACTCATTTATCCGTAGCCATCTCACTGCAGTCTGTCTCCTACATCATTTATCTCTTGTGCCTTTACTCACCTACAAAATGCTTGTTACCTTTCAATATTAAAATTGTTGCACAGTTCTCGCTCATTTCACCACAAATTGAAAAACTGTTTTGTTGTAAACCACTGCAACCAATTTTTCTTCACTTTGTGTACTTAGTACTGATGCGTACTGATTAGTTCTGATAAATACTGACGCGTTCTCGATCCTCTAGTATTATATAATGATTTCACTTACCACGCGGTTGTGTTTGTGCCTAGCTATTTTTCAAGTATTTCCAGTTCTTGTATTATTATTGTGTCTACAATTTGTTCAACTAGCACACAGCTCTCGCTCATTTCACCACCTACTGAATTTTTTTTGTTGTTGTAAACTACTGCAACCATTTTTTTCACTGTGTATTGAGCACTGATGTGTACTGCTAAGTTATGATAAGTACTGACGCGTTCTCGATTCGCTAGTATTCTATAATGATTTCACTTACCATGCGGTTGTGTTTGTGCCTATCTTTGTTTTTCGCGTATTTCCAGTTCTTTGAGTAATATTGTTTCTACGGTTTGTTCAACTAGCATCGTATTGCTGTTTTCAATTCCTAACTGGCGTGTTATTTAGCAATGTACCATTTGTGATTTCCAATATGAGGTCGCCATAAGTATTTATTTCGGAACCTCCTTGTGTACACCATGTACAATGTAAGCTTGCCTGCGAAAGTTCGTTTGAAATAAACCTGAAATCGAGAAAAACCGTGTGAAATCAGTACTCCCGCAGGGAACTAGAAATTCTCCCTTGTTGCCTTGAAAACCTCCTTTCGGAAGGCCTACAAAACTCCCCAAGCTTTCGTCAAACTCCATTCAAAAGAACTAAATGCTTCCCTTGAACCTCCTAAAAACGCCCCTAAACTAACATAAGTACTTCCAAAGGGAGCTATAATAGGCTCCTATTCAACCGCCTAAAAAATCCATAAACATCACTTAAAAACGCCCTTCAGGAAGTAAAGAATACTCCATTTTGATCTCCTTAAATTCTCCCGAACATTCCTTAACACTCCCTAAATACCTCCTTTCTATAACCTAAAAACGCCCTGTTTTGAGGAGGTAAACAAAACCCTCCCTGTTCCATGTAGTAAAAAACTCCTACAAGGAGGACCACTAGAGGACAGGCGAAAAAGAACCTCTAGGGAGTATGTGGGAGGAAAAAAAGTTTAGAGTGTGCATACTTATCCGGTTGTCCGCCATCAACAATATGTCGTCTGCATACATTAGTCCCGGAACCCGTTGTTCCACCACCTTCCCGTTTTTCATGTAGGATAAGTCGAAACCCCATCGTGCTGACTTCTAGCTTCCTTTCTAACCCCGTCATGTAGATCATGAACAGCAGCGGGAGAGGAATCCTTGTTTCAAACCCTTGTCGGTGTATACACGCCTATTGTATGTTACCCCTCCCACACTATTTGCACTTGGTTCTCCCGGTATAGCTCCCTGAGTGAGCTAATGAATTCCTGCCCCAACTCCCGCGTTCTCCAGGATACTCCAAAGCCGCTCCCTGTCTTAATTATCATACGCCGCTTTAATGTCCAGAAAGGCTAACCACAAAGGTCGGTTTTTGCGTCTTCCGCCACCTCTATGCATTGGCTTACCACGAATAAGTTGTCGTATAGTCTTCTGTCCTTTCGAAACCTATTTTGAATCTCCCCTAATATCCTATTTCTTCCACCCACTGCTCTAGTTTCGAACTTCACTGCCTGCATTGCTAACCTGTACAGCACTGACGTGACGGTTACTGGCTTATACGGGGCTTGGATTTGTCCTGAGTCCTTTGCCCTTGTACACTATGTTCATCCTGCTCATTTGCCACGCGGCCGGAATTGCCTTTTCTTCTATCCTTGTTCGGATGGCTTGCAGTAGCTTTCCCTTGCTCTTTGGTCCTAACTGGTTAATCAACTCCATCGGTATCCCATCCGTGCCTGCCGCGGTATTCTTGGGGACATTTTTCTCTGCTCTTTTCGATTTCAGCTTGTCCCCATCTAATCTCCCAGACATTTCGGCCTACCCGCCGCGACATCTCTGTGTCGCTGCGGGGCCTCTTCATCCACCTTACCGAACTTCTCCGTGATGATTTTGTGCAGGTATGCTAATGCTTCCTCTCCCTTGAGCATCTTCCCCTGCTCGCTTTCTATAGTACCGCCTTCTGTGGGACTCGTACGTTTCCCTAATGCCTGCACATGGTTCCAAAACCTTTTCGGCGCGTCTCTACCCCTTCCTCGTATTTGTGCTACCCATCGCTCGCGGTCCCCCTTTATTTTCGCCTGCACTAATTGCTGCGCTTCCTACTTCATTTGCTTATACTGCTCCCATTTTAGGTCCACCTTCTCCTGATGTCTCCCCATCCTCTTGGTCTGCCTGTGCTCTCTGGACGCCTGTTTACGCCTCTCTATCGCCGCCTTTATTTCCTTGTTCCACCAGCTATTGGGTGTTTTTTTTTCTCTCTCCATCGATTGGCCCCCTCTGCCTTGACAATTGTTTCCTGCATAGTCTTGATGAGACTGTCATATTCCCACTCTTCTCCAGGATTTCTTTCTATGTCAGCCTCTATGCTTTTGGCTATATCCGCAATTTGTTTGCTGTTTACCCTTGTGCGCTGCCCCGGTCGACCCGTTTTTTCACCCCCCAGTTTCCCAAAACTCAGGTTTATGCGCTTGTGGTCACTGCCCAGACTGTGGCCCCCTTCCTCATATATGGTCATTCCATCCAATCATTCATTAAGACATTCTGAAATAAGGCAGTGGTCAATACTCGACGGTCTCCTACCACACTCCCACGTTATTTGACCCTCGCATTTTTGTTCCCTATTTACTATGATCTGCTTCTGGTACTCACACATATCTAGCATTAGATTTTCGTTGAAGTCGGTGTACCCGTGTAGATCTTCAATGTGGGCGTTCATGTGCCCTACCAATATACCTCCCCCGGAACGTTTCAAATCTTCGATGTCTTTTTTAGACACACCCACCAGTTTTTCGTTTTGTTCCTTGCTATCCTTACCCGTCCACAGGTAAGACACCCCTAAAGCCACCTCCCTACCCCCCACTATCCCTTTCATCCACACATGTTCTTTACAGTCTTCTTTCACTCTCTTCCAATTAGTCCCCTGCCGTACCAGCATACCTACTCCTCCGCCTTTTCTCAATCCAGCCGTCCTGTTAAAACCTTCCCATACATACGCTCCGATTACTGGAGGTTCCTCCAAGTCCCGTAGGTGCGTCTCGGTAACAGCGTATGCCTGGATATCTTCCTCTTCTAGCTGCTTAGTAATCTCCATCCACTTCTCTCTTTCCTGCCACCCTGCATGTTTATGCACGCGATATTCTGTTTCCCCCCCTCTCCTTCTTTACACGCCGTCGTCGTCCCTTTCGTTTGCCTGCAGCGATCTGCACCGTCCGCGCTATCTCCTTTTGCTCCTTGCATTTGTCTACGCCATCTTCGCAAAGGCCTGTGGGCCCCTAAAAAAGCTACAGTTCGCGCCGCGTGTCGTCTTCCGATGGCTGCTCCCACCTGCCCGTTGAAATGCACTCCATCACGCTGGAACGCCCCCTTTCTCCGGCCCATCCCATCGGACATCCCTGTTGATGTCTACTACAGGCGAAACTCAGCTCCTTGGCCCAGCTCCCGTATGTCTCCGTTTACCGCTACAACTTCCCTTTCCCACATGTACCCCTCTATCCCAATTATCTCTGGTACTGTGCTCACGACGACCTGCACATGTGGGCACACCGCCCGAAGTTCCTTCACCCCCTTTTCGATCTGCTTGCGCACTCCCGCGCCCCTTCCCTGGAGAACGTCATTGGTTCCTCCTGCGATAATCACTATGTTCTGCCACTGCATATTTTCCCAACATTTTATCCCTTTGCCTTTTCTAAACCAACTACCCTGATCATCTTGCCTCCGGAACACGCCAACCTGCACACTCTCGCCCTCTCTCACACGGCCTCTAATCTCCATTTCTGAGTACCGCAAGTTGGAGTCCCCCGCCACGATCACCATGCACATTTCTTCCTTTTCCTGGCTGGCCCCCCCGGCGCGGCCACCTTCTCCCGCGCCGGCTGAGTCAGCGCCAGTCCGGGATCTCTTCTTTCCGGCGTGGCGTCTTTGTCCTCCTCCTTTCCCTTCTCGGGGTCAAGCACTGCCGACACATCTTGCCTCGTGACCTGCTTCATCGTTTGTTGGGATGTCACCCTTCGTCGCCAGTTTGACCTCCATTTGCGCCAACCTCGCTTCGAGTGCCTTCCTCTGCTCTGTTTTATCCTTCAAACTCCTCCTGTAGCTCACCTACCTGAACTCTGAGCTGCTCCTTTTCTTCCTCGAGCCGTCGAGGCGCGACTTCTAGCGACACGCACTCTGCACATGAAGACCTGCCCTCCCGCATCCTCGACCCGACTCGAATCTCGTCTCCTCGAGCGGGTATTCGTGCTCGCACCCCGTGCACATCACACCCGGCTTCTTCCTCTGAGGCATGGTACTGCCCGTCCAAGTCGTGCCCAACTCTAGCTTACTTCACTGCCGCCTTCTCGCGCGCTCCCCTCCAATCTAAAAGTAAGCCGCAACGTGCGATTCTTTCCTACAGCATCAATTCTTCTTTCACGAATTACCAACGCTTACAAACCACCACGTGCAACAACCGCGCGACACCTCTGATTCGGTCACTTCCCTACGCTAACAACTACCGCCCCTTTCAACTAACCTACATCTCTCTCTAAAACATGGTCACCCTAAAGAAGGAATAATCAATTTGAAACACTTATCCGTTTTCGTCGTCGATGCCTCCGCCGCGCTCCTGTACGTCCGCACACCTCGACAAGCTCCACTCGACTCGATATTTTGCATGAAGGCGCCATCTGTTGACATGAACGTTAGGTAAAACGCTGGCGTCATCAACGGTGCTGTGGAGGTCAGTAATTCGATTCTCCGCCGGCGAGTTTTTTTCTTGTACTGCCGCTGACGCGTTTCAGAACTGAAAACGAATATTTCAGCAGAAGAAACACCTGTGACTCACGCCGAATCGCCGAACAACGTGCAACAGAAGCAGGAACGTATAACACAAGCAGGAAGCTCCATCACTGAGTCTTTTTACTGAACATCGCCATTGATTTTAGGCGGCGACGCGGTGACAGGTAGCGTGCCTGCGCTCCACGTATATATAGTTTATTCCGACTACCACACGTCGTCCTGGCGAGGAAGATTTTCCGCCACGCCAAATTTATCGTGAAAGTTTGCTGTGTGTATTCTGGCGTTATGAAGTGGCAAGCAGCGGGAAGCGGCCTTGCTTGCCTGTCTTCCCGGTATACCAGCCGCTTTTAAGTAACAGGCAGAAAACGCCCCCAGGGACCACAGGTTCCTCCCCGCCGTCTGATGGGATGATGAAAGCGTGACGGTCTGGCGTGGGATACTCGTCTTTCGCAGTGATTACAATAAAGGTTTGTCTCTCTTTCCTTCTCTCCCTCTCTCTCTCTCCGTCGTCGCCGCAAAGTGGTTACAAAAAAAGCACGACGTAAAACACTTGCCTCTCTTTGTAAGCTCGCTGGTACGATCAAAATTTCCGCGACAATGTGTTCCGGCTTCGGGCTGGGCCCCAAAAAAGCCATACCATGGCATTTAAACATCTCTAATATTAAGTGCTTCTTTAGCTACCGCCGAAGAAAAACGAAGTACATATGGTAAACAGCAACTTTACAGTAATCTCCTCCCTCAAGGATTTACGTAATACTCTAGAAAGTTCGGGAACACTCTGAAGGACTCAAGTTACAGATGCTGCGGGAGAAGCAATCTGAGGAGCGGGAAGTAAGGTCGGCTATTGTATTTAATCAACTGTCAAAAGCTTTTGTAGCTGCGAGGGTTTGTTTAGTTTCTAGCAATCTTTGGACACGTCAGACGACCTGCTGAACAGCGAGACGTTGGGCTCCGGACAGTACCGCGACAGCGTTTTTCAGTTTGACTGCGAGTGTACGTCTCAAGCTGCAGGGATGCCGGCCTCCAACACTACGCCGCGCCACCGTCTACCCATTACCAACCGGCTAGTTCAAGCTTCCCCAACTAGCACTTTTGAACTTGGGTGGGAGCTGCATATCATGGTAATGATTTTGAATGTAGTTTGGTGTCGCAGAGCATAACAAAGGCGAGCTCAACATGGCTACCAAGTTTCACTACTTAAACAACCTTGTGACAGGAACAGCCTCATAGAAAATACCAGGATTGAAAGCGACTGAAGAGTGCTACAAGGACCCATAACGATACTGAAGAAACATTTTGGAGATGACAACATCATCGTGTAACATGCTCTGCTGGGGGAACTCCTGAACTTGAAACCGGTGTCGTCGTCATCATACGTAAGAAAACTCGTGAAACTTTATGACACGTTCCACACTTACATTGGACACCTCAAGGCGCTTGCCACGAGCTTGACCACCTATTGCACCACGCCTCGTGAAATCCTGCTCCGGGTCCTGCCAACGAATATGTTCCTGTAATTCCATGAGGCGGAAAGAAGTCATCTTCCTCAACTGGTGTTTCACCATAGAAACATGGTGACGCAACTCATTTAACGGCCACTCCAGCGCAGGATCCTCAGTTGTTCTTAGGTTTCTTCGACCAACAGCTGATGCTTCAGGAGGCTGTTGCTAAACGCACCGCAAAAAAATTCATCGCACCCCAGTAGAAGGGCAAAAACCTTACAACTCGCGGGGCGTTTCAACAAACTCGGCTCTGCAAGGCTTAGCAAATATTCCCCAGCAGTGCTTGATTGGCCACAATGGAAATTACGCTACGGAAGCTTGCTATTCGAACTAACGGAGCCTCTCACGCAAAACAGAGGTGCTTGCGAATGCTGGGCGGTGCTTGTGTTGCCTGAAGAAGGCCCACAGGGAAAAGAGTGCAGAAGCCAGTCAAAATATGGAACGTGCGCGACAAGGCATGCATCATGTGTGTGCCCCTATGACAGTCCTAAAAACCAAGCCGACATAGCTTCCAAATGAGCAGGCTCCATCATGATGCTGCAGACTCCGAAAAACTACTATCTAGCGACAGCCACACTACCGCTAGAATCGAAGTGTATGGACTATTTTCTTTTTGGAGCCGACACTAGGGAACGAGTGATCGAGATACGCAAGGAAATTGAGCTCTTCCGAGAAGCTTCCGTAAACATCTGCAAATGTGCCAGCAGCGACACTGTTGTAGCTGCCGCCTTCGATGAACGGGTGTCTTCGCCGGCAAAATCCCTCCTTTCTCGCGCTTTTGTACCCTAGACGTACTGGTCCGTCACCAAAAAAGCAGCCAGATGCCTTTTGTTCAAGCCCAGACCATCCTGCGCTCCATCGAAGCACACCAATTCAGCATAGAGGGAGCGTCAGAGAATAAAGGAAATCTTCGTGAGCAAATATCTACAATACATTTCACCGTCTTCCCGGAGGGGAACCCTGAGTAGTATGCGAAGGAGCCATGGGGTGGACTCAAGTTCCCATTAATGTTCAGTTCGATCGTGGCGTTGCGGGAGGAGATGGGGGGGGGGGGGGGGGTAGCGGAGCGCGTGCGTGCGCGCGTCATTTATACCGCGGAGCTACAGTGCCGCCCCCATCGGAGTATGCAGCGGCTACCATCGCGTTTTTAACCCTAAACTGCTTCCCATTGTCGCGCGCGGCGCCGAAGGTGTTGTCATTTGTTGTGCAATCCCGGAGAGGACAGGAGGAATGCCTCGCATACTACTCTGGGTTTCCCTACGGGAAGATGACGACGGTGGTTGAACGCGAAGCTATCTCGTGGTGGATTCTTTGGTTGGCCAATACCTAGGGGCATCCTGCCACAATCATCATCAGTGGTGCCTGGCCAGTCATGCGCAGTGGGGGTTTGGTACTCAGGGTTCCCCTACGGGAACATGATGAGGGTGGTTGAACGCGAACTTGTGTCGTTATGGATTCTTTGGATGGCCAATCCCTAGGGTCATCCTGCCACAAAAATCATCAGCGGTTCCTGGCCAGGCATCTGCAGTGGGGGTGTGGAAGCCCCAAAATGGCGCCCACAATGGTGGAGGGAACAGGCTCGACCATAGGCTGCTTCGCATCTAAAATTTGAGGCTCCAAGGCGCAGTCAAGGACCACAAGAACAGGTAAAATCATAACTCCAAGATTTTCAGGCACTAAAACCCCCCAAAAGGCTTTTAAAATGCGCATTCACTGAATGTGGGACAACTGAAGCTCTCTCCGATTACTGCAACTTGCCATGACACAACAACGTCTGTCGCTCCCACCTTCACAACGAGGGCCTGGCTCGCAAAAAAAGCGTAGACTGATTTCAAAGTGCAACAGGGTAGGTACTATGGGCACCGATGGCGGATAAAGGACTCTGTGGAGGTTAGAGGATTGATGGTCAGAAAGTTCGGGTCGGAACCAAGAAAAACACAGACTTTTTGAAGAAGGAGACAGTTTTGTTCTACTCGTCGGAACAGAACGTGCATGACAACATTGGACCATGACACGAATAGCAACGCCGATGGGCGGGCGGGACGGAGTGGTCAGGTCCACCACTGTACGTTCGCCCTGCGTCAGTTGTCCTGTTCCGCAACTCGGCCATTTGGAAACCATCTAGCGTCATCGGTCCGCGGGGAGGACTGCTCTGAATCTCGTCGTCGTAATACCGTGTAGCAAAAGACGCTAATCAGCACCATTCAATTTGCTGCTCACGATATGTCACCTGCTATGGTGGCTTCGCCGGCGTGCTCCGTTTTAGCAGTTCCAATAAAGGGACACTGAAAGGATTTGTAAACCACTGTGGAATTACGTGTGTCAATGGAAGTCTGGAGTCTGATTTTTCGGACATCATTGGGCAACTGAAGTGATTTGTAAACATTGTGAAATTACGTGTTCAATGAAAGTCTGTAGTCTGATTCATCGGACATCATAGGGCAAGTTCAAATCCTTGTCGTGACGTATTTTTTGTAGTTGATTCGTTTTGTTTAGGTAATGTTTTCTACGCTGCATTCACCATTTCTACTGTCGTCTTGAGTAGTCAAATAACAAGTTGTCAACCTGAGTACAGACTGGCAGTGACGCGCTGGCTACTCCTCGAATGGCGTGGTGTTGAAATACGCACCGACTTCTTGCGAGTGCATCCCCGAATCAGCCGACTCTCGGCCAGTCGGAAACACGCCTCTTACGACATGGGGACGACCGAGGCAAGTTCGAAATATGGGGACGAACACCTCGCAGTTGACAGTCTTCAACGACCGGGAGTGCGCTCAGCGACTGCGCTCTCCTTAGTTCGTACACGTTACGATTATAAGTGGTGCCCGCTGGGCTTATCTGACCGCTTCTTCAGCCGACAACGTGGTTGCAGTGCGTAATGCCGTCTCGTAAAACACATGGAGAATGCCAAGCATGTTCTGGCACAGAACCGAAACCGGGACTGGTTTTAAATCAAAGCTTCGAAATCGTCCAATCACATTACATCTCAAATAGGCATCACCGCTGTTAGTTGTTGTGGCCACAACAAATGTCGCATGGTAGTTCTAAAGCGAATGCTTTTTAGCTCTACCCCCCAAGGGTTCTGTCGCGACCGTTGGTGTCAACAGAAAGCTCCCGCCAAAAAATAAAAGAAGTTACTGTCGCCACCAGGAATCGAACCTGGAACGAATAGATAAACGTAGCGAGAGCCCATTGTCTTACCGATTGAGCTACGAACCCAGATTGAGCGACGAACAAGTCGCAGGGAGCAACTTAAGGGGACGTCCTGTACAAGTACGACAGGAAGCACGCACAAAGTTTGAGGTATGTCGCTCTCAGTCTCTGCACCGGAATCAAACACCTCTAGCGGACAAATGTAAATACGCCAGCGGCGACTTTGCATTTTACCACAGCTACAAAAACATTGACTGGCAATTGGAGGACGAGGTAAGGTGACTCAAAATTCACCATCTCTGGACCGTCGTTAAAACGTGCGGGGCATTGCTTCTGGAACCGCATTCCATTGCAGTAGCCGCTCTCAATGTAAGATCACTGGGCCTGCTTTCGGAGGATCTGACGCATGACTTCGTTCTCAAGCAAGCGCTGGTGCTTTGTCTGTCTGAAACCTGGACTGACTCGTCGGTGGACGTGTTTTAAGACGCCCGGGGTACACAGGAAAAGCGGCTGCCAGTCAAGAGGCCAGTCGGGCGTTGCAATTTACGTGACAGTTGACCTTAGCAACGACGTCCAGACAGCACGCTCGAAACGTTGGACCGAGACGTCTACTGTGCTAACGTGTGCGCCGTCAGTGCGAAAGACGGAATCGCAATTTACACTGTATACATCGCCCCAAACACACCCAAGATTAACGTCGAACGTTTCAAGCGAATGCCCTGTGCCTTCACTACCGATAACCACGCTACGCTCATGATCTTTGTCGGTGAGTTTACCGTCGGCATTGCGAAACCGCAAAGCCAGTGGTTCCTTCATTTTGTCCTGGTGAGTTTGGACTCGTGTGCAACACCAATACCAAACCACCTACCAAACATTCCTGAGACGTGCATTAAGTTAAGGTTCACGAAGAATGTAAGTGAAGTGAAAACACAAAGTCTGGGTGTCTACCACACCCAACATAAGGCCATTATGAACGTCGTACTGAAATAAAGAGCTTGTTACAGGTACACTGTAACGTGTGATGAACGCAGGCCGGCCGTAGTCACCCGTGGTAGGTGGTATATAAAGCTTCTCTTACCGACCGTGTCCACAGGGTGTATTGGTCCGCATTTTTTTCTTTCGGGCTTTATCAACTAATTTATAATTTATCGGCCTGATAAACGATGAAAAGTGTGTTTATTTGAGCTAGTCTATCGCAATGTAAACTAAAACAGAATTAAAACTTATTATTTGGGGACTTGATGCATCTTTGGTGAACAAACACATACATGAAAGACGGGATTGCGGTCCTCCCGTCATTCCTGTATGTGTTGCGTGTTTCGCATAAACCCTTTTCAGTTCACTAAGAATAGAAATTTGACAAATTCCGTTCAGTGTTCCTTTAAAAGGCTCATTCTATGAACACCTTGTCTCTGACCTCTCTGAGCATCGCTCCGCAGTTGGAGGACTCAGAAGTCTAGCATCCATGTTTCCACGGCTTCATCGGCGCAACACCCGCAACAAGTAGGTTCTCTCGGTTGAAAAAGTGTTCCCTGTAATGTCTGTGAATGCCTGTGGAGGGGCGATGCAGACGCTAAAACAAGCAGAATAAAATTAGCAGGCTCGTAGCTTGACCGTTGACTTGAATTGCGAGGCGGAAAAACTTTATTGCGCAAATGGCGCCAGTGTTGTCGTCCCTATTGTTACGCTAAGGCAGGATAAGTGACCCAAGGAGCGGTGGCCAATTTCAAATGTTTCGAATGCTCATAGGTTCCCATTGGCTTCCGAGCTATCGGCCACCTTACGGTACATCACTGGAAAGATTCATTTGGCGCCAAGTAAACGGCGAGCGGAGGTAGCGTTCCACTGAAACCTCATCGGAGGCCAAGCTTTTAACAAGCAACAAAAGCGGTTTGTGGCCAAGACCATGCCGTGCGTTTTCCGTCTGCGAATATTACAATTACGTGGTGAACGGGCAACAATGCAGCAAACGGTACTTACCTTAAGAAGTCGGAGCAGCCTGTCACGAAACAACACCTACTAAACTAGAGTGCAGCGTATTCAAAATAACGCGCGAGGTAGTGTTGCACGTTTTGTAAAAGTGGGTCACCTGTGTGTCCTAACACAACGGTTTCCGGCGGAGAGCTTCGATGGCAGCCTCCCGCGCCTCGCTTGTATCTACGGCTTTTGAAGCGGACACATCGTCGCTGTGATGGTTGCGTCTGTTTTGCGGCCTTCAAAGCGCCGTACTACTTTTGCAGGTGTCTGTGATTTGTGTTTCGGGGTCCGTGATTCTGTTTGAAGTATATCTACCTGGTGGAATAATGCCGTTTCCCTACTGCGACCGGCAGCTGAAAACTTGCGTTACCATTTCATTTTTTAGTGCGTAGTTCGCGAGAGTTCGCCCTTGATCCCGCCTAATCTTCAGCTGCCGGTTACCAGAGTTGACGCCCTTGAGCGCTGCTTAGAGTTGTAGGCTCTTACGAAGGATCCAGGGGTCACATACATGTGCTTACATTTATTGGTCACCAGTTTTATCTCCCTCCTTTCCGGCTTTGTGTTTTCCGAGCAAGTGTCCCTCCACCACTAAAGGTTCACGACGTCCGGAAGCATGCGTCGGAGCAAGGCTCGTGTGCACTATAAGGGTTACGGTAGTGTTAGGCTGGCATCAATAAACGCTAACGGTAAATGAAGTTTTTGTTTCATCATTTTCCTGAGCTGCGTAGAGAAATTGCCGGGCAGCAAAGTACTTGCACTGCTGCTGGGCTTATTGGTCGGTTCCGTTTGTTTCTGGCGTATCTGATGAGGCAAACACCGTAACCAGATGGTTAGTTTTGCAGTGTCGCTCGTAATTGTCGCTTTATTCTGTTAGAACTTAAAAATATAAAGCATGAGATTAGCACAGATCACCTCATCTGGCACCAGGTTGGCAAAGATGTCTTGCGAAAGAACATGCAAAAGTTCGTCCGTTCCCAAATCAAAGTGTAGTGCGTTGCCCTGTAGTTTCTGATCCCGCATTGTTAAAAAAGAGTACTTGCGCTAATATTGCATTGACGCACGACATTTCGCTCTCTGGCGATTAATTGCCTGTGTGACTACGGTACGCACAACAACATTTCACGCAACAGCTGGCTTGTTGCTTTGTCTCCCGAACATTTTTTCCTATGACCTTCTGCGACTGCGATCGTGTGAAGCACATTTTCAGTGAAATTTGGCTGTTTTTTTTAAGAACGAGCCACATAACTGCTGTCGTAAGGCACCGTATTCAGAAATAATTACAGTAAGTGCAGTACGTTTCATGCTTGAGAACGAGTGTTAACAAGGTATAAGTTGAGGCTGAATATTTTCTCACGTTCATGCGCTAGGAAGAGTGCTAGGGGCTACATTTAGTTGGCAGCGTGCATTTACCATTCAAGTCAACGAATGTTTACTAATTACAGGCACTGCAACTTAACGGTGTTTCACGCGTGGACAAGTGGCGGATTCACGAGAGAGAAATCTTCGAAGCTGGACCATTCTACAATAGTGCTGTTGAACTACATATTGTGCTTATGGTAGATCAGCGAATTACTGAAGAAAACTGTCTTGTTTTCATTTACCTGAATGATTATTTTTGTAGGCATCTGAAGCAGCCAAATAACGCACGGATTGGTTTGTTCTTCGTGAGCGTTTTAATTTTTGTCTACTATTGTCTTCGTGGTTTCTTTCATGTTTAAGTTAAGAAAAAATTTATTTCACATTCCTTCCGTTGATAAGTTAAGGTTTCTTGTTGTATATTTGATTTACAGAAAAAAAAGTAAGCAAAGAGATATGCTGTGTTATGTTCCTCAATTGTTCTTGTGAAGTCGCGTAATCCCTTCCAAAAGTTGATGCACTTTCTTCATTGTGGCGCGCGACTTGATTTCTGTTTTAAACGCGTCATTCTACAGAACATTATTCAATGCGTCCGCACAATATAATTCTCTGTAGCCTGGCATGCACAAAGAAGAAACCGGGTCGCGAGACTACTCATATAATAGGCATTGGCCATATCGGCTCGCCAAAAATGTCTATGAATATAGTAACGCATAGGCACAAAAATGGTAGATGCTTTGCCATGCATGGTCCCATATTGGCCTTCCTGAGCTTGGCCAAGTATTGGCTCGCCACCTTTCCCAAACACCAGCCAATAATGGCGGCCGAGGTATTGCCAAGCTCGGACACATTGGTCACTGATGATGTGCCATGCTTGAGCTTGGCGCTTTCAGCTGCTTGGGGAAATACAAACCATGATTGAAGATGAGATGGAATTTAACGTTCGTCAGACATTTTGGGGCGAGTACGGCTGTTTCACACTACGTTCATCTTATGCCCGGTTGTGTACACATAGCGCTATGTTCCATAGCCCGCTTATTTTAGATTCGCAGCATTTCATGCTCCGGGCTGTGTCCCTCCCTCCTTTGTTGTCCGCCGTCCGCACTCTACTTCGCTTCTGCGTTTCTTCAGCCCCGTCAGCGTTTGGGCTGACGTCAGCGCAGTTCACTATGGAAAGAAATAGTTAAGCGGCGCCCGGTTTTGATCCCACGTCTCTATGACCACAAGGGAAAATACGTGGCGCTCTCCCCACTGCGCTACACACCAAGACGGGAGCATGTGCTACGAACGCACCTTATGTCCTTCACTCGTTCACACTACGTCAAGAAGCTACTGAATCAACAGATGCATGCGAGGCTGAACGTCAACGAAAACGACGAGCTGAAACTAATGGGAACTTCACTCCAACCCATGGCTGCTTCGCATACTACTCAGGGTTCTCTTACGGGAAGATGGTGTAACGTTTTTCGTCTTGTAACACCACCCCCCGGTCTAAAGCGGCCGTTCTTGTGCAGGGTGCCGTGACGTGACGAGTACTGTAAAGATAAACAATGTGATGGGAACAAACCTTGAAGAATTTCTTGCAGCACAGATGATTAGGACTGCATTGATGATGCCTGGTGCAGGAACGCAGATGTTAGGGCAGTGGCGAAGCGTCTAAGGAACTCGAAAGCATGCCGGACGAGAAGGCTGGGGACGCGGCTTCGGCGGCTGGTATCGACTCGTCAGGTGCCAGGCAACACAGCAAGTACGATTCTTGGCCGGCCAACCTACGGCTGTTCTACGGAATGCTCGGCCATCGGCAACAAACTGGCCAGCGTTAAACATAAGATGAACGGTTTGAATACAGCCACCATTCTCTGCGCACATTTTCGGTAGCCAATGTTCTTAAGTTGGTCAGCTTTCGCTCGTTAACCGTCAACACGGTTTCCCCTCGGCAAAAGCTACTCAGAAGTTATCTGGCGTATCAACAACCGGCGATGAACAGCCCGTAGGTTTCCCGCCGCCGATTACTCGTTTGTTGCTTGAAAGCTGGTTTACAAAAGATGATCAGCTTGTGCACGGCCACCAGGCGACCGCTTTGTTTCCTCTTGCAGAGGAACACATGATGAATGACTGTTGTCCAGTTCTAGAGTACTCGTGTTTCGTAGGCAGCCGTTGTTCAAAAGTGTTTTGGAAACGTATGTTATCCGGTCCGCTTATGAATCTGCACGCTCCTGCTCTTCGAAAGGTGAGCGGCTGACGTATGTCGCAGGTCTAGCACCGCCCGTGCCCAATCACCCAATCACCGGAGTTCCGAAGGTCATGCGTGGAGACGCGCCCAGCCAACGAACAGTGTGCTGTATATACATGTGCACTCATGGACAAATGAACGAGGACACAAAAATATTGATATTGGATACTGAAGACAAAATAATGGCTTGCTATTGGTATATTTTGAAAGGAACATTTTCAGCCTTGTGTTGTGACATGTGTCCGCGCTTTGTGGATATCTTACTTGCCTTTGCAGCAGCTGAAATGCTGCTGCAAACGATCGACGAACGGCGGCGTTTTCAAGTGCCAGGACAAAGAAAGTTCGGTAAGTTCATTTTTGCTGGCCATTTTCTTGCGCGAATAAAGTTTGGTGCAGAACTGTGTTGCGGCTCGATTTCCCGCTTCCGCTTCAGTCTCACGGTGTGGTTCGGGGAAGCTAAATTCCTCCGCAAGGGGCACCTTGAGCAATCTTGGTGACGGTACTGGCGATACCGCGGACCCCGAGCCCCCAAACATAAGCTGGATCCAACCGTGGCGATGTGGTTATAGGTGGAGGGTTAGAAACCACGAACGGTGGCCGTCAGAGCCCAGGTCAAGCTCCGGCGGATGGGCTCCCTGTCTGTTCACCAGGCAGGGAGCTCCGGGACCTCTTTGACCATCAGGGTAAAGTCAAACAAGAAAGTACCCCAGTCCCCTGATTCTATACTATGATATATGGCATTTTCTAAACCCCCCCTCAAACGTGATCGGTCCCCGAAAAGGGGCCGCACCGGTTTCATTCCCACCTCTTGCAACAACTGTCTTTTTAAAAAACGTGAATAACTATTCTCGTTTTCTTGTGATCGAGTCAGCTGACCCAACGAGACCCGTCGCTTCACTGTCGGTATTCCTGGTCTCGAAATTTCTGCAAAGCACATTAGGTGAAAAGTATGAAGCCAAAAAGCTCAGGACAGGAGAAATCCTTGTCGAACTCAACACTGAAAAACAATCCCGCACACGTCTTGCCCAAACTCGCATCCATGACCTGGACATCAGGATCACGCCCCACCGGAGCCTGAAGAGCTCCCAGGGTGTGATTTTAGAGTCGGATCTTCTTACAGAAACAGATTCCGACCTGCTTGAAGGGTTAAAGGACCAGGGCGTCACAGCCGTGGGCGCATCACGATGCGCTGGGACGATAAGATAATCCCCACCGAACACATTATCCTGACCTTCGACTGATCGACACTTCCACAATATATAAAACCAGGCTACATCCGATGCTCTATTCGCCCGTACATACCGAACCCGCGCCGCTGCTTTAAGTGCCAGCGGTTCGGGCACAGTACAACCTCTTGCCGCGGCATAACAACCTGTGCGAAATGCGCAGCGCAGGACCACCCCACCGACAATTGCAATTCTGATAACCTCACTTGCGCAAACTGCAGGGGCCCACATGCGGCCTACTCTAGGAAGTGCGAGAAATTTCAACTTGAAAATAAAATAATCAACGTGAAAGTGACAGAGAACATCACCTACCCAGAGACGAGGAAGAGGTTCGCCTCTTACCCTCTGGGGAGGTACGCCGATGCATCTTTCACGGGCACACGGGCACATAGACGCCTTCGAATGGAAAGTGTGCCCGTAATTCGACGCTGAACACCTGCTGTGACGCAACCTGCTGTGTCGCAAGTATAACAATGGCACCCAAGTGCGTGTTTGCTTCCCGAGAGACGGAGTGCCGAGGAAAGAGTGGTTGCGGGCCATTCCACGGAAGGATTTCACACCTACAGTGCATTCGAAGGTAAGGCACTGCAATTTTGTTGCATAGGGGCAAGGAATTTTCTTATTTGTGAGCTGTAGCGATTATTGTGAACTGTGACTCCCGGGAAGCCCCATTCGAAGGCGTCTATGCGTACGCACGCCGCAAAAGGGACAGGACAGACAAACTCAGGCGAGTAATGAAGTACTGCATGAACAACATATTGAAAGACAAAGGCAACGGCTTGCCGTTCACCTAAAGATGGAGTTCCTTCCAGAATTCGCCCGGACGAGCCCGCCAGCGGAAACAAACTAACAACAGCGACAACGCAGGGAGCCGTGCTACAGTTCTCTGTAGCCGAGTGTCCATGCCGGCTAAGTCGAGCGGTCGGACACATAGCGTGACGCAGCGCCTGTGGAACGAATTGGCTGGAGAGGCCTGACGAAAATAGAGAGGGTGTTGCCTATTGCCGCGAAAAAAACGTCACACAAAAATGTCGTGTCAGTAATCCTTTGAGCTGAACATGTAATATGGCCCCACGTTGTCGTTCCAAGCGGGCATGTTGCCGTTTATCTGGGGGGGTGGGAAGCGAGGGAGTGGGGGTGTTTGAAGCTACTCGACGAGGTGGGACTAGAGGACGCAACGGCGGCGGAAGCCGCTTTCTATTGTTTTTGCGCCATTTCGGGCTTCTGCTCGGGCGGACGCTTCTTCAATTCCCGGTCGACCTCCAAGCCAATGATATGCGTCCGTCCCATAGCGCACCCTATTCTCGAATGCAGACATTCACAGTGAATTCGCGGTGTTTTTTTCGTAAGCAAAACTTAAATCAATCAGTGACGTGTTCCACGTGTGGCTGTGACTACAATCAGTGTAATTTAACGCTTTTCTGTACATAAGATCTGCACATAAAAGATATAAGAACACTTGACATGAATTATAAAATTAGAACGGCAGCTCAGGTTCACGTGATAAACACGTTTATTTGGGATAAAGTTGGCGTCAATACCGTAAAGCGATCAAGTAACGTTGATTCAAAAGCAAGCGTAAGGTGGGTGTTGAGCTAAAGAACATCCCAGAACCTTTTTACCGAGTCTATTTATTTCTTCCGGTCGCTTTTAGAAACATGGTTGAACTGCCTGTTTCAATGGAAACTTTGTTGGGGTATAACCATCCCGGCTGTTACCTCTCCCCCACTGTTGTCTGCTGCTATATCTTACACGTTTATGGAATGATCACAGAAAAAGACGGCCGTATCGATCGGTTGTATGATGCGGTAAGGAGAGCGAAACGCTTCCAGTGATGACGGCGGGGCGTGCAGATGCCGCCGATTAATTCATTCGTTAAGCTCGAACTCAATCAGAAGTGTATTGATTAAAACCATCACATTCCTTTGTTATTTTTGTCGTGAATTCAATTATGTGACCAACCAGCTGACTTGGAGGAGTGTGCAAAAATGAACTGCGTTGATCTCAATGTAATAAAGATGCTTGTTCTGCGCTCCTAAGTTACTGTTACAACAAACAAATTATTGCTATTTTATTGCCAAACATCAAAACAACATACGAGACGTTACGTTTATGCTCCGTTGTAACGGACTTGCAAAAGCGTCAAAACTATTATTTCTTTCGGTAAAAACTCGCGCGTCGTGCGAAACTGCACCTGCTTCAAATTCACGGTCATTTCACGGCGCTGAAGGTCGGCGAAATTTTTGCCCTATTTCACGGTAAAGACAACTACCATTTGCAAGCTGTTACGTAACTACACGTCACTTTTACGCACTTTGAGTTTCCCAATTGGGGACGTAGGAGTTCCCACCAACTCTTTAAATTACGTCACGTCCTCTCAGCCAATCACGGAGAGGTCGTGACATACAATCGGTATTGTAGTTAAATAGAAAAGACCGGGCTATGTTGTCATGTTCTCTGCATTTTGTCTAGTTTTTCATTGCCGGTCAAGAGTTGTCGCTTTCAGTATAGAGAAATAAGGCAAACATTTAAACTGGGTCTAGTAAACGTGACCCAATGTCAAAATGACGAAAGGACACGCAACCCTGTAGTCAGCCGAAAGCACGTGTTCACAAGTCAAAAGCAATTGCAAAATACTTCTGTCGAAATCACAGTTCACGGTGAATTTAGTGCGTCGAGGATAGTGCCCAGCGAGTTAAAGCTAGAAGGTTTCGAGCTTCATTTTAGCGGATAAACATGTGACTATCCCCCCCCCCACTCCTTTCCTGCGTAGTAGGCATCTTACTGACTCTGTAACACTCCAACCTAGAGAAAAACCGCTCGATTAGAGATAAGAGCTGACAGGATGCTTTGAGCTATGAGACTGGCACGTTTAATTGTGGAACAAGAACAACTCGCATTATCGGTAGCGGCATGGCGCCCAGTTGTGCGTGCACGCCCCACTTCTCACCCGCCCTCGCCACCTGTGCACGCATATACTAGCGACCAGTCATTGGCGCGTACGTAGGCGTGAAATACACAAGGGAAAATGCCGCCAGGAAAGCCTTTCAAGTTGAGGAACAATTATGGGCTCACGCCATCGCTCCAACCGTAAAAGTGGCTCTTCAATGAACGTTTTACACTCACAGGACTGCGCTGGTAGCGGGGAATACCAAAAATTCCCCCGCACCTCCCCGAAGGTAATCGTGCAGAAATGCGAATGTATTGGGTGCACCGATGAGTGCGTTGCGAGTAATGGCGTAATTAATGACGAGAGTGTGAACGTAATCATTTGTTCATCAGCACCTGTTTGTGTTATCGTTGTACCTGACGGCCACAATTTGCCTTGTGATCGCTAAAGTGCACGGTCAAAGGGTCTTTGAGAAGCGTAAGCGCGTCACAGTTTCGCGTAAAGACCAGATCAATGCAACTCCCGTGAATGGTAGTGGGGCACGTGTCGAAGCCGGCAGGGAGACAATGCAGAGTGCCTGGTCTGCATGTACTCGACCAGCCACTCGCCACTCTTCTTGCGCACGTCAACGTTGAAGTCGCCAACCAAGACTGTGGGGTCAGAGGGTTTGGAGCGCACGCGCACACTTTCCATAGCCGCGTCCAGCTGCGCGGCAACGGCGTCTCGAGCGAGGTTGGGCGCGAGGTACACGGTCACCACAAAGACTCCGTTGACCAGAGACTCGCTGCACGAGGCACACAACAGGTACGACCTGAACGGCGCCAGACGAGGGTTGTCGCCCCAGACCGCGATGATGGCGTCACCGTTCTCATCACCTCCTCTTCCAAACTCGTTCCAAAGAACCCGAAGCGTGTTCAAACGACTAGACTCTTTCTTGATGTTCCCGAGCGCGTGACGCGTTCGGCATTACGCGCTCTTCGCTTCGCAGACTTGTCTTCTTCTTCTTCTCCAACCGATGATGATGACGTGGAAGCAACTGCAGTGACATCACCGCCAGGGAGAGGCGTAATGCTCACGTTGCATTGTGTGAACCCCCTACTAAGAAATGCATTCGCATTTACGACGACGACGACGACGACGACGAAGGCAGAACTACGAGGCGCGCGCTCACGTGCGCTCGCGCTGGAGGAATGCAGGCGCACGCCGCCCAACGGAACAAGACAACCCCCGGATAATAAATGCATTCGCATTTAAAAAATTGGGCCCATCTCCCCGCGAGGGGGACTCGAGTAAATACGTCGCATAGGGGGTGGGTGTATTGCGTTAACGTTTAGTGTTTGGGGAGTTGGTGGTAGTGAAAGCGTTGTATCAGCAGCTTCTTGACGTAGTTTGGATAAGTCAAGGATATCAGGCGCGTTCGTAGCCTTTCTTTCTGTGTCGGCTTTGTGGCGCAGTGGGTAGAGAACCATGTACCTTGCGTTCCGCCCGCAGGGTCATGGGATCGAAACCAGGCGCCGATCAGTATTATTTTTTTATATAGTGTAGGGGGAGGGGTGCGGACCTGTTTCGAGCGAGGAGGGTAGCAAGATGCGGGAGAGGAGGAGTGGGGAGAGGGCGCGCCTGCGCGCTGAGCTGTTGCGGACGGATGGCGGACGCTACATGTGAGTTAAAGAAATGCTCTGCATTTAAAATCGAAATTGGTGGCTCTTTTGACCCCGAATAACGGAGACGCTGTTGTCCAATACTGCTAACCCCCGGGCGCGTCCTTGGTCATAGATGCTTTAAAGCACATCGCTATCCTCTTTCTTAACTGCCAGCCCAAAGGTCGTACTTTGAGTGAGCTGTTGAAGTTGAGCACGTTTACCAGAATTAATGATTGGCCGGGCAAGAACTTAGAGCTTTGGCACTGAACACCGAATTCCAGCCAGAAACTGTTTGAAGTTCCACCCGGCGGTGCCCACGGCGTATGTCAGAGGCGTAAATTGCGATAATAGCGAACCACCAAAAGTAATGGCGGCGCCTGCGAGCGCATGCGCAGATAAAGGTAGTGGAAAAGGTTAATTGAGGTGGAATTGACGTGGTGGAATTTCAGCCGGTCAAAGCGGCGGCGTCTGTCGCTCATTTATACGCCCATTGGCGCTTCTGTATGTTCTCCGCACTCATCTGGTAGAGGGGCTAGCACCCTTGTCAGCCGGTAGCGCAATTTGTCAAAGTGGCATCGGTGGTGGCGAGGAAAATAGTAGTTGAGATTTAGTGGTCGGCGGTGGAGAGGAGGAGATCAGGAACGGCGCCAGATAAATCGACTTCACCAGAATTACAACTGGGGGTTAGACATTTACTGCTTCGCAGTAAAAGTGAATAACTGCGAGCTGGGCTTGAGGGTAAATGTTCATGGTTGGAAAAGCGCTACGACGACGAGGACAAGCAAGTACACTGGGCAAAGCGCTACTTGCAACTGAAAATTTATTACGGGAAAACCTACATATATACATGTAATAAACGCCACCGTCAGAACATTCGAATATACAATCTACCATCCGGCAAGATCACGGCGCACCGAGAAGCAAATATCCTATATATAATCAAACCGCACGTGTGCTGAGAAGAACAAAACGCAACAAATTTTATCAACCCTGATTTAAAAAGGCATACTCCGTGTCAGACAACAAGACCGATGGTTGCTTAACCCAGTCATTCCCTTATTTCTTTATGTGCCAGGCTTTTATTATTGCTGATGTTAACCGTTTTTTGTGTTTATCATAAATAACGTGTCCTGAAGTTTTGGGCGGCACTTGTAGCTCTGCAATGAACGGCTAAATGCGAATACAGTAACCTTTTTAGCAAGCTCTGATGTTCGTGAAGGCGCACGTTCAGGCTGCGGCCGTCTGTCCCACGTATTTCTTACCACATATCAAGGTAATATTATAGACAACGTCTTTTTTTCCACTCTGCAGTCTTTGCGCCGTGCTTCCTACCACATCTCTTATTCCTTCTTGCATTCTTTTCTGTCACCCTTTCCACCACTGGGGGAATTTTCGCAACCTTGTTTTGCCATGAAAACACGACGCGCACCCCATTCATGATGCTATCATCTTTAGGCGACTGACCAGAAGGCCAATCCGCAATCACCAATGATTGACCAGAAAGCCAGACATGTGCAAGTAAATAGCTTGGGGTATACGCATAGGCATTATTACGGCAAGATTTTTAAGACTTCTTTATCAGCACCAGCTGACCGGTATGTTGAAAAACAACCCGCCCAAGTTTTGATCAACAATATCACCACAAGACTCACGCCAGAGTTCTATCTAGTTGGCAGCGAAATCACCAATGACCCGGCCCCAAGCTCTAACGCTTCTAATGCCCATTGCCAGTCTGTATTTTCACTCGACAACAATGCTTATCCAACTTTTCCTCAAGCTGACCGAGGCATCCCTGCAACCGACATTGACGTCACTGTTGAGGGTGTTTTAAACCTTTTCTGAATCTTGATTTCAAAACAATTTGCAGGGCCAGACGATATACCGCAACCTTTTTCTCATCCGTTACTCGGACTGGACGTCTAGATACCTCGCCGTAATTTTTCGAAAATCACTTACCTCTGGAATATTACCATTCTTTTGGAAATTAGGTAAAGTTCTCCCGTTTTATAAATGGGGTGACAAACAGACCATCGCTAATTACACATCTGTTTCAATAACCGCCTATTCATGCAAACGCCTAGAACATATAGTATACAAACACACTATGCATAATCTTGAAAGAAATGAACTCTTGTCGAACATTCAACAGTCTCAGGTGCGGTTTCAGAACACGAACCCAATTAGCCGAGTTTTCTCACGATATATGCCATATGTTAGACACGAGTATCCAGATTGATGCCATATTCATCAACTTTTGAACAGCGTTTAACACTGCAGCTCATCCTAAACTCTTGCTAAAATTAAACTTCATTCTTAAAAAATCCGCAATTGATTGGTTGAATATTGTCACGTAGCCAAAGACGACGCAGGTGACGCGGAGGTAAAACAAGTGTATTTGGGGGAGCTTGTGCTCCCCTCACAACTCAAACAATACAGAGGCGGCGAAGAAGCAGTCAACAATGTGACGTGCGCAGGCGAGTTTAGGCGAATGGCGTGCAGCGGCGTCTGCTCTGCGGGCATTTATTGGTTGGGGCAAGTGTTTCTCGTACCATCGAATTACATCCAGAACACTGTATTTCAAAGAAGATTATTCTAGGCTGGAGACTTTATTTCTAAACACTCTCCGTATCAAAGGAGATAACACGTGCGGCATAACAAAATGAAATATTGAACCCGCACTTCCCTTGGCCCACGGATAACAAAGATAACACAGCCCGCGCAGCCGTTAGGCAAAAACAAAACGTAAATAAACAAACCCAGTGCAAGGTTCGCGGCAATATGATTTGTTCGTGGCTACTACATTTGGCCATCGACCATGAGACGCCATCGGTGGATGTGGCTTCGTTCGCTACGGCAAGCCCATGAGTAGGCTGGTTGTTGTTGGTGAATAATGAGCTCGGGGGAAACTCGGGATGGTTTGTCACGGCCGTGTTAAATTCGTGGCATGCGTGGCGCCCGCTGCTTCGTCGTGGTTTATTGTTGATTGTTGCTGTAGATGCATATTTCTACCGCGGCCGACAGTTCTTTCAAAAGAAGGATGCATTTAGAGCTACTTTTTATCTCTAGAACCATACTGTGCATTGATTGTGCAGTTATCTGGCAACAGATCCCCGTTTGCGACGACTCACAGTGGCTTTCGCTCCATGACCGCCGAGGAGGACGTGTGGTGTGCACTGCGGTTTTACGCGATGGGAAGCTTCGACGGAAGTGTTGGTAGCGACCACAGCATCGACCGCCAACATACGATAGTCAGCCGGTGTGTGCGCAATATTATCGCAAGAGACGTGTTTCTCTGATCGCGCATTTATTTTACGGGTTTCGGCGGACATGGCTTGCGCAGGTTCTACCACGCGTCTAACCGCCTGCAGCCGGAGCGTGCGCTTCGGTTATCATCTCCTGGCAAAACAGTTGTGAAATGTGCGTTGCATGAGCGTGGGGTTCATTTATATCTAGCCAGGCGGACAGTTTCCCTTGAGCGTTGAGCAACGCATATTTTTACGAAACGGCAGAGTCCAGAACGCACCGAAGAGCACAATCGGACAGCAGATTTTAGTTACTACATAACCAGAAGAAAAGAAGAAGAAGAAGGTCGTGCCACGGCCGCAGTCGACTCCCCTACTGTGCTCCCCTTAAGGCCTTCGCATTGGGGCGCCTTGCTGCCAGCCACTGCAAGTGGCGGGTGGCGCAGCTAGGCCACTGCTGCACCGCCGCCGCCTCCAAGCGCCTTCACAGGCGCAGTGTGTGCTCCGCAGCTCCAGTTAGTGCCAGATGTGTCACAATGTTTGACGCAGAAAGTGCATGGTTGCACATCCTCCGATTAATATGCACTGTTCTCCAGCAAGCTGCCAGCATCTGACCTAGTAATGCTGGCCAACACTCATAGCGGCGAAAAATAATGATGGCGCCATGAAAAGATGTCCTGATGATCGACCGCACTGTGGAGAAATGGCTTCGTGTACTGCGGGTACGATGCAAGAACCTAAATTCTCCACATTCACATAATGAGGCCCTTATGGTAGTGCTGTTGCCTTCAAACAAGCTACATTATTTCGTCAGTTAAAGCCTCATCGTTGAACTGCTAACCACACAACTGTCAGATTTACGATTTGTCAAGGAGGATTGACAAGCTGTGTATAAATATTCAGGCCTTGCCAATATTTCCGAGATATCAATCGGAAAAAAGTAGCACAACGGGGTAGGAACACAGCTCACAAGAAATATATTTTTCTGAAACTGTAAACGACAGAAGGGATCATTAAAACTGCAGCGGACGGGACACTAGTCTGTCGTCGTATTTTTTCTACCCTGTTTCATTTTTAAGGAGTGGTGTTTCATACTTAGTTGCCTAGTGGACTGTATTCTCAAGAATAGGGCGGACTTCTGGGAAAGTTTTCACTCCATCGTATACCTTCCATGCGGTCAGAAATACGTAGGGCAGACTCCGCGATGCTTGAATGTGCGGTTGCCGAAGCATCTGCAGGGCGTGAAAAATGCGCACACTGCAACTCAGCGCACATTGCGGGAAACGCGAATGCACGCCTCTCTTTACTCAGACTCTAGGGATAGCAAAGTAGAAGAAACAGCTGGGAAGAGAAACCATCGGAACATTTTAGATAGCTCGCCTTGGTCACACTCGCATAAGTATGCCGCCATTGGGTTTATCAGCCAAATAAATTGCGTATCTTGCCACTGAATAATTCCAAACGGCCGCACCCTCCTTTCTTTGCCTTGTTTTCTTTCTTTTTTGTGTGTGCTACAGGGTGTCACACAGGTGTCAGTTGTTGCCTAGTTGCCTAGGTTGTTGCCTAGTCCGCAGTTGATAGTTACACCAGTCGGCAGTTACACCCCCTAGACGGCAGTTGCCTAGGTTGGTGCCATCTGTACTTAAGAACACGAGCTGTGTCAACACCTATTGCAATTTTTCTGCCCGACGCATAGTTATATTCCGTCAAGAATCTAATTTTTCGCTGATGTGCTTCTTTTGTGTGATATATTAAAGTATTTACAAATAAATGCTGATTGAATGATTTTGGGCTTTAATGCACCGACGCTACACAGGCGATTAGCCGCCCTGTAGTTGAAAGCTATGGATTAAGTTTGACCACCTGGGTATCCTAAATGTCTGCTGAAATCTTAAACACACGGGGTTTTCACTTTTTGTCTCCATCAGACAAAAAAGCCGCCGTGGCTGGCAATCAAACCCGCATCCCTGAGCTACGTACAAATAAATGCTACTTGGATGTAGCGCTTGTTCCTGTCGTCGTTTTAATCGCGTTTTAAACGTCCACATTAGGCAGTTGTGGTGGTGTGTGTTGCTTTTTTATTCAGGTATTGTCATACTGATATGCTTCTTTCCCAAAATTGTATAAAGCTGGGCACAAAATAAAACTTCATGTGTCATGGTGCGCCTCACGTCAGGAATGTTGCAAGCAAATATAGTACATACACAAAATCCTTTTGCAGTGATCCTATTGGGTAAACGACTACCTTGCGTATATACCGTTTACATGCCAGAACAAAAAAAAAAACCTCCGTCACATGCCTCCGCGCGAGGGACACGAGTAAATGCAGAGCATTGGGAGTGGTCACGTGGCCTAGGTTGTGGTAGTTGGCGGTGGTAGTTGTAGTTGCTGTTGTCGTAGGGGTTGGGTAGTTAAGTTGCGAGACGAGAGAGAGAGAGATAGATAGTAGAGAGAGAGAGAGGAGAGAGACGTAAGTAAGTAACGTGTTATTTATTGCCATCGTTTGCACCCCACCCTCTCTGCGGGGCAATCGGTTGGATCTTTATTATTATTCTTTTCTTTCTTTTCTTTAAGCAGAACAGAGCGCAGGTGTAGAATGGAGTGAGCCGCGCCGATACCCGCTTTATATTCGTAGCGCGCGCAGTAGAGGGAGAGGAGGTAGCACCTGCTGCTGCAACGCCCCTTTCAGCGCCGGAGCACGCGCATGCGCGCCCGCACCTGTTGTTGAGAGCGAGGAGGAGCGGGGGAGGGGCGCCTGTGCTGGCTGGCTGCGGACGCCGATCGCCAACGGACGGGTGACATTGTGAGGGTAAAGAAATTCTCTGCATTTAAAACTTCTTGTCCATATCAGATACACCACCTGCTCCTTTTCATGCGGAAACGCCACCGCAAAAGCTCACTGGTTATGTTTTCACGACCAAGCTGCCTTGCTCTTGCCTTGCGCGTGGACACGGTGACGCGGGGCTTGCGGTGAGGCGGTTCTGCTCTCGTGCGGTCAGCGCCTCCTATAACCCCAACCCCCTTTCAAAATACGCGTGAGAAAAACCTCATTGGCCGAGCCGGTATTTCTAGGAGGAGGAGAGTACTTAATTGAACAGTGAGATCGAGCTCGTAATTTGGCGGGGACCTCTGTCCAGGAATCCGTTGGTGCGGCCTGCCGTCGTCGCTCTTTCGGCAAACCAAAGCTGCTGCTCTTGTCCGAGCTGGGATGTTCACTCTCCCACTGCTCGTATGTAGGACTGGTACGTAGTACAAGGCCTGGGTTTGTAGGGCATGCCGAAACCATATGGAAGAGCGTTGCTGGGCTACCGCACAGGGGCTAGTATAATGTGGGGTGAACGGCCTGTAGCCGTGCGGGATGTGGAAATGTGTTTGTGGGAGGTTGTCGGACAGTGATTTGTTCTTTTTTTTATTTTTTCTGCCAGTGGAGGAGGGTGTGAGCATTTAGTGTTGGGTGATGTCGTCGTATGCAATAACTGAGTGTATGGTCCTCTCGTCGCCCTCTTGTGGTGCCAGGCGAGTAAGCTCTCGGGCGTAAGCGGGAGCCGCTTTGTGGAGAGTATTTGGCTTGGGTACCTAGGGCTTTCATGGAAATCCTTCCGGCTATGTACT
This sequence comes from Haemaphysalis longicornis, assembly GCA_013339765.2. NCBI lineage: Eukaryota > Metazoa > Arthropoda > Arachnida > Ixodida > Ixodidae > Haemaphysalis > Haemaphysalis longicornis. The sequence goes on along the minus strand of CM023451.1, from coordinate 51,405,815 downwards.
TTCGACCCGCCGATTGCGAGTCTGTGATAATGATGTTAGCTTGCGTGCGGGAATGCGAGCGCCGCTTCTTTCTCTTCGATAATGGTAACCTCGCGAAGGGTGATACTAGTGATAGGACCAGTTGGGGTGGCAACAACCGCTGTATTAATATTTGCGCGTGCGTAGACCCGTGCCTCTGTGAATACTCTTGTTTTTGAGTGACACTACAGCCTTTCAAGTATTTTTACCCTGGCTGTTTTTATGCCTTCGTGGTGCTGAGGGGTCATATGTCTTGCCGAGGAGCAGTTATTAGCTTCTATTATTTTTTCCAGTGATATCTCTTTGGCAGTCTCTATTTCCATTAAAGGGACGTATCCCAGGTTCATAAGTACTTACCGGCCTGGTGGGGTAGCGCTTAGTCGGGCTTTCTGGGCGTTCAGGTGCGCCTATGTAAGCTCGTCTATGGTATTGTGCACCCCTAGAGCCATCAAACGAGACGAAGAAGTGCTTGCCGGAATTCCGAGGGCTTGTTTAAAGGGAGGAGGATAGTTAAGTCCAGCCGTGGGTCAGACTATTTGGGTAGGAGACTCATTGTCAAATCTTCCGCTTAGGTATGTGCCTCATTCGAAGCTAACAACCCGATTACTACTTTTTGTAACTTCCTCCTGCTTGCAAAGCAGGAACGTTAATTCGAACCATCCAGGCAATTCAGATGTTGCACTGCTCCTGCAATACGAGATCCTTCCGACTTCTTCAGAAGATAGACGAACTCGGTTGTCAGAACTAGGTAAATGATTTTCGATCACTGCGAGATCGCAAACCGGCCTTGGTGTTTCCTCAAACCCAATAAGAACGACATCGCCAACTTTAGCGTCGCCTATAGATGCATTATTTTCAGTGTGGGCGGAAAGCCGCTGTAGTATGTATTCTCTACGCCACCTGCTCTCATGAGCATCCAGTAACTCCTTCCGCCATTGCTAGCGTCCCCGAAATTTATAATCTGATGATTTCTTCCTAATATTCAAGGTTGCTCCTTCGGGAGCAGACAGCAGCCTTGAGCGGATCAAAAAACTGTTGCGATTCTAGAATTCATCCCCTAAAAATGCTGAAATGGTGTTCACTGGCCGAGAGTTAACGGTGGCTTCAACTTCTATAAGTAAATAAATATCATTTGTCAGTGACCCCTGATCGTTCTTACAAGTCTTTCTCAGAATCCGCTCAACCAAGCGGATCGTCCGGCAGTGAGTTTCCATTGGATTTGATTTTCTCTAAAGTATTCCAATAATTGCGCATCTCGTGTCGTCCTCCAAATAGTTTACAAATCTGTCAAAGATTGAAAGCGAGGCTATTTTCTGATTACAGTCTTGTAAATTCCTGTCCCCGCTGAAAAACAACGGTTTGCCTCGAAAATGTCGTACGTGTTGAGTCTGCGGACAATCTCGAAGTGTTCTGCTCGCACAACGGCACAAGCAAAGATGACAATGTAACATTTTATCTCCCATCTCCTTTCCCTTCCTACACTAGTCCAATAACGTCGACTCCAATGGTACTGAACGGTTCGCATATTGTCGCGTACTATAAACACGCAGAGGCTGAGCCGGGGTCCTTGAAGGAGACGACCGGGTCAGAACAAGCAGCCGGAGCCTCTTTAGTCGGATAGCTCGAGCACAGGGTTCCGAGCGCGAGCGCCAGAGCTCTAAATGACAATGATGAGAGAGCACGCGCACTCAACCACTTCTTCGTCCTCACAGTCGTCTCTTGGCGCCGATGAAACACGTGACAGTTAACCCCCCCTTCCAAAGGAAGCACCGACAACCGGAGCGGGTGTGTTATGTTTTTGAAAAATAAGGTTTGATGCGCACTACGTGCACTACGTCCGGGCGCAAGTGACGCCGTCTCGTTGAAGTGCAGTCTTCGGGAACCACGGTGTAAGTGACGTCGCTAAGTTGCTGAAGGACACCGTAGGGACCGAAGTAACGCTTTAGAAGTTTCTCCGACAGCCCTCGACGTCTTATTGGGGTCCACACCCATACACGGTCGCCAGGTTCGAAAGCGGCGTGCCTGTGGCGGGCGTTGTACTGGAGAGAATCCTGCAGCTGCTGTTTTGTGATTCGGTGGTACGCTAGCTGACGCGTTTCTTCGGCTTTCTGGATGAAACTCTGGACGTCCTCGTCGCCGTCGCCGTCATCGTGAGGCAGCATTGCATCAAGCATGGTTTCTGCCTCGCGTCCATGGACAAGTGCAAACGGTCTCATGCGCGTTGTTTCATGCTGGGTGGTGTTATAAGCAAAGATCACATAAGGAAGAATTTCGTCCCAGCATTTGTGTCCCACATCAACGTACATGCTCAGCATGTCAGCAAGGGTTTTGTTCAACCGCTTGGTCAGGCCGTTCGTTTGCGGGTGGTAAGCTGTTGATTGCCGGTGGGAGGTACCTGTGAGGTTCGTTATGGCGCGTACAAGGTCGGCATTAAACGCGGCTCTCCTGTCTGTAATAAAAATCGACGGGGCGCCGTGGCGCAGAACGATGTTTTCAATGAAAAACTGTACCACGGAGAGTGCTGTGCAGCGCTGAAGCGCTTTCGTTTCTGCGTACCGCGTTCAATAGTCGGTGGCGACAATTATCCACTTGTTGCCTGCGTGAGAGGTTGGAAAGGGTCCCAAGAAATCCATGCCTATCTGCTCAAATGGTCTTTTTGGTACTTGAACCGGCTGCAGTAATCCAGCTGGTCGGCCCTGCGGAGTCTTGCGTCGTTGGCATTCACGGCACGTCCGTATGTACTGCTTCACGGTGGCCGCAAGGTTCGGCCAGTAGTAATTCTGTTTTAACCTGGACGTCATCTGAGCGTAACCCAGGTGGCCAGCCGCTGGGTCATCGTGGCACGCCCGCAGTATTTCAGTTTGAAGACACGCGGGGACAACTAGGAGGTAGTCCCTTCCGCAAGGAGCAAAGTTTCGCTTGTAAAGGATGTTGTTACGCAAGCAGAAGAACTTCAACCCGCGTGCGAAGGGCCTCGGAACGTTGCTATTCCGGCCTTGCAAAAAGTCTAAAAGGGGCCGCAACTCCTCGTCCTCCATCTGTTGCTGAGACAAGATGGTAGCGTCCAGCGCTCCAAGGAAGGCCGTGTCGTCATCATCTTCATTGTCGGCGTGCTCGACTGGCGCTCGTGAAAGGCAGTCAGCGTCAGAGTGTTGCTTTCCGGACTTATAAATCACCGTTAGGTCGAACTCCTGAAGTCGGAGGCACCAGCGAGCTAAACGTCCTGTGGGGTTCTTTAAATTGGCCATCCAACACAGGGAGTGGTGGCCGCTTACTACTTGGAAAGAGCGGCCGTAGAGGTAAGGGCGAAATTTCATCACCGCCCATACAACGGCCAGACATTCTTTTTCCGTTGCCGAAAAGTTGGTCTCCGCCCGAGAAAGGTTTCGGCTTGCATACGCGACGACTCTGTCCGCACCGTCTTGCGACTGTACAAGTAAAGCTCCAAGACCGACGTTACTAGCGTCTGTATGGACCTTGGTCGCAGCTTCGTCGTCAAAGTGGGCGAGTACCGGCGGCATTTGTAAGCGAAACGTGAGTTCTTCGAAGGCAGCCTGGTCCCCAGTCCAATGAGAGGTGACATCATTACGGGTGAGAGCCGTTAACGGGGCTGCGATATTTGAGAAGTTTTCTATAAACCTCCGGTAAAAGGAACAAAGGCCTAGAAATCGTCGAAAAGCCTTTTTGTCCGCAGGGGTCGGGAATTTGGTCACCGCTGCTATCTTCTCAGGATCAGGTTTGACACCGGCGTGGCTGACAACATGGCCCAAGAAAAGTAGCTCCTGGTATCCAAAATGACATTTTTCCGCTTTCAGCGTGAGACCGGCCGATCGAATGGCCTGAAGAACGGACGATAGCCGTCGCAAGTGTTCCTCGAATGTGGGTGCAAACACGATGACATCGTCGAGATAAACCAAGCACGTCTGCCACTTCAAGTCAGATAAAACAGTGTCCATCATCCTTTGAAATGTGGCAGGTGCGGAACACAGCCCAAACGGGAGAACCTTAAACTCATAAAGACCATCTGGTGTTATGAAGGCGGTCTTCTCGCGGTCGCGCTCATCAACCTCGATTTGCCAATACCCACTTTTCAAATCCATGGATGAGAAGTAACGGGCATGACGAAGCCTGTCGAGGGAGTCGTCGATCCGTGGCAGCGGGTACACGTCCTTTTTTGTGACTTGGTTGAGCTTCCTGTAATCTACGCAGAATCTGTTCTACTTGGCTTCGGATGGCGTCGCGCTCCTTAATAGATACACGATACGGGTTTTGGCGAATTGGTCTCACAGCGTCGGCAGTAATGATGCGATGCTTCGTCAGTGGTGTTTGACGCACAGCAGACGATGATGAAAAACAGCCTTTGAAGCTCATTAGCAACTCACGAAGGGCTCGCTGCTCCGCGTGACGTAAGCTCGAATTGATGTCAAGGATAGGATCGGGAGCGCCTTCGCCAGGTTCAGTGCCTTTTATACGAAACAGTCATCGTCGCCCGCGATTTCCTCGAAGTAAGCAACGGTGGCACCCTTAGCGACGTGGCGGCGTTCCTTGCCAAAATTGGTCAGCAATAATTCCGGATGGCCCTCGGTGAGGTGCAGCACGCCTCGAGCAACTGCGATGTCGTGATTCAGCAATAGGGCATCCATACGCTCGGTGATACCATCGACGGTACAGCGAACATCACACATCACAGAAACTATGATGCAGGACCGCGGCGGCACGTTCACATCATCGTCGATAACACGCAACGGTGCACGGCGTACTCCATGTTCTGGGCGGCGATTGCTCGCGGCGAACTTAATGGAGCGCTCCCCAACGTCGATGACAGCGTTGTGCTCACTTAAGAAGTCCATTCCTAGAATTAAATCCTTGCAGCACTCGGGGAGGACGACAAAACTTGCAACGAACTCGGAGTCACCGATACCAATCCTTGCGGTACATTTGCCCACAGGCGTCATCAGGTGACCACCAGCCGATCTAATCTGGAGCCCGAACCACGGTGTCTTTACTTTTCTTAGGCGATCAGCGAGTGTTTGCCTGATTACGGAAGTGTCCGCACCAGTGTCGATTAAAGCAGTTAATTGGTGCCCGTCTATGGAGATTAAAATGTCCGCGCTGCCAATTTCACCGATGCTTATTCTACTCGCCGTGCGGTCAGAAGGCGACGTCGTGGCTCCCTCGGCGCGATACTGGGTGCTGTCGGCAAGGTCGCTTGTTCTGCTGGGGACGCTGCGTGTTCGGTCGACGAGGTCATCGATTGTCGTGTCGGCGAGGTCGTGTCTTCAGTCGGCGGCGTAGTTGGTTTTCGAAAGTCTTGCCAAGGCCTGCCGGTAGCAACCTTGCCTCCTGAGGTTGCGGCGGTTAGTTTCCCCGCCCAGGGCTAGGGAATCTTCCACGCGGCGGCCCTCGGGGGTCTCGACGGTTAGGTGACGAGCCGCTAGACGGTGACTGTGAACGTCGGAGGATCGACGGGGGAGGTGACTGCGAACGTGGGAAGATCGGCGCGGGACTTTGTCTGGCAGCAAGGTAAGCTTCGATTTCCGCAGGTCTTTGGCCAAAGCGAGGTCGTGAGGCGGCGGGTGAATAGCCACGAAGTCCAATTTCACGGTACGGGCAACGGCGGTAAACGTGGCCTGCTTTATAGCACAGTGGCAGGTTGTTGTCATCGCACCAAACGTCCGTCTTGCGCACCTGCGTTCCATACGAACTCTGTTGTTGGGACCGAGAGTCCGTGGCGGAATCTGCTCTCTGGAGTCGGGGGTCGGTTCGAGGCGCCAGGGGCGGCAGTGGTGTGTGTGCGTGACGGGCAGCTGGCGACGGAGAGCTGTTACATAACTCGCCTGTGGCGGCTGTACCTGCTGCTCCGCGATCGAAAGTGCTTGTCGGATCTCGTGGCGACCCACATCAGCAACCGAGGCAGGCGCAGGTTCCAGCCCGCCAATCCCACTCAATTGCAACTCTTCTCGTACAATTGAGCAAATGATGTCTCGAAACTTGTGTCATTGGCCATACTTGTTAGGGCACCAGCAGTACCGGACGAAGTGCCGTTCACGCGGTTGAACTGCCGGCATCTCTTTTGCAGGGCTCGCTCGATGGCTGTTGCTTCTCTGACGAAGTCTTTCAGCGTGCGAGGAGGGTTTTGTACGAGACCTGCGAAGAGCTGTTCTTCGCTGTTCCCCGCTCAAACTGCTCCAGCCAATCCTCGACGTCCTCAAAAACCTCACCGTAAAGATGGCCGGACTACGAGGCTGTTGGAGAGTCACCTGGGGAGTAAGTGCTTGCGCCATTACTTGAGGTTCCGAAGCCTGACGTCTAGGTGCCGTGAAGTCAAGGCGACCGTACTCTGGAGACAGTCCGCGTTTGCGACGACTAGCCTGATGAACCGGTGTGTGGACAGGGCTAGGCCGTTCTGGGCTGGCCGAAGGGGTCCTTTGCATGGGGTAGTCGTCCCCAGCACCTCCACCAGTGTCGCGTACTATAAACACGCAGATGCTGAGCCGGGGTCCTTGAAGGAGACGACCGGAGCAGAAGAAGCAGCCGGAGCCTCTTTAATCAGATAGCTTGAGCACAGGGTTCCGAGCGCGAGCGCCAGAGCTCTGAATGACAATGAAGAGAAAGCACGCGCAATCAACCCCTTCTTCGTCCTCACAGTCGTCTCTTGGCGCCGATGAAACACGTGACAATATGTAGTTTCTCTCAATTTTGGGAGAGGGGTAAATGGCTCGCTCATTGGCTTTGCTGCAAGTCTCTCGCATACCGTGCTTGTTGATCATTGTTTAACCATTTGCCGACCTCTGCTAATGCGACATCCTTCTCGTAGCTGCACACACGTAGCCCGAACGCCGTCCTAAAGAAAGTCGCCGGTACTTGTTTTAAACTATTTATCTCGTGAATCCGTGGATTAGAAGTTGCTCGTTTGCCGTGAAGTCGGAATTGTGTCGCCCTCTTCCGACTCTTCTCTAATGATAGTCAACACGGTAGGGCACAACCTTGCTGACCATTCCATGATTCAAATATTGATGATAAAACGACCCTTCTTGAGCTTTCTCAATCGACAATTTCTTGGCGTTTTCTGTTTCGTGAGTAAGTAGAAGGATTGTTATTTTTCCGTCAGGATACAAGAATTGCGGACAAACCCCATTATCGAAGCGGTGATATTCAGTACTTTTTTCATGTTGTTCATCCGCTCAAGCTCAAGACCTCGGAAACTTTTCTTTCAGTTACGGGCAAAGCTTGTGTCCATTCTTCTTCGGTTTCCGCATATTGTTCACAGCAAAATGTACTATTTGGCGTTTTTTCTATTTCGTTGAGCAGCGAGGGAGGTTCTTCTTTCCAAAGGTTGCTCTCTTGCAACCTTCTAGCTGATATTAGTCTGGTAATTAAATCTACAGTGTTTTGATCTCTCCGACAGTACCACCACTGCTCCACGCCTGTTGAGGTACGTATCTTACTCACTCCGTCTGCCACGAATGAATTTCATTTTCCTGGGATCGAGTACAACCATCCTAGAACAGCGGACGAGTCTTTAGAAAGCAAAACCTGGCAGCGGATACCATAATCTGTCCCTACGGTTGACATCAGCCCACCTGCTATTAGAGCACTGAGAAGTTCCAACACTATACTGGTCAGTGTTTTCGCGGGAGCGACTATTGTTTCTGGCGATGAGCTGTCTATTCCTTATTTCACTGATAGTTTCTACTCGCAAGTAGAACACAGATCCGTAAGATGAGGTGCGTGCATCAGCGAATACGTGGAAATTTGCTTTGCTTGATTAATTTATTTTAGACAAAGCGGGGTACTTGTATCACGTTAAAAATAAGAAGGACTCGGCACCACCTTTCTCAATCGTTTTGTAATTCTTCCGGCAAACTTCCGTCCTAGTCCACCTTCAACTTCGAAGCCCCCTGCAGAAGCACCTTGGCCTTCAATGTGTAGGAAATATCAAGGCCGTGTGGAGTGTATGTTTTCCCTGTGAGTTTTAGCATGTTTCTCTCAGTGCTCGGAATCTGGGCTACCAGTTGTATAACTTAGGCCCTGTCGAACCCATCGGTATCCTCTTCCGGGTTCCATAACAAGTGCAATTTTTTTTCCTTTAAGGGATTAAGAGCTCAACATCAGAAGTAACGATTTCGTCACCTTCCCTAGGGGTCGTCAGCTGCGGGCACTATTGGTTCATTTCCTAAGGTGCATGCCTGCTTTGATAATGACTTTGGCTGCATTGTCACATAACAGCAAGGCATTCTCGGTAGAGTCGGCGCCTGTTTCAAAGTCATCAACGTAAAACTGATTTTTCGCTCTCTTTGTAAGTTCATCATGTTGAACGGTCGAGGTTGCAAATTGGGAGTGTAGCGTGACGCTTAGAACAAAAGGACTCGAGGTAGCACCAAAGCAAATACGGTTCGTTCACCACACAAGTTGCTTCGAAAAGATCTGTCCAGGAGTTCGAGGTATTTTATACCAAAGTACGCAAGCGCATACCGTTCATTCTCTGAACACAAAATCTTCACGAATGTTTCCGTATGTCGGCTGTTACGCGACTCTGTAGATCATGAACTTCAAATTTACACGGGGCCGGCCCAGGTAGAATTTTGCCTTCAGTGTCCCGACCGTATTCGACAAGAAAAAACCTAACGTACCCATTGGACGAAAAGGGACGATGGCTTATTTGTGGCCGGGAGAGATGTAGAAACTTTAGGGATAATCATTATTGCTGTACCTATGAGATCATCATCGGTGTCCGTCATCAAGTCGATGGCTCCCACTCAATTTTCTTCGCCTTGCTTGTATCGCCATCTTTTAAACAGAAGCACCACTACGTATGACGGGGACGTCGCGGCCCGTGGTCGGTCCTCTTATATTGCAATATCAAGTAATAACTGCAGCAACAACGTATTGAATTAGCCTGTTAGTGATTCCTTTGTGGTCCAATTCAATACGTTTTAAAGATAATTGCGCGCTCTGAAAAATGACGGCCGTTTTAAATATAGTTACAGCACAGTTTCTACAAGGGATGTTGTTTCCCGTGTTTCTGATCAAGAGGGATTCGCCAAGCCCACTGCGGTTTTGTAGAAGAGAAGGTTCAGGTCCTGACTGTGCCAGCCGCTTTCCGAACGATTCGCTTGGCTGTTCCTTTATCACATCACTGTAAACAAGCCCATTTCATCAATTAAGAGCGTGTCACGTGGTGCAGGTGCTGCGTATGCACGTTCTTGACCCTGTGGACCAAGCGAAATCCTGTGTTCTCCGTCGGAGTAGGCGAATCACCGGCTTGCGTTTAAACCCAGCTGACATGGCCCCCGGAACGGTGAAAACTCTTCCCCAGTAGTGTTCAATGTTTGGCATCACAATGAACCACGCTTCTTTTCCGGGAGGAATGACGAAGATGTTGAGGAATGGCTGTAACGCTACGAAAGGGTGCGCAAATAAAATCAGTGGGACATAGCAGCGCAACTCTCCTACGTAGTTGTGAAGAACTTCTTGCTCGGCTAGTTGGTGAATAGATGCTATGATTTGAAGCGCAACAAAAATACACGGACGAAGACAGAGTAGACGAGACAGCGCCTGTCTCCTCTACTCTCTTTTTCGTCCGTGTGTTTTTGTTGCGCTTCAAATCACGGTATCCTACGTAGTGTTGTATCTCGTGGAAACAGCTTTGGTCTGCTTCGAAAACAACGAAGCAAAGATCCCGACATGGGCGATCTTCGTCGAGAAGCTAAAGAAATCTTATGGCGACCCCTTTGCCACCGCAAAAAGGCAAAACAGACGCTCGCGCAGCGATCACATTTGCAAGTCCAGACTTGGACGGCATGCATAGAAGAGATCCCTAACTCTGTTCTCTTGTAAACCCGACAGTGACTGATGAGGACAAGGTAGGTCATTTGGGAAAGGGTATAGCAGAAGACGTGTACAACTTTTTTATTACAAAGGAAACCCAGCTTCTGCAGCAGATGGGGCCAACCACTCCCGCACATTTGAGGCTCTGAAGCTTCGGCAGATTGGCCCCAAGTTTGGCTGTCTTCTCAACTAGCGTGGACACTGTGCTGTGTGAGGGCATCACATCCTTAGTTCGGCGTAATATAAGAGAAGAAGTAGGGTACAAGTTCAAGCGTACAACGCCGATCCACCTGGCTATTCGGGCCATCCTGCCAACTGTGTGTACCGCCGGTGCGCCGTTCAAAAGCATTGCCTTCACGTACCAGTGCCTCGACAACAGTAACGCTACAAACAGGTCTGCAGTATGTTTTAGCAAGATGGTGTCAATTTTCGGAGCTTCTGAGCGCCATCCCAGCGACTGGGCTACGAGAAAGCATCCCGTCGAGTCGTTGGTGGCTACCCAGCACCCTTCACCACGTGACATGGTCTTGAGTGATGAAATGGGTTTATTTACAGTGATGGGATCCAGGAACAGGCAAGCGAACATATCGGGAAGCGGCCGGCACAGTCACCATCTCAACTTTCTCTCCTACACAACCACAGTGGGATGGGCCATTACCTTGCCCTTTTAAGCCCGGGAGACAAAATCCCTCGTAGAAACTGATCTGTAACACTATCCTGGGGGTTTTATGTTATCCTACACGTTGTATTTACAACCGAGGTGATTACGCGTTATAGGGTGGCAGCTTAATAATAAACTTTCTTAACTAGTCTCCTTTCTTCGACGTTATTTTGCTTTTGAATTTTATTTCGGACCCTAATTTCCTCTCTTGACGTTCTCAGGGCTACCACCGCTGCCATTGGCCTCAAACTGGGATGTGATGTTTTTTCTGAGATGTGGCTATGTACAAAGGTAAAAATTCAATAAATTGTAATATACGAGGCCTTTATATTTGGTTGCCTCCGTCCAGAACAATATTACTGAGGTCATTGACTGAGTTCGTAACTGCCCCCGCACGAAGCACCTTGCGCGGTCTTGTGGATGGTATTGGCGACACCAAGGACCCCAAGCCCCCATACAGAATTTGTTGTCAACCGTGACGATATGTTTTAAGGTGAAGGGTGACGAAGAAAGTACCCCGTCCCCTGCTTCTTTTACATGCCATATGGTAAATCATAAAACTCCCCTCAAACATGATCGGCCTCTCAAAAAGGCGCCGCACCTAAGGTTTATTTCCGCCACTCGCAGCCCTCAGTTTTCCAAAGCCCGATAACTACCCCCGTTTTCGGTGTTGGTATCCACAGATCAAGGAAAGCCTCTGGCATCACAGTCCGTGTTCCGAATACCAAAATTTCTAGAAGGCATTACTGATGAAAAATATGACGCCCAAAACAAAGAACTGGACAAATCCTGGTTGAAGTACACAACCAACAGCATGCAAAAATCTTCCTTGAACAAACTCGAATAGCTAATCTTGAAATCAGGGTGACACCCCACCGGAGCCTGAACAGTATTAAGGTGTTATGTCTGAACTAGACCTCATGAATGAGACAGATGCTGACGTGCTGGAGGGCTTGAGAAATCAGGGCGTGACAGCTGTGACGCGCATAATTATGAGGAGGGATGACAAAGTAGTCTCCACCAAGCACATTATCCCTACGTTCGACCGGTCCACACTCCCAGAGTACGTAAAACCAAGGTTTTGTACATTGCAATTTCAGGCCTTACATTCCAAACCCACACCCCTGCTTTAAGTGCCAGCGGTTCAGGCACGGCGGAACCAAATCCTGCCATGGCCGTCTGACCTGCGCAAATGTGCCCAGAATGATCATCCATCTGACTATTATCCATCACAAACCCTCACCTGCGCCAACTGCCAGAGACCCCACGCCGGCTACTCTATAATATGCGAGACGTTTTAGCGAAAGAAGGCGATCATAAATATGAAAGTCACTGAAAACATCACCTTTCAATAGGCCCGAAAGACGTTCGCGTCGTTTCCCATGATGAGGAACGCCGACGCAGCTCGCCGGGGTGGCGGAGCGGCGTCTGGTTTCGGCGGGTCCCAGTACCGCAAGTCCCAGTTTGACCCGCCTGTCCCCCCCCCCCCCCCCCGGGTTGCCTCGGGCAGCCCAACCCGCTTCCGCACCGCTCGCTGATGCACCTGCGGCTGTGGTGGCATCTTGCATCTACGTCCATGGGGGATGCTGCTGCGCCCACTGTTTCCCCTCCACCGGCCCGAATCACACGAGAGGGCAGGTAGGAGATGGAGACGGAGGACACCGCGGCACTTCCCATCCCCGCCGCACCTCATGTGCTACCCTGGGCGCTCCTGACGCCCTCGGCGGTCGCGGCTCGAATCAAGGGCACCGGAACGGGTGCCAAGTCCGGGGGGTCCGGTCCGCCGGGTAACCCTTCGAAATCTGATGATGACATGAATGACGCACCTTTCCTGTGTGTTTCGCAGTGGAAACAGCGGGGCCCTCCATCTAAACCTCTAGAGAAGTTTAAAAAATCTCTCCCAAAAGTGCAAGCCCCGAAAGACCCTACGTAAATAGTCCCACTCCAGTAGCTTCGAACACTTCATAATAGGAAGAGAAAATATAATACAATGGAACTGCAGAGGCCTTCCTAAAAATCTTGACGATGTATATGACACAATGCATGCTAACAAGCCAATTCCAAGTCCAATGTGTGTTCAGAAAAGAGATTTGAATTATAAACGCACAAATTTCTTCAATAGTTACCTGGTTACAGAAAGGACAAGGATGGCTGCACACACTCTTCTCAAGGTGTGGCAATAATCGCGCGGGAATCCTTAGCATGCCCCCTGTCACTCTGAACACTGTCCTTGAGGCTGTGGCAATACGCACAATAATATTTATTAGGTTCATAAAGGTATGCTCAATTTACATTCCTCCTGATCTTGCACTTTCGAGCTCTGACTTTGAGGTGCTGGTTGACCAGTTGCCCGAACGCCTGAGGTCGCCTGATAGAGAAGTTTTTATCATCCCCTGGAGAATGCCTTTTCAACAAGAAATAGACTACATACCATAACAAAGACAAAGCACATACTCATATCTTGACTTGGCTATTAGCTCCGCACTTCTCTTTCGTTGTCTTGAGTGGGGCGTGGGCACGCACCCATATGGTAGTGACCACTTCCCCACCTCACTAACATATATAGGTAAAGGCCCATGCAGTCCATCTTCCCAAAACAGGTTCAATGAAGAGAGAGCTAACCTGAATACATTTACAGAGACATCCAAACTACACCACATATTCATTGTACACCTGCACGTTGAAGAAGTTACCCAACTACTCAGGGCGCACATTCGCGACGCCGCCGAAAAGTCTATTTCCCACGCCTCTGGTGCCCCGCTCAACCAGAGGAGGCCGTGGTTGAGTGAGGAGTGTAGGTGACCGCGAGGAGCCCAGAACAAGGCGTGGGGTATCCTCCATCAGTACCCCACGTCGGGTAACCTTTTGTTGTTCAAACGGGCCAAGACGTTGGGAAAACGAGTGCACCGGAATGCCAAACGAGATAGTTGGTGTTTCTTCATAACGTCAATAAACTCCTACACACACACACGAAAAGTATGGACACGAATACGCAAACTCAAAGGACAACAAACACCGAGCCTGCCTCTGGTCAGCACAACGGGGGACACACTCGAAGACCAGGCTGACACACTTGCACAACACTTCCAACACGTGAACAGTTCAGCACACTACACAACACTTTATAAAAAACAAACAATGGGCCGAAAAAAGCATTTACTAGATAACAATAGGTCAACATCTTCTTATATCTCATACTTTGTGCACCGTGAAACAAGGGCTGCTCTGAGCAAGTGTAAACCCTCAGCTGCCCGCCCGGACAACATCACATGTACAATGATACAACAGCTAAATGCAGACAAACTTAAAACACGTCTACATCTTTGTAAAAAAATATGGCTGTCAGGGCACATTCAACACTCTTTAAGGGAGGCTATAGTAGTGGCTTTTTTGAAGAGAGAAAGGACCCGTCGTCCACCACAAGTTACAGTCCTAGAGCCGTGACGAGCTGTGTGTGCAAGCTCTTCGAGAAGATGATCAATCGCAGGCTCGTGTACGTCCTTGAATAGAACGTTCTTCTAGGGAGCTGCCAGGCAGGCTTCAAGGTGGGGTGATAGACGAACGATCAACTGGCAGCACTTGACTCGTACATCAAGGATGCCTTCGTGCATGAGCAGTATTGTTTAACTGTGTTTTTCGACCTCGAGAAGGCCTACGACAGCGCTTGGCGTTCTGGAATCCTTAGTGATCTCAAGTCGTTCGGTGTTTCGGGTAACGTGTTATACACCCTTGTTAGTTACCTGTCAGGGAGAACATTTTGAGTGAGAGTTGTTTCTGCACTCTCCAAGGTTCACATGCAAGAAAATTGCGTGCTTCAAGGTGGAGTGCTGAGCTGAACTCTCTTATAATTAGGATAAACTCTCTTGGAAAGGAAATGCCACCTACAATTTCTTTTTCTCTGTATGTGGATGATGTTCATATATCCCATAAATTATGCAATATGTCAATCTGCGAACGTCAAGTCCAGTTTGGTGTCAAGAAATTTGCCGGCTGGGAAGACAAGAAAGGCTCTAAATTGAATCCTGCAAAAAGTTCCTGTGTGGTGTTCTCTAGGATGCGCGGGGTCGATCCGGACCCAGACACAAATCTTAATGGCGTGTAGCTTCCTGTGAACAAGGAGCACAAGTTCTTAGGTGTTGTGTTTGACCACAAACTCACATTCATTCCCCACCTCAAGGAACTTCAGCATAAATGTCTCAAAACAATGAATATCATTAAGGTTCTCTCCCACCAATCCTATGGTTCCGACAAAGAACTCCTACTGCGCTTGTATACTGCTTTTGTTGGGTCTCCTTTGGACTATGGCAGTGTGGTGTATCGGTGGGCGACTAAAACAGCGCTGCGAATGCTTGACCCAGTGCTACACTTCGGGCTTCGTCCTGAGTCGGGTGCTTTTCGCACTAGCAAGGTCAAAAGTTTGCATGTTGAGTGTAACAAGTGGTCCCTTCAGAACCAACGGACGTACATAAACTTACTTTATGCTTTTAAAATTTCATCGCTGAACGACCATCCTTTTCATCCTGTCTTTAACGAGGCATCCACATCTCTGCTATTTGTAAATCGCGCATCCGTTCCTCAGCCCTTTTCGCCTAGAGTGAGAGAGCGAGCCTCGGATCTCACCGCTTTTAGATGTGTACAAATCTACCTTTTCTGACATTCCACCTCCTTGGAAAGTTTGTCCTGTGTCCTGCAACCTTTCCTTTATGAAACTTGACAAAAATCGGGTACCGCGAGCTGCAATAGTGCAGCACTTTCTGTATTCGCAGTTTAAATACCATTGTGCAGAATTTTACAGTGACGCTTCTAAACCCAACAATTTTTTCAGCAGAAGCGTAAGGAATTTTACTGATTCCCAGTTCCATCATCTACCGATTCATTGAGTATTGTTCGCGCACTATCATCGCAAAAGCCCCCGAAAACCACATAGTTAATCTTGTATTGAACACTATATGTCTGTGCGCAAAAGCATCAGCTGCTCCCCTGCTGGGTCCCAGGACACGCTGGGATCGCTGGGAATGAGTTGGCAGACGAGAGGGCCGCTGCTGCTGCACTCAGGGACACTGTAGATATAACAACCGTTTTTTATTCACTTGGTTAGCGGTCCTCGACCGAATTACGGCAAGCTAACGGCCGCACAATGTTTGGCAACCTGTGTTCATGAGGAGACCAGCCTACGTAGCGTCTCAGGCTAAACTTCATTCTTTCGGTAAGCGGCGTACAGCTGAACAACGGCACGGGTCTGGGCGCCGAGCATTCGTGCACAGTCGTGTTTGAAAGGAGTCCCGCCGGTGTAGGACCAGTTTTTCTTTGGATGAAGAAAGAGCCGTTAGGGAGCCGAATGATGCAGACGCGTTTTTTACCCGCTTGGTGTTTCTATGCTTTCAATGAACAAACTTCGTTTGTCATACAGTAATGAATGTTTTAGGTGAACGAGAAAGGGGCCAGGACTCACTCAACATTACCAGGGAAACATTTAGGCCAACGGAATGCCATTTATTGCCAGAAGAAGACTGTGCAACACCGACGGGTGAGCTAAGCCTCGGCAGTCATAGCCGCTACCACGCCTCGCCCTCCGGCTTCGTCGACGCATCAGCTCGAAGCTATTCGCCCCCTTAAGAAATGGAGACCATTTGAGACATCAACCCAGCAGAGATGTTCGACCCGAGGTGGTGGCAGTTCACCAAAATAAGTGGCATTAAAGGGCGTCGAGCAAGCGGCCGCCACTCAGGAGCTCAACCGGCGCCTTGTGAAGTGTCGCCACCAAAGAAAGGCAAGCGGGCGCAAAAGGGCAAGTTTGCGGCTATTCTTCTTACAATAATACTGGGAAAAATACAATGTTGCACTATTTGACTCGTGATAAACGTAGAAGAGGCCAACCTCGTGCATTGGTAGGCTCAACTTCGTGCCCTGCTTCATGGGATTTTATGACGGTCTATTTAGAAAAACGTGTAATTTTAAATTTGCCATAACAACAGGGCCTTCTGAATGACGAAGCCTGGATGTTATTTTCTTGCGGTGTTTGAAGGTGAGCTTAGCTACACTTCGGAAATGTTTCTCTATTATCCAGCAATTTCTGTATTTAATGTATGTAGCCCATGACAAATAAAACCTGAATAATTTTTGAAAGCATAAAGTTGGCCACAAAATATAGCACCATGAAATATTTTTTTCTATATAAATGCCTCGCACAATTCCTCTTAACTCTTTGCCAAGCACCTGAATCGAGGGACAGAGAGACAGACAGACAGACAGACAGACAGACAGACAGACAGACAGATGCACCAAAATGTTCGATTTTAGGTAGCGCAAGAACAAATATTGTATTTAAAAAATTGCAATTGCAACAGACCTCTCTGAATAACTTCTAGAGTTCAGAAGGCAGTATTTATGGCATCAGGCGGGTACATGGCGGCGGCTAAGGAGGTTGAAAAATTGCTCGTGATGGGGAAAGAGTTGGGACTGACTGGCAGCGAGCTCAAGGAGTGCATAGGGAGAGAGGAAATGCCGCGAGACAAGAAAGTGTGTTCGAAGGAAACACTGCGTACCAAAGGCATGAAATCGGTCGTGTCGTTCTATTCCGAAAGATACGGCTTCCGGAAAATAGAAAAATGAATGTAGTAATTTGATAGCTAAATATTTAACTGGCACAACTAGAAAGTGGCGTCTAGGAGGAAGGATGCGAGAAACAGGGCATCAGTGAAAGAAGACACGCGACACGACGTATTTCATGAGACTCAGGACAATGGGAGAAAACAACGACCCAGTTGGTTGCGTTTTATTAGACTGCATTTAACTTCGGCTTCTTCTGTGTAAATATTGTTATTTAGGCGGCTGTCTGTAGTTTGTTTCCGAATTTTTCCGTTAAAACAACTCTTACAGCCACTTTCTGTAAACATACTCTCTTCTTAGATGGCCATGCACTGACAGCGGACGGCGATTGTGTAAATTTTACAACTTCGCTCGGAACTAACCATTTTGACCAGCATATATAGCTCCGCAAAATTCTAGTGTCATCTTTTTTTGCCTAATTCTCATATCAGTTCTTTCGGTATAATTCTGCTAAATTTAGAGTCAGAGCCGTTATCTGTAATCATACCCGCTCCTTAAAGGAGCCATGAAGAAAGAATACAAGTTTGTTTTCGCGTTTTACAGTGCCAACAGCGCTTGTCCGGCCGCCAATGCGGCTGTGTTCACAGAGAAATTGTTCAATTTAGGTGAACATTTTGATTCTCGCGCCAGATCGTGGGTTTTCGTAATGTCAGCAATGACTTCAGAAGCGCGTGTATTGAAGCGAACTTCCACTGTGTCATTCGGGTTTGCGGCATTGCTGTCCGTCAGCCGTGCCAGATGGCGCGGCTATAGTCATCCACGAACCGCCATCAGCTGTTGCTTTGTTTTTGAGCGTATTTCACCTCACTTGTTTTTGTTACTGTAAAAAGTCATCGTCTCGTGAAACCTGGGGTATCCTCGACGAACAGGGTCACGTAGACAACGCCGCTTACGCCAATCGGCCAGTGTCCTGTAAAACAACTTCAAAGCTGCGGAGTGCTGTGCAGCTAAAACAAGCATAGTGCTCCCAGTACCAACAGCAGTGCGCATCGGTACTGCTATGCTTACGTGCGTTTTCGTAACTTTCATTGTTTACCGCACCGTTCCTACTGCTGAAAAATGAACATGCATTATTTTTAGCGCAAATAATTCGTTCACAAAGCCTATAGGCCGTGCCTAATTTGCGTTTGCTTTTCCCGTCCTCGGCCAATCGCACAGCTGAACTCATATGACATCATAGGTTGTGTTGCGGGAAATGAGCTAGTGGGTTGCATGGCCATTCCGTTTTTTCCTAGTTATGTAGCTCATTTGAGCTAAGTGTGCGTTAACAGTGGTGTCAGTATCATTCTATCGAGGCAATCTTTCGAATGAACCGAACTTGTGTTTTGTCCTGATGGCTCCTTTAAACAGCTACGCTTCACGGCACTGCAGGCGTTGTGGGAAAGCCAGGTTAAAAGAACCAGCTTATCTCAATTTTCCGAAAGTCGGTTTCACCTCTACGAGCTAATGCATTAGGTAGAAGCGATTTGGCAGGTGGAGAGGGGGCATACCAGTCATGCTGTATTTCAAGATAAAGCCCCAAGGACCTTTCTTTTGCGGTTTTTCTGCGCTGTACACCGGTTTTTAGGGCGGAGAAACCTGCTCCACAGAGACTGTCATACCGAGCCTTAGAACAGTGCCGCTGTTATAAAAAAATTGTGAGCCGCTGCCCCAGCAGGTTAACTTCGGATTCGAAGTGGGGTGTGCGTATCATGGCACAGAGACAGACAAGAGTCATGGAGTCGGGACTCCTCTCCCTTTCTCGTGGCGGGACCTCCCTCTTGGGCTTCTCGAGCGCTAGCCGGTTTTCGTTTTTGTGTTTATCTCTTATTTTGCGGGCTTGCGGCGGCGGCGAAAGGCACGCCTGCGCAATGTCCGCAGCATGCAAAAGAGTGGCTGCAGCGTCTCTTTGTAGCTAATTTTAAAGGAGACGGCCTGTCTTTGGCTGCTCGAGCACGGCAAATATTGGCCTGCCGGCCTGTATGTTTCTCTGTGTCTGTCATAAAGAGAATTTATTATTACACCTTATATCTCCCCGCTGTATACATCGGAGCTTCCTGCCCCGTACGTGTTTTCGGCAGTACTTGCAGAGACAGGTCCCGTTGGAAAAACGTTCTTGCTATTGCCGATGTAATTATAGTGGTCCTTCAAATTCTCTCGCATACTAAACCCTTGCGCTATTACTAGGTCATCCGCTGAGTGCGTGTTGCAGGCAGCCATAGCTGAGCTTACAAACAAACGTCCGAGCAACAACTTTTCACCCACCTCCACGGTCCGTATCCGCATGATGCGCATATCTCGAATTTTGGGCCTTTTTACCATGGTGACCGCTCTTTCCTTGTTTTTGTTACAACCACTGCTCCGTAAATTTGTTCCGTATCCTCCTCCCGCGCAAAAGAACAACACCAAATAGAACACAAGACCACGTTAATCGTAAAATGTTGACTTCGGCCTCAAATAATGCCATTGAATGGCAGTGGTCATGTTCTACAGGCTGTCAGTTGAGTTATTTTGAAGTCGCAAAAAGAGCTCTCACCAATCAGTCACTCGGAAGGAATACTTGCTTAGCAGGTGTTGCGAAGAGCTACCGATGATGACGCAACATTGCATGATGCAACATTGCGTCAGCTGTACCACTTCGCATGACGCAACGTTGCTTTAACCGTAACTGAGGGTATTGGTTGGATGCAGCTGATACGGTTTGGCGGAACATGGGGTCCGACTAAATTAATTCCCTACAGCGTGCATCCAGGCTGGGTTTGACCTCACAAGACCAATGAAAACTTGTTCTCAATAAGAAATTTTCTACACAATATTGAAATCAATTGCAAACAATCACAATCGCAGAAAGAAACACATGCCGACGACAGTTGAGCGGCACGATGTGCCTTGAGAGCACTAAAATATATGTCAACTTTGGTCCTCTGTTCAAGGCTACCGTTGTCTCAATGGTGGAGTTTATTTGCACTGCACCAAAGGGTAACGATATTTGTAACAACGGTATTTAACGATGATAACGATGATATCTGTCTAACAATAACATTTACCACCTTGCATAATTGACCAATTTAGTAGAAACACTATTGAATACAATCATATGTTAGTGCATATTATGTACAAGGACATACAGGTGAGTAGAGATTGAATAGAAGGGAGTAATGTCAGTAAGCTCCGATGATTCGGAGAATTTTAGCGTACCGAGAAATGAAAACGAACGTGAAAAGCTGCCGGCAGAAGACACGCAGAAAACCGCAATTTACGCCCACGGCAGCGCCGAGAAGCCCCGATTCTCAAAAGAGCACGACGCGCCCCACACTCCGGTGCTTTATTTCTGAGAACACGAGGAGACGCGAGACGTAACGCGGGTGCTTATGTTCCGTTTCATTCTCTCCTGTGTACGTGCCTTCCCGCAGTGAGTCGCTCTACGACAGTGCAGAGCGTAAGACATTTATTTCGCGTGCTCCTTTTTCCTGATATATATGTAACCTCAGTATTTTTAATTAGTCAAACATTAAAAAAAATCCTGTTTAGCCTTCCATTCGAGCCACGACATAGCTAACATGGCGCAGTCGACAGGATCAGGATTTGTGGCCAGGGATCAGGATTTGAGGCCACGTGAGTATGAACGAGAGTGTGACACGCAGATGTGGGCCACCGACGGACCCCATGTAAATGGTAGTCGACCCACTGCTGGCTTCAACGGAACGCTAGGTTCTATGTTCAATGAAGAAACAGGAGTTCTTTCATGAGCACACTACGAATTCGATGGCTGCCATGCTGTGGCCGTAAGGACGGCATCGTTTCGCGTCTTCTAGTCCCGAGCTCTCCAAACGAACGAGTGTGGCAACGATACTTCAGGCTGCTTACGACGACAAACGGCAGAGGAACATGAAAGCCGCGCTGTTTGTGAGGAAGATGCTACGTAAAAAATAAGAAAGTTTTCTGAGACAACTGGCGAGAGTTGGTCCCATTTTCGCCACAGTGCCTGAACTGCACAAGATACGGAAAGAGGCAGTATGCACACAGCACGCACACAAACGAGACGACGCATGCAAACTGTGATTACTTGCTCACCAGACCTCTCCCAGGTAATCGCTAAGATTACAAAAATGAAAGCGCTCAGTGAATGTCTGGTGAGATCACAAACACGCGCTGCTTTGACACCGGGCCAATCAACGAGCTACATCACGGGCACAGCTCACTACAGCCGCGAGCAACAAGAAGCGCAACGTACGCAGCTCGCACGAGCCAGAAAGCACCACGTTCCTGGCACCCGCTCTTCGGGTCCAGACGCACACGAACAAAACTCTGAGATCGCGGCGCAACGGAGCCATTAAGTAAATTTTCCGGAAGTGCTGTCCCAGCCCCGGGCTGCGTAACCAACGACATTGAATTCAGATTGGTGGATGGGCCACAACGAGCTAGACGCACGGCGCACGGAACGTACCATACGTGGCGAATGAACGCACAGCAATGTTACGGGAGTTTCCCAGGAAAAAATTCACAGCATATCCACGGGTGAATGATGATGAGTGGGCGAAGCTCCTGATGGGATATCATCGGTAAAACCGTGACTCTTCAGTGAAAGTTCGCCCACTACATCTGTGTCCGAACGTAACGTCTAGAAAGTCTCGCTTAAACCGCGCGTCGGCACCTTGGGGCTGAGCTCGCCTGATGCGTTTTGAGACGCCTCACGAGCTCTCACTGCATCGGGGTCTGCCTGCCGATACGCGCGCTTTCTCGCCGCTTCCCGTTCTCTGACGTTTTGGAGATCCTCTTCGCGCCGCAGCCGTGCCGCTTCGCGTACGGCAGGGTCCTCGCGCCGTTGCCGTGACGCTTGGGCCTCTCGTTCTCGAACGCTGGGATCTTGGCGGCGTCGTCGCGCAGCCAGACGACACGCTTCGGCCTCCCGCTCTCGTACGGCAGGATCTTGGCGGCGGCGTCGCGCAGCTTCACGGAGCGCTTCTGCCTCGCGGGCTCGCACATCTGCAGCCTTATCCATCGGGCGACTCCGAGCGCGCGCCAACAGCGAACGGATTTTATTACAACGCTCCCCGCCATCTAGTAAACATCCAAGAACTAAACTAGAGGTAGCCACGCCATCTAGTAAACAATCCAAGCGCATCTTTTCATCATATACAAGTACCGCCGCCATCTAGTAAACAATCCAAGAACTAAACTAGATGTGGCTACATACATACGTCGAGGATGGACAGACCCACGCCCTAAGGAGCTTCGCCCCTAAAAGAGACGTACAGCGCACCAATCGCACCAGAGGTGGCGAACAACGTCCGACTTGGACCTGTGGAGCTGACCATGGCGAACGAGATGCAAAGCGCACGGAACGCGAGCAAGCCAGCACACACCTAGGAAACCGATATTTGCGACATCCTCCGCTCCCGGCGCTGCTATGCCGACTTGGCCAGCGAATGTCAGAACCGCAGAAGTCAACCTTGCCAAAAGCAACAAATAACCAAGTGCATGTGGTTCGACCCTACGAACATACGAGCTCTCCGGCACCCGCTGCTCCAACCCGAGTCCAGCGAACGAACGTTACTTACACTCGTGCAGATGGGTCCGTCAGCGAACAACGACACGGCCAGCGCTTGCGGTACGTCCGAGCAGGAATGTACAAGATCACCGGCACCCGCTGCTCCGATCGAGACTCACACGACAAACCCCAATTTGTACAAGAGGACGCAACCGCGAGCAAGCGGACTCGGGACGAGCGGAGCGCTTTCGAGCCTGCTTGTACGGGAGAGATAGCGATTTTAGCGCTCTTGAAACAACGGCCAAACGAGGATAGCCTGAGCGACGACACGGACACGGCAAGAACGTCAACAAATGAGCCCGATACAGACTACGGCATTGAACACCCTACGGATGAAGTGACACTTACAACACTAAGGAATGTGGCCCGAACGGGCGAGACGAACTATGCCTGCTTCCCCATCACAGTGGTTTCACTTTCGAAGCAACCACGGCGAAAGCTAGCACGGAACCGCAACGATTTTCACCGCATGAGTTCCCGCTTCTTCGACCATTTTTAGCTCACAGAGTGTATCGATGGCCCTAATATAGACATCGGCACCTTACTAACATCACGCCCGTAACGTCGATACCGGGTATGTTGCCTCGGAGTAAGCGTTTCCTAAGAACTTAACTTTGAAGTGACGACCACGCCGAGAGCCGCAGATAGGCCTACCCCCGCTTCGCCAGCTGCCGCCGCAGCTGCGCCGGTGCTCCCGTGGCACGTGCACCACCGGCGCCAGCCTCCTCCGACCGCAGCGCTCGTGCCTCCTCGCTAACTCCACCGCTACCGACGCCCTGGCCGAGCCTACCGTCAACCTGTCTACCAGCGACGGCTACACAGAATACCCGGTAGTCGGTGAAGCCATCGACCCCAACGAGCTCGCTACTCCAGGATGGCTCGATTGGAGACGGAAACAATACTCGTTTATGGCTGCCAACCAAGCGCCAGCCTCTGCTGCAATCCCCCACGGTCGATCTCGGGCTCCTCTCCCAAGCGTAGGCAGCGCTCTCCTAAAGGTCGGACGCCGGCGACTCCATTACTTGCGACCGACGTGAAAATAATTCTTCCACCATGTGGAGGCCTTGCCCTTGCTACAGTACCTGCAGCGGTTTTACCCGATACCATTCAACGGCAGCCTGCGCTGCCAACGATCCCAGACGACCAAGTGCAAATACACGCGGTCTCCAACTTTATGGTTATCAGTACGCCCTCTGAGGAGTGCGCACAATCCTACGAGAAGCTTGAAACCCTCCTCCTCAATAGGAAACAGTATCCCGTGCGCACAGATATTGCCGTACCAGCGAACACAGTGACCGGCCTCATCTTCAATATCCCCCCGGACGACACCCTGGCGCAAACAATGGAGAGTGTGTGCAACTATACCCCTGACCTCCAACTACTAGACGCCAAGCGTCTAAACCCTTCAAACATCGCTCAAATTCTCTTCCATGGCACTCGGGTTCCTTTTTTGGATACGCTACCGCTCCGCCACCTACCGCTGCA
Source organism: Haemaphysalis longicornis (assembly GCA_013339765.2). Classification (NCBI taxonomy): domain Eukaryota; kingdom Metazoa; phylum Arthropoda; class Arachnida; order Ixodida; family Ixodidae; genus Haemaphysalis; species Haemaphysalis longicornis. Next base: position 51,381,681 of record CM023451.1, on the reverse strand, counting down.
GACCCTTTCACCGCAAAACAGAGGCCCGCACGACATGCTGGCGGACAGGGCATCGCCAAGATGGGTGTCAGAACACCCAGACAACCTTACTCTGCCCCAAGTGCGGACTTCCCAACGCTCCAGAAGACCACCCCTGCTCTCCCTAGTGCATTGTATGTGAGGGCCGACATGTCACCGGCGGCACAGCTGAGTGCCCCCGCCGCTATCAACCTCGACGCCAGCCTCCTCCGTATGCCCAAGCTGCCCCCGGTAGACTCACTGCATCGGCTGTGACTGGCACCCTGTCTACTGGTATTCCACCCATGCCAACCCGCCAGTCGCAGTTGAAACGTCCCCCTGACAGCAACAACCAACTGAAGACGATAACGCAAGGCGTCAATCTGCCAACCAATGTGCAACACCATCATCAGGTGAGCGCCCAGCGTTCCTCGCCCGTTGGGGCTCTGTCTCGATCTTTCTTTCCACCCCTTTCCCAGACGCTTTGCTAGAAGTAATAAAGGAGATTCGGGCCCTCCGCGCAGAGGCCGCTACCCTGCGTCAAGAAATTGCTGCCTTAAGCGGGAGCTCCAGCTTGCTATGTTTCCCCCTTCTCATGCCCGTACCACCCGCCTGATGCCTCCGAGCCAGCCGGTACTCCCTCTACCCCTCAGACAGTTGATAACTCCGACTCTCCTCCCCCTCAGCGCATAGCGGTCTCTATCAATGAGTCATCATGGGCGGTCGCATGTGATGAGAAATTTGCTATTCTTGAACGTTCCCTTGTTAGTCAGAGGGAGGAAACTTGCACCTACATAACACCCTTCTAGCCAACCAAACGGTGATGCAATTCACTTGCGATACGATCAACAATAACCTTCGGCATTTCTTCGGAGCCCTGGACACAGCACAGAATGCCACTTCCCTGTAACAATGGGAATGATGAATGGGCATGGCAACCCTATTGTCGCGTGGCAGTGGAATTGCCGCGTTTTCTTCCGTAAGCGCCAAAATCTTCAACACCTAATTTCTGCTGAACCCTTCCCTGCAGCTGTTATTGCCCTGCAAGAGCCTGGAAGAGAGGTCAAGCTCACGGGGTATTAGGCTTTCCATACTCCTGGTAATAACTCAACAGTGGTTCTGGTACAGCGTAGCATTCCCACTGAGCACCAGACATGTGCCGATATTATCACCCTGTATCCACCAAAACGCTCTGCCTTTTGCCTTCATGTACGTTTATAGTGGCCTTAATGCTTCTAATCACACTTTTGCCACTCTTCTGAGTCGGGCCACAAAAGCGGCAACTGGCCACCCCCTTCTTAACTTGGGGATTTTACGCACCTCACAGAGCCTGGGGCTACATTCGCGTCACTAAGAAAGGCCGCTTACTTTGGGAAGCAATTCAGACTCGACGTTCAACAGTACAATCTGACCCCTATATTCCTACAAGAATAGGCAACAGTGTACAAGCAGACACCTCTCCTGACCTCACACTTTCCTTGCGCGTTACTGACCTGAAATGGCAATGTACTCCCCACAACCTAGGAAGCGATCACTTCATTATTCAGTCCACTTTGCGTCTACATTCGGCATTTACTCGAAAACTGCGGCAGACTCACATCACAAATTGGCCAGCCTTTCGGCACTCGTGTCAAGAACAAGCACCCCCTACCGATGCTACTCCGGTTCAGGATTGGCTTAAACACGTACTCGAGATTAGGAAGGCTCACGATGCATTCCTAGACCCCTACTTTCCTTCGCAAACTGTTGACACTCGCCTTAAGCATCTTTGGGCAGCGTATGAGGGCCTTCAGAAACGCTGGTGCCGCCAAAAGGAGAATCGTCGTCTTCGACTGCGCATTGCTCATCTCCGCACCGCTATTGAGAACTATGCGGTTGAACTGGCACGAGCGCAATCGGGTCAGTTCTGCGAGAGCATGCCTCGATACCATTGCATGCGGCACACCTGGGCCATCCTCCGCCACAAGATTGATGCTTCTCATTCGAAATCAACCAGCCGCAATCGTCTTACCACTCTATTCAATATATTTCCCGGCACAAGCGATCAGCTTCTCGCCCGTCTCAAGGAGCGTTACCTTGCCCAGGGCCCACAGGAGCCTCTTTCACCATACACCGGCCAGCCCAATGAGACAATGGATTGTCCCATTTCCACAGCTGAAGTTCGCGCAGCCCGTCTTAAAATTCGCTCAAACTGAACGCCACGAGAGGATGGAACAACCAACAAGCTCCTTCGAAATCTAGGCGATCAGGCCATAGAGGTCCCAACAAAATTTTATGACAGTCACTGGGAGTCTGGGCAGCTCCCACCCGAATGGAAGCATGCTAAAGTCTCTTTCATTCCCAAGCCGGGTAAACCGCTCGCTCTTGAACAGCTTAGGCCCATTTCCCTCACATCGTGTGCAGGTAAGGTCCTCGAGAAAATCGTACATGCCCGTTTGACCGAATATCTGGACAGTAAGCAACAGTACCCGCACACAATGTTCGGATTTCAAGCCGGCCTTTCCACCCAAGACGTCTTATTGCAGCTCAAGCATGATCTTCTTCCTTCCCTACTACCGACTCGTCAGCTGTTCTAGCGCTAGACCTCCAAAAGGCCTTTGATCGGGTCTCCCACCACGCCATTCTGCGCCATTTGGCTGCTCTGTCTCCTGGAGCCCGCACCTACAACTACGTGCGGGCTTTTCTCGCTAATCGCACGGCCGTCATTCAGATTAATGATCTACGCTCCGACGTCATTGCGCTTCCCTCCATAGGCACCCAGCAAGGAGCAGTTCTTTCCCCACTGCTCTTCAACATGGCTATGATAGGCCTCCCTCCTCTTCTTGCTCATATCCCCTCGCTTCGCCACAGTTTGTATGCCGACGACGTCACGCTGTGGTTCCAGGTGGCAGTGACGCACACATTGAAACCACCCTCCAGCAGGGGATAGATATTGTTGCTGCCTATGCTCGTGACATCGGTTTGACTTGTTCGCCTGAGAAGGCAGAGCTGCTGCTTCTCTTGCCCAACAGTCCGAAGCGCGCCCGCGCAGCTCCGAACATTACCTTCCGGCTGCATGATCACCCCATTGCCAGAGTGCCCTGCCTTAAAATCATAGGCCTTAATATCCAACAGAACCGCGCCAAAACCGCATTCCTCGCGAACCCAACATCACAAGTCAATCAGGCTATCAACCTCCTCCACCGTAGCACCACCCGCCACGAAGGGCTCAAAGAGGCTGAGCGATTGCGGCTGATACAGGCTTTTGTAATAAGTCGCATCACTTACTCTCTTTCTTATCTAGCAGCGTCCTCTAAGGAAGTGAAAAAGGTGGATGGCCTAATTTGAAAAGTGTACAAGACGGCGCTCAGGATTCCACAGAGCGCTCCCACCGCTCGTGTAGAATCGCTTGGTGTCTACAACACCGCATCTCAGCTCCTCGAAGCACATCTTGTGAGCCAGTACGCCCGGCTTGCAACAACTTGAACAGGTGAATATCTCTTCCGGCGACTTCCAATCAACTTCTTTTTCGCTACAGAATCCTCTCTTGCCATTCCTAGCACTATCACTGACCTATTCATCTTTCGCCCCATTCCCCGTAACATGCACCCGAGGCACAATCGAGCCCGCAGGGAGCAGTGTGCGCGGGCCCTTACGAAGCGATACCAAGTGCATCGGGCAACTGTTTATGTTGAGGCGGCTAGCTACAGGCATCACGACGCCTACCCGGTCGCAATCATCAACGGCCCCAACAGTCGCCCTGTTACCACCCTCACCCTTCGCACTTTTGCCCACGTGACTGCGGATTGCTCTTGCATTAGAATTGCTCTTGCATTAACACTACGGACTTCCCCTGCGATCATAATCTCCGACTCGAAGACGGTCATTCGAAATTTCGCCCGGGGCCACATTTCTGCCCTGGCACTCAAAATATCTTTCTTCAAAATCCCTTTGACTCTCCCACCGAGCTGGTATGGACCCCAGCCCACACGGGTGTGGGAGGGAACGGGGCAGCACACAGCCGTTCGAGAGCTCACCTTTCGAGCGGGACTTAGCCTTGAACTCTTCCATGGAGTCCTGTCAGCTCGAGATCGGCTTCTTTCCTTTCATGAGATTACGTCTCATTGCCGCCTCTTCCGCCGCCTACTGCCCCCTGCACACCCGGCGGTCTCTCACACCGAAGAACGCCTATGGCGCTTAGTGCAAACGTACTCCCTTCATTGCCTCTCCCGCCTGCACCCCATGTACTATATTCTGTACTCCTCACCCCACTGCCCCGCTTGTGGGGTAGTCCAAACCATGGATCCCCTCCTCTGGCAATACCCCCACAAACCACTCCCTCCATATCGAGACGGTGAGCCCTGGGCAAGGGCGTTGTGCAGCTCGTATTCGGCGGTGCAAGAAGCCATCGTCGCCCGGGCTGCCAAAGTCACCGGGGACCTTCCTCCCTTGGTCACCACCCCACCCCCGAAGCGGACAGTGATCTTCGTATGAACGGGCGCTAATCTACGCACACACCTAATTGTGCCTGGGGGTATTGAGTAATGAGTTGAGTATTCGTAACACAAATTGCGTACTCCTGAATACAGATCGAGTACTCATGAGTACAGGTTGAGTACTCATGAGTAAAGATTGAGTACGAATACTCGTGAGGAGAAATGAGTTTGAGTACAAGTGAGTACGATTTCAAACGGGTATGTGATGAGTGAGTATGAGCGATTTTGAGAACAGACGAGCTTTTTGAGTCTGAGTATGATTGAGTACAGCATTAATAAAAAAATTGTGATTGAGTTTGAGTCCTTTCCGTGTTGGCGACCTATGGTCAGGAGTACTGTGAGTACGCCAGGTGAGGTCTGGGTGCTGCATTGAAGTACGTGAAATTGTCACGTTTTTCAGAAAATAACTTTTTAAGCTTTTACGTCCGCGTTCGAGCGTTAACGGAAAAGTCAACCCGAGCGCACGTGAGCGTCCACACTGTGAGGAGATCCCGGCGTTGGCAAGGCTCGCACGTGGGCTTGCACTACACGAGGAGCTCCCCCCAATAATTAAAGCTGTGCCACTGAACTTGAAAGCTGTGGAACGTTCGGAGTAGTGATTCCCCATAGATGTTGTGGCACCGTTCTGCGCTATTTTCAACCACCCTTAACGCTGTTGCCCTCTCTGTCTCAGTACTTTCTTGAAGGATTGACTAGAGGTTTGTTCGATGCCATTCAATTTCCCCGCGTTCGCAGTCCTTGCGCGCATTCTCCTGGGAGAGGTCGCATCCTGTTTTTTATCCTTTGTTTCTTGCTCAGTGTGTCACAGCTCGAGGAGGAATTTATTTCTTTTCGTGCTTTCAGTCATCTCTCAAACGCTGCAGCGTTTCGGTGCCATTTTAAACGCGTCGTTTGTTTTGGTAACCACCTGTTTTCGCTTACTATCACAAAAACAAACCAAAAGAGCATTCCAAAATAAATAGACGTGGCGATCACTGATCATTACGCCGAATATATGCATGCCGAACCCCACCCCAACCCCCCGCTTCCTAGATTTCATTCCGGTAAAGACGGTATGGGCCTCGTGCACTGCAGTTTCAAATAAACATGTGGCGCCACCTGGTAGCGGCGGTGGAATTTTTTTCTAAAGAACAAAATAAACATGTTCATCAATTCGCTACACGGCTTAAAATTTAAACAACAACCGTAAAATAAGTATACAACAATTACCGCGTTTTTTAAATTCACAATTCTTATATTATTAGAAATATTACGCTGATGAGTTGTGCGGGAATACAAGCTGAAATAATTTAGAAAGCGCCCCTTCTCTAATAAAAGCAGTCGACAGTACACGGATCAGCTGCCTGCGACGCCGACGTTCACAAAGCACATAGTACCCGCAAAGAAATAAAAAGAACCGATCCATCGGTGCATTTGCTTATGTGCACGCTTGTTGGCGTAATACCACTGCAACAAAAATGCCATGTATCCAGTGCATACTTTTGTAGCGCCTCAAATAGCCTTTGGTGTCGTATAATCTGAGAACGCATCAGAAAATACATGAAACAACCCACGGAAATCATGCTTGAATTGTACGTAGTCATGCCAGCAAAATATGAATCTTTAAAATGAAAACAGAAACGTAAATGTTAACGTACACAGCGACACAACAGTAAACAGATGGACACACACCAGCCACAATTCGGAGACTCGCATTTACACTTTTATTCAAAGGACTCTCAAATATCTCAAGCATATGTTCCTGTACGACTTGTAGTTTGCGTTTCTGCGACAGTGGGTGAAAAATGAGTTCAAGTGGGGCTTGTTGCGCAAAACATTTTTGCTTACAGAGATAACTTGCACCAGCACAACTATTCACGCTGGCACGTAGTCATGCCAGAGTAGTCACACAAACATCACGTACAACTATGTGAGCTTTGAAACAATCTCCATTATTCAAAATGGTCCTATTTTATCAAGGGCACTCCGAATGTGAGAGGAATCATTCATTCGCAATTAAAGCTCCTGTTGTGCGATCTACCATACCTCTGCCCATGTCTATGACGAGCGATAAACAAGGTAAACAAACGTTCAGAGGCTTTCATGGAAGCCTTGTCTCGCGCATCTACGTCCAAAATTCGCATATTAAGTCCGCATATATAAACCTTGAAATAACTAAAAAAGCATTGCGATATTTTATGAGCCCATCCAACGAACACATCGTAGTTTCACCAGTTTGAGGTTGAGTTTACTCAAGCAGTAGGCATTTTCAAATACCTGCCTCTACAAATCTTCGGGCTCTTGAAGCTGCTTATCCTTGGTGTCGCAATATACACACAAACCTTTCGCCGCTATTTCGCACGCACAACACATCAAATCACTTCCTGACATCTACAAGGCACAGTGGAGTGTATACGCCTCGAGCGCGGCCTGTAGGGGCGCCACTGAAATCTCCCTAGCGGCCCGTTTCGAAAGCAGGCGTGGGAATCTCCGTCCCACTCCCCACTGTCGCCGCTACTTATGCAGTATGTTAATGACTGAGATTTAGCGTTTGCGAGCGTTGGAAATCCATGTTTATGTGGAGCAGTCACTCTCTTCGCAAATGGGGTGTGTTTACGGGAGTGTAGATGTTTCTGACGCGATCTTAGTGTGGTATATTCGGTCTGTATAAGCGCCAGGTGTGTGTCACAGGCCAGTGTCGCGGAACCAGCGTATGCATGGACCTGATTGTAGTTGCTCTTCCCTGAATTTACTAGCAGTGTCTCCGTAACCCCCGGTTCCTCAGATTTTTGTGCACTTACATATTCAGCGGAATATTGATACCTGACAGCACGCCAGTTACGTTTGCCAAGATCATACCTCATATTTTGATCACCACGATTTACGATTCGGTGTGTGTTATTTTTGGGAATATTGAACGTAAGTACGACAGATAATGCAGAATTGTATTCGGTGATCAGCAAACGACAAGGGTAGTCTTCTCGTAAGGTGAGCGCCCGCAAACATTCATTTGCTACGTATATCCTCTGCGAGCAGCGTGCAGACGGTCTTAGAATATAATCGGCGTCGTCCGCGCCTAAACGCTTCTTCGAATTATCGTCACATGGCATAGGGAGCCTGCAGAATAAAGGAGAAACTGAAATCAGAGGGCCTTATCACATACCACACTCTTCCAAGGACACCTTTTATCACTTGTGAACTGCCTATCCTGTATGCTTCGAAAAATAAGATCGCCGAAGGGTCAGCTATTCGTTGAAGTCTAAAAACAAAACAACAGTGAACGCGGGATTTGTGTGTGTGATCACTAAAAACATTCATTGCATGATTCCGCTCCACATTTGTACACAGCGTCCCTCTCCCCTCCCCCACCTATGTCTCGCGAAATAGCAGTGCATTTCGCGTATAGTTGGTCTGATAAGCCCTACCTGGCTTATGTTTCTACGAACGTCCTAAGCATGCTGCAATGTATTTTGTTTCCATTTCGTTAGAGCTATTTTGTTTCTTCCGCATTTGCACAGCATGTATTTTCTGTGGTTTCATACTAGATTGCCTTGCTTCTTGCTATAAGGCGTGTGTGGGCACATATTTAATGACGTACAGGCTTGAAATACATTTCACATTTCGCATGGTTTATATTCTTATAAAATTTGCATGAGTTATTGTCCGGGATTGGCTTAACAAATCCTCGAAACACATTTTTCTGCGACATGTATATCCGAAACGAAGCCGCATTCGTTGTGCACGCTGCAAAATGAAGCCAACCTCTCACTGTACCAGTATTCGGTTTAAGCGGGCCGACAGTAGAATTCATTTGTGTCTGACGTATTTGGAGGTGACAGGGGTGATATGCTGCTACCGTCGCCGACGCCCGGAAGAGCGGCGACGATGTGCGCAGAACCGGGTCTCCAGGTAGCTCTTGCAGGTGATCGCATGTTCTACGAAGACGCAGCTGCTTTTTAAGTGACCTAAACGTACTCTTTGCTTATATACGTCACCATACCAATTTTTTTAGGGCGCGGAAAGGCGAAAAGAAGCGAAACAGAACCAAAACACTGCACGAGCCCCTATCAGTCACGCAGCGCAAATCCCGTCAACGCCGCGGAGAAGCGGCGGCAGGCAGCGCAGCGATCGCGAAGCTCTAGGCGTATACACGGGAGAAATTCTCTTCGGCAAGCACCACGAAGTCGCGTAGTCGGTCTTCTTCTCACAATAAGCTGCCCGCCAACTGCTTGGTTATTCCAGCAGTTCTAACCCAGCCGTTCTGATCTAAAGCTCAATAAATCAAATCCACCAAAGCGACCACACCAACCAAGGCATTTCTGGCGTCGTTGGGACGTTATGCCGTTATTTTATGCTATTCGGGGGCCGGCGGCCCCACAAAAAATTTTCCGTTGGTGGAGCGATCCCACCTTTCCTCACACATACATTATCGATTCCGTAAGGCGCTGCACACACAGACGCACACTCCTGCACTCGTCTCGTTTTCTTGGTAGCATCGCGGGCTTCCGTCTTTTTATTTTAATTTTATTTGGGCGGCGCGGCTGGGGTTCAGTGGAAGCCGTTGCGAAATGACAGCGTGACCGCGCGCTGCGCGGATACAATCCCGCGCTTGTATAAAACTGCTTTTTGTGTGATGAATCGCTTTTCTGTCGCCATTGCGAACCATACTCTATTTTATAAAGTACCGTTTGGCTGTTCCTGTCGCATGGAAACAGAATAGCGGTCATTTCTTTTTCTCTTTTATTAATCGTACTGCGAGGAATACTATGCTCCGGGCGTCGTTTGCTCACGGACTTCAGAAGTTATGCCTCCGTTGTCCACAAGATGGCGCTGATCACGCTGATCACAGACTTCAACGGAAACCTAATGCTAGATATGTGTGAGTACCAAAAGCTGATCATAGTAAATAGGGAACAAAAATGCGAGGGGCAAATAACGTGGGAGTGTGCAGGAGACAGTCAAGTATTGACTGCTTCCTTATTTCAGAGGAACTCTATGAATGGTTGGATGGAATGACCATAGATGAGGAAGGGGGCCACAGTCTGGGCAGTAACCACAAGCGCATAAACCTGGGTTTTGGGAAACTGGGGGGCGAAAAAACCGGGTCGACGGGGCAGAGCACAACGTTAAACAGCGAACAAATTGCAGTTATAGCCAAAAGCATAGAGGCTGACATAGAAAGAAATCCTGGAGAAGAGTGGGAATATGACAGGCTCATCAAAGCTATGCAGGAAAAAATAGTCAAGGCAGAGGGGGCCAATCGATGGCGAGGAAAGAAAACACCGAAAAGCTGGTGGAACAAAGAAATCAAAGAGGCGATAGAGAGGCGTAAACAGGCGTCTAGAGAGCACAGGCAGGCCAAGAGGATGGGGAGACATCAGGAGGAGGTGGACCTAAAATGGGAGCAGTATATGCAAATGAAACAGGAAGTGCAGCAATTAGTTCAGGGGAAAATAAAGGGGGACAGCGAGCGATGTGTAGCGCAAATACGAGGAAGGGGTAGAGACGCACCGAAAAGGTTTTGGAACCATGTGCAGGCATTAAGGAAATGTACGAGTCCCACAGAAGGCGGTACTACAGAAAACGAGCAGGGGCACATGCTCAAGGGAGAGGAAGTATTGGCATACCTACACAAAATCAACACGAAGAAGTTCAGTAAGATGGATGAAGAGTCCCCGCAGCGACACAGAGATGTCGCGACGGGTAGGCCGGAATGTCTGGAGATAGATAGGGACAAGCTGAAATGGAAAACAGCTGAGGAAAAGGTCCCCAAAAATACCGCGGTAGGCACAGATGGGATACCGATGTAGTTGATTAAGCAATTAGGACCAAAGAGCAATGGAAAGAAACTACAAGTCATCAGAACAATGATAGAAGAAAAGGCAATACCGGCCACGTGGCAAACGGATGAACTTGGTGTACAAGGGCAAATGATTCAAGACAAACCCGAGTTCGTATAGGTCAGTAACCGTCACGTCAGTGCTGTACAGGTTAGCAATGCAGGCAGTGAAGTTCGAACTAGAGCAGTGGGTGGAAGAAAATAGGATATTAGGGGAACTTCAAAATGGGTTTCGAAAGGACAGAAGACTCGAGAACTTATTTGTAGTGAGCCAATGCATAGATGTGGCAAAGATGCAAAACCGACCTTTGTGGTTAGCCTTTCTGGACATTAAAGCGGCGTATGATAATGTAGACTGGGAGAGGCTATGGAGTATCCTGGAGAACGGGAGAATTGGGGCAGAATTCATTAGCTTACTCAGGGAGCTATACCGGGAGAACCAAGTGCAAATAGCGTGGGAGGGGATAACATACAACAGGCCTATATACACCTACAAGGGTTTGAAACAAGGATGTCCTCTCTCTCCGCTGCTGTTCATGATCCACATGGCGGGGCTAGAAAGGAAGCTAGAAGTCAGTACGCTGGGGTTCGACTTATCATACAACAAACACGGGCAGGTGGTGGAACAAATGGGTTCCGGGACTAATGTATGCAGACGATATATTATTGATGGCGGATGACCGGATAGGTATGCAGGGCTTGATGGATATATGCGGTGAAGAAGCGACGCACCTAGGGCTATCTTTTAGCAGAGAAAAATCGGGGATTATGGTCTTTAACGACGGCGCGGAGCACAAAACAGTATCAGTGCAGCAAGTAGAAATACCATTGGTGAAACAGTATAAATATTTAGGAGTATGGCTAAACGGCAGCGAAGATTACAAGCAGGCGCATCAGGCGCACCTTAATACGAAAGGCAGACAGAATGTGGCCATAATGAAGCATAGAGCCCTCTGGGGATACTGCAAATACGAGGTGGTAAGGGAGTCTGGAAATTAGTCATGCTACCAGGATTAACTTTCCCAAACTCGGTTCTGTGCATAAAGCCAGAGACCCAAGCCGCCCTGAAGGTAAATCAGAGGGCGGTAGGCAGATTGGCCCTCGGGGCCCACAGCAAAACTACAAATGAAGCGGTACAAGTGGATATGGGCTGGTCGTCTTTCGAGGCGAGGGAGGCTTAGAGCAAGATAAAGTTTTAGGAGCGACTTCGTGACTTGGAGGACAAAAAATGGGCCGGGAGTGTGTTTAAGTACCTGTATATGAGTAGCGTGGACACGCGGTTGAGACGCAGGAGCAGACAGCTGACCAAGCGGCTCGGAAATTCGGTATGGGAAAGTGGTGTTTACACACAGTTAAAAAAACCCGCCCGCATCTTCCCACGGGGGGAACTCGAGTAAATGCGTCGCAGAGTGGGTGGGGTATCGCGTGAATGTTGCGTAATTGGGGTATGGTTTGGGAATGCTTAGTTGTTATTTCGTCCTTATTTTCTTATTTATTGAATGAAGGAGAAGCGAAGGCAAGGAGTGTAAAGTTAAAGTCTGTTTTTATTGCTTGGTGCCGTCAAGCAAAGCGTCAAGTCAAGCGAAAGCCAAGCAAAGACGCCCTTCACTAAATTCCGAACGCGCGCTCCGCCGCTTATATACACACCGCCCGCGTTCGAGGGCGAGGAGTACGGGGGAGAGACGCGCATGCGCACACTTTTGTACACAAGCGCGTGAACTTTCCACCACCACCCACCACGGCGTTAACACGTGTACACGTCCTGCCGCCGTTACTGTTGAGCGCGACGCATCGCACGGGTGGCTACGACGCATGCGCGCACATACGCGCTCCCCCCGCACCGCCGCAGCTGTTGTTGAGAGCGACGGAGCGCACGGGGTACACGCGCTCCTCCCGCACCGCCGCACCTGTTGTTGAGAGCGAGGAGGGTACGAGGGAGAGACGCGCACCTGTGCCTCGACGCGACGCGCATGCGCAGTGAGCGTGTGGACGGCGCCGACAACATCGACGAGTGACATCGCGAGCCTAAGAAATGTTCCGAATTTAAAAGCAGATAAAGGCAGCAGAGATGACAAAGGGGGCACAGAGCATGGAAGCGAAAAAAACCCTGGAGACGTATAGGGTTGAGAAACGGGAAATTAAGAAGGAGGGATTCTATGACAATACGAGAGGCAGTACTTTGCTCTTCGAGGCACGGGCAGGGTGCCTGAGAACCCAGGCATACGCGGGTAGCTACAGACAGCAGGATGACGCATGTGCGTGCTGCGGCAGGGATCGGGAAACTATAGACCATATTGTCAGGAACTGCACGGAGATACGACCACCGCGGGGTGAGGGGGTAAACGACGCTGGTGGAGGCTTTTGGATTTAGCGCGAGGGTGAACCTCAACTTCAAGGCCATAGAGGTGACGAAGAGGAGACTGGAGTGGTGGTGGAGGAAAAGTAGGAAGGGTCGAGTAAGCAGGTGGAGTAATCATACGGATGAGAATTTAGAACAGCGAGGGGAGAAAAAAAAACGGGGGTGGGGGCGATGAGTTTTAAAACAGGGAAGAGAGGGAGATGGGAGGGAGGATGCAAATATATTAGGTTAACTGGGAGTAGGGCGAGTAGGCGTAATAAAACTAGCAAGTCGGTGGCTGAGAACCGACGCCCCGATTCAACGGGAAAGCCACTAATCATCATCAGTGGCGCCACCATACAAGTGCACGAGGCCTATAGCTGGCGCCGCTGCGGAACCGCTCCTTGCACCCTCCGATACCGCTTTCCAAACCTTTATTCCCCTCGCCACCTATGATGCCTCTTTCCCAAGCCGCGCACTCGGCTGATAACGGCTGTAGCGCCCTTATCAGACATTACCAGAGCAACTTACCACTTTTAACGCCGATGCGAGCCTATAATTCTTTTTAAGCATGAAAGGTTTTCCGCGCGACATTTTCTCCCTTGTATTTCACGCTTAAGTACATGCGTATCACGGGTGGGCCGTTTATCCATCCACTGTTTGGGGGTGGACACAGGGGGCCGAGCATGCACAGGTAGTACTGTTGCCGCTACTGATGACACGCCCGTTGTGCTGGCAGGAAATCTAAATGGAGAAGTCTCGCAGTTCAATACGACCTGTCATCTGCCCTCAATGGTCGAGCGGTTTGGATTTGGGCTGGTGTGTAACACAGACAGTGGGATGCCTACGACGCTGAAAGAAAGGGACAGCCACATACCTGGCCACTTCAATAAAGCTCGAGTCCTTTCGGGTTTTATCCCCCTATGGACAGACGAGTGCTGTTTCCTCGGAGGAAAAACAGCGGCAATCGGAGGAGCGTCTGCCAGAACAGAAGCGTCAACGGGTGCAAAGGCAACAGCAAGCCGCTGCTGCCGGCGCTTCCACCGCAAGTTTCACCTCGCCGGGTGGCTGGGAATCGGTCCTGAATGAAATGCAGCGTCCTCGTGACCCTATATTTCTCATTAGGTTGAAGAGCTTTCAGAGGGGCATTTGTGGCGGTTCTTTTCATTTGCGAAAACGCACACATACGTAATTGCCGGGTAATCAGGAACGATCCTGTGGAGGGAAGGGAGAGGGCGTGCACGCGCAGATGTAAGTTTTGTGCCCTAACTGATTACATGTTCGTTGTTCTGGCGGAATAAATAAACGTGCACGTCTGCCCCTTAAATGCAAACTTTCCCGTGTCCTCAGTGGTCCAGGGGTTTGGGTTGGTATGTTGCGCAAATAGTATGATGCCTTCTACTCGGGAGGGAAACGGACAGCTCAAGGTTTGTAACATAGAAAACAAGCGCTGTAAAAATCAAACATAGGACGAGGCGTGGACAGGACAAGTGCTGTCCACGCCTAGTCCTATGTTTATTTACATCGCTTGTTTTCTGTGTGACTATCAACCAACAGGCCCAATCCTTTTCCCTTCCAGGTTTGTCCACTGGAATAAATATCGGGTCTCAAATTTCATTTGGCGACGCGATATCTGTGTGACATTGTGTGGCGCCCCCAACCCTGATATTTCTTGGCCGCTAGGTTCAGTGGTCCAACCAGGCCAGGTGGGCAACATTGTGTGTGGCTGGCGAATAAACCCCCCCCGAGCACAGCAGCTCGCGGTCAGTCACCGGCACCACCAGCATGCTGCAGGAAGTCACTCGGCTGGAGGTCACCCCGACCATTCCAGGTTCACGAATGCGGGCCAAATTGTGACACTGGCAATGAGGGAAGAAGCCCGTGGAGCGCCCGAAGCCACCGAGTCGCCGGCCGCCATTCTGCCATGCCGCTGTGCGAGAGGCTCGAGCCGTTCGAGGGTGAAGGGTCCGCCTGGCCGGTCTACGAGGAACAGTAAATTGACAGTTGGGCTAGTAGATTTTGATTCATCGTAAGTAGAGTTTGAAACGGGACACAGAAAAGACGACACAAACGACGGCGCTACGAGGGACAAGTCGGCGTGTTTTTCCGGGCGAACGACACACCTGAGGCAAAACAGCGCGACATTTTACTGGCCAGCTACGGGACCCGCGTCTTCACTCTCCTACTCAACCTCCTCAAGGTGCCCACGCCGCATGACAAGTCGCTCGGTGAGCTGCTTGCGACGCTACGCTCGCACTTCAGCCGGCCCGTCCACGTTAATAGGGCGCTGCCGCTTCAACAACCGCAGCCACAGAGAAGGAGAGACTCGTGGGCAGATCGCCGCAGCGCTGCCACGGTTGGCGAGTGGCTGCGCCTTCGGGGACGAGCTCGACTGGCTGCTCCGGTTCCGTTTCACCTGCGGCATCAACAACCCCGCCATGCAGACACGACTCCTAGAGCTTCCCGATCCCTCACTGGATGACGCCGTGAAGTCAGAGCTGGAGATGGATGCTGGGGCCAAGGAAGCGGGCGAGATAGTACGTGCGGCTGACTCACCGTCGACGGAAGGTGCGGCGAACAAGATGGCGACACGGCATGGCAGGTGCAGTCGTTGCAGTGGTGACCACCCCCCTCACAGTGGCAGTTCGCGCAAGCGGAGTGTTTTGCGTGTGGAATAACCGGGCACATTGCTCGGGCGTGCCGACGGGGGAAGGCGGACGGAAGGAAGCAGCAGCCTGCGTCGAGCACATGTTCCGCGCCCGCCCACGGCCAAGGAAGTCGGCGCAAGGGTAGGCGGCGGGGGCGTGCGGCAGCAGCTTCGGGTTCATCAACGGCTAGGCTTCACGTCGTGACCGAAGACCCGCAGATTTTCAAGATGTGGCACACGGGCACAGTGCAGCCGTCGGTGCCACCATATGTGCTGACCGTTGAAGTCTGCAGGCATCCTATTTCCATGGAGCTGGACACAGGGGCCAGTGTGTCGGTCATGGCCAGGAAAGTTTTCAAATGCACCTTCAATGGCGTGTCGTTGAGGCGTCGGGCGTCATGCTGCGCAGCTATTCCAGACAGCTCGCCCAGGTCGAGGGTGAAGCCCAGGTCTGCGTTCGTATTGGGGACAGGGAGGCCACCCTGCCCCATATTTGACCAAGGGGTAGTCACCGACGCTGCTGGGCCAGAACTTGATCCAGGCGTTGAGCATGCGGCTCCTTTATTACCAGGAAGCCGTACGTGCAGTGGAAGATGTCCCAGGCCTCCTTATCAAGTTGAAGGGCCTGTTCCAGCCCGGGATGGGCACATTCACCGGCACGGCGGCAAGCATTCATGTGCCAGAGGGAGCCCGGCACGGGTGTTTTAAAAAAGCCGCGCCCGCTGCCGTTCGCCCTCAGGGACGGGGTAACCCAGGAGCTGCAACGGCTGCAGCGAGACGAATCCGGGTGCCGTCAAATCGTCAGAGTGGGCGGCTCCCATCGTGCCAGTCCTTAAGCAAAAAGGCAGTGTAAGGATCTGCGGGGACTTCAAGGTCACCATCAACCCCGTCGCTACCGTGGAGAAGTACCGCTGCCACGTATTGAAGATCCCTGGTCGGCGTTGTCCGGGGGACAGAGTTCACCAAGCTCGATTGAGAGGTGCGTACCAGCAGCTGGTGCTCCAGGCGTCGCCCCGGGAAAGTATGTCCCCATATCGACAACGCTGGACTCTTCCAGACACGCCCTACCGTTCGGCGTGGCCTCCCCACCTGTTTTCGAGAGGGAGATGGACAACCTGTTCAGGGGCATGAGGCACGTGGCGGTGTACTTGGACGACATCCTGGTGCCGGGAAGACGACCCACCTGCAGAACCTACACAACATCCTGGCACGATTGCAGGATCCCGGGCTGAAGCTCAAGCTGGAGAAATGCTTTTTCTTGGCCCCCAGCGTTGAGTACCTGGGCCCAAATCATTTCCCAGGCAGGCCTGGCTCCGGCACCCCGCAAAGTTTAGGCTGTGCTCAAGGCGTTCAAGCATCAGAACAAGAAGGAGCTGCAGAGCTACCTCGGCCTCGAAAATTCTACGGGGCTTTCTGACGAATCAAACTAAACAGCATTTCATTATGGTGTACAAATTGGCACATGCCATTAAACCTAACAAAATGCAAATCACTCTCATTTTCTCGGAAACTGCCGATCTCAATACACCTATCACGTCAACAATATACCGATCAGCTCAGTCCTATCATATAAAAACCTCGAGGTTCACATGACGTCATCGCTTTCTTGGTCAACGCATATCGACACCATTTGCTCGGAGCCTCACGTACCCTCGATATCTTCGCCGTAAACCCTTTAAAATTGCTTCTCAAGAAATAAAAAAACTAGCCTATCTAACATTCTGGCCGAAACTGGAATATGCATCGCCATCTGGCATCCATTACAATCATACCTAACTCTACAGCTCGAATCTATTCAAAACCGCGCTGCACGATTAAAATTTTTAAATCTTCAGCGTCACTGCCCTTAACTGTCTCTCTCCCCTTTCCCAACCTTGAGTCACGCCGCGTTATTGCTCGCCTATGCCTCCTCCATAATTTCTTTTATCGACCAGAATCAAGACACACGCTACTAAGGCCGCCTCACAGAATACACCCCGCTTAAATCACACTTGCCCATTAGCTCCCATAGCCGGCGGAACATCAGCATTTGCTTCGTAATTTTTTTCTAACGCTATTACTCTATGGAACGCTTTACCCGCCGACATCGTCACATGCACCAATAAAAAGCAATTTAGAGATAAACCCTTTAAAAGACGTTCGCATAAAGCATTAACGATGTAATTCTACTGTTCTGTCTTGATGGTCCTATTGATGCCAACTGCTTTTTGTCTTTTGAATTCTGTTCGCGACTTACTGTTACCTTTTCATTTTTTTGTAATTTTTACTTAAGGTATTCTTTGTATTTTCCTGCCTTCATGCTCACCTTCTTGTTTTTTTTTGTTCGTTCAATTGTACTCCTGCAAACCCTGTTATCCCCCCCTTATGTAATGCCTCCGGGCCCTTGAGTGTATAATAAATGAAATGAAATGAAACCTGTCGTCGCATCTGCAGCCGCTCCATCTTCTGTTTCGAGATGGACAGCAGTGGGCCTGCAAGGAGCAGGCCTTGACCTTCCAGCGCAGCAAGGAGTTCATCACCAAGGCTCCGGTGACGGTGCACTTCGATCCGGCCAAGCCTGCGTCCTGACCGTAGATGAGTCGCCGTAGGGCGTGGGAGCCGTCCCTGCCCACCGGGAGAAGAATGGCCAGGACCGTCCTGTGTCGTTTGCGTCCCGTCGGCTCCATGCTGCAGAGCAGCGATACAGCCAGCTGGACAGGGAAGGCCTGGCCCTCATTTTCGGGGTCGCGCGCTTCCACCAGTACCTGTGGGGCCGGAAGATCGAAGCGGTCACAGACCACAAGCCGCTGCTGGGACTGCTGGGGCCTGACAAGGCGGTCCCAGTGCAGGCATCCCCTCGAGGTGTGCGCTGGGCCTTGTGGCTCACGGCCTACAGCTACCGGCTGGTCTAACGCCCGGGGAAGGACCTGGCACCTGCTGACGCCCTGGCACCCTGACGGGAAAAACCTGGCCCCCTGTCGGAGGTGCCTGCTGCTGTTCCTGAACCTGCCGAAGTGTTCATGCTGAAGCACGCTTACCCGGAGGTGCTGTCCAGATCGGCAGTGTCGCAGGCGACCAGCCGGGACCCAGTCCTGTCACTGGTCGTCACGGCAGTGTCCTGAAGGGAGGAGTTGGCAGAGCGTACATACAGCCACAAGGCCGCCGAGCTGAGCCTGCAGCAGGGCTGCCTGCTGTGGGGTCCAGGGTGGTGATTCTGCAGGGCCTGCGGTCCAGGGTCCTGCAGTTGCTGCACGCGGGTCATCCAGGCATGGAAAAGACTAAGATGGTGGCCCGGTCTCACGTTTGGTGGCCTGTACAAGACCAGGATATTGCTCGCACGGTGCAGAGCTACCAAGTCTGCCAGGAGAACCAGCGAGCTTCGCGCCATGTGGAGATCGCCCCCTAGCCGTTCCCGTAGAGACCCTGGTCCCGCCTTCACGTGGACGTCGGGGGCCCCTTCCAGGGCGAATACTTCCTGGTGGTGGTATATGCCTTCTCCAAGTGGGTGGAGGTACTGCCAGTCACCACTCCCTCGGCAGGAGCAACCATTGTGGCGTTGCGGCAAGTCTTCGCAGCCGAGGAGTTGCCGTACGTCATAGTGTCTGACAACGGTTCCGCTTTTGCCAGCGAGGAGTACCTGGCCTGGCTGACGAAGAGCGGAATCCGCCGGATGATGGTTCCGCCGTACCACCCTGCGTCGAATGGTGCTGCCGAGCGGGTGGCGCAAACGGTGAAGGACAAGCTCAAGAAGAGCAAGGCTGGGGATTTCCGGACGTAGGTTGCTCGAGTCCTGTTCCACTACCTCACCCCACCCCCATAGGTCGGTGTACTCACTCGTGAGTACACTCATTTGTACTCATTTGTACTCAAACTCACGAGTGAGTACGATGATGAGTGATCACACACCCAGAAAAAAACAGTGAGTACGATGACGAGTGAGTACAGGGGTAAGTCCACTACTCATGAGTACAGTACTCATGAGTACACTACTCATGAGTATGAGTACTCATGAGTACAGTATTCATGAGTATGAGTACTCATGAGTTTGAGTACTCATGAGTACACAGCACTCATGAGTACACAGCACTCATGAGTACAATACTCATGAATACTGTTTTTGCGAGTGCTTGCACTCTTGAGTATATGCACTCCAGAACACAGTAGTGCAAACAGTAGTGCAAACAAGAAAACAGGCGACAAAAGCTGCCACCCGAAGACACGCAGAAAAACGCAGTTTACGGCCACGGCTGCACCGTTAAGCCCCGAGCTCCCCCGAGCCCGACCCGGCCTGAGAACAAGAGGAGACGCCAGACGCAACGCGAGTGCTTATGTTCCGTTTCGCTTTCTTACATGTACTTGCCTTCGCGCAGTAAGTCGCCCAACGACAGTGCACCGCATCACACGTTTTCTTCCTCTGTCCTGATTTATGTAACCTGTGTTTTTCTAATCAATTAAACAATTTATTTTTTCTACTTAGTTTTTTATTCGAGCTACGACCTAGCTAACAGTGCAGATAAATTGATTATTCGTGAGTAATACAAATTGAGTACTTATAAGTATAGATTGAGTACTCATGAGTGCAGAATGAGTAGTACTCATGAGTAGTACTCATGAGTACAGATTGAGTACTCATGAGTACAGAGTGAGTACTCATGAGTACAGATTGAGTACGAATACTCGTGAGGACAAATGATTTGAGTACAAGTGAGTACGATTACAAATGAGTATTTGATGAGTGAGTACGAGTGATTTTGTGAACAGACGAACTTTTGAGTCTGAGTTGATGAGTACAGCATGAATGAAAAAAACTGTGATTGAGTTTGAGTGAGTTATTTCTGTTTTGCTGACCTATGCCCACCCCACGACGTCACGGGCCGGGCTCCCTGCGAGCTCCTGTTGGCCTGATGGTGAAGACACCGCTGGATGTGTTCCACCCAGACCTCCGGTCCACAGCTCTCCTTAAGCTGCTCAAGCAGAAGCTGGCGGCTGACAGAGGTTCCCGTATGGGCCCTTCCCGGATTCTGGGGCTCCAGTCTTCGCTAGGAACTTGCGGCGTGGTCCGGCCTGGTCTGCCGGGCACGTGGTCTCTCCGGCCAGTGCATCGTCGCTGCTTGTCCGCATGTCGGGCGGGACCACGTGGCACCGAAATGCTGACCATGTGAGGCCTCGCCTGGCAACCTCAGCCACCCCTTCAAGTAGCAAGCAGGCAGGGGAGCCAACTACACCGGCCGCTGCCAGCACAGCACCAAAGCCTGGTGCTAGTCGCGCGACTAGGGCGCCACGTGCAAATACGGTGACTCTGCAAGGCTGACGGACAGTGCGAGAGAGAGGCAAGCGGCACCCGATGCTGCCACACCTGCATCGACACCTGTGCTTAGGCGGAGTGAAAGACAGCGGAGACCGCCAGACCGTTACTCTCCCGGGTGACATGTGTTGCTTCGTGTTTTGTGTGGGACAAACAAACTTGGCGGTGAGGGGTGTGACAAGTGTGTGGTGCCCCCCAACCCTGATATTTGTTGGCCGCTATGTTCAATGGCCCCCCAGGCTCGGTGGGCAACATTGTTTGTGGCTGGCGAATAAACACGGCCCAGCACGGCAGCTCGCGGTCAGTCACCGTCACCACCAGCACTCTGCAGATCGTCACTCGGCTTGAGGTTACCCCGACCCTCTCAGGGTCACGAAAGCGGGCCAAATCGCGACAATCTGCTCGATTGCAAACTACAAACAACGGTATTTTGTTTCGGGCATTTCATGTACGCTCTTAACAAAAATGCTAGTAAGAAGGTAGTAACGATCGAGTTCAATTTACTACCCCGGGAGCGGTACGTAAACCGTCTGACTAAGTATCGAGTGTAACAGAATAATTGATTTTGCATCACAGAGGGCAAGATGCTGGGGGCCTGCAAAAAAATTTGTAGTGAAACAGCTTGAAGGAGCCACAGGCCCCGCATGGGCATGTGTAAAGCGCATTGAAAACGTAATCGGAATCTAATTGCAATTAATAGTAAACTATACCGTGCACTTAGTAACTGCTGCTTGTTTGATACAAACATTCACCAATAGTAACAGAAGTCTACGAATTGTTGAACATATTAACTACAGCACTGTTCCCATTCAGATTCACGATTCAAGGGTTAAGAAAAATCCACATGCTGACTTGTGTATGCTCCCAATAAAATGCATATTTCTCCAGTAGTCTAAAATATTTGATTTCTGCGACAATACCAAAGACTCTATCAGAGGATTTTCCGCTGCTGGCTCTAAAAAAAAGAGAAGATATATTTCTAAGAGAAGTAAGTGATACTCGCTCTCCGCGTGCATCGCGTGGCTTTCCTTGTTTAATTTATTTGTTGTATAAGTGAGATATGTGCGTTTTGAATGTGTCTAGGTCGCGCTGTGGGCTCAGCCGATCCACAGTGTCACCTGCAGGGTTTTACAATGTTATGCATGGGCAATTATTAAATGCACTAAGTACCGCACTCGATACTGTGACAAGTAACTGGTTAGTGTTTTGGTAGTAAGTGACACAACCTTGTTTAAGTGCAGAGCCATTTAAGGACCCGCCTTATCATCGTAACTCTTTCGCTGTCTCAATGTCAAGCTACTGCCAGAATCAGTTTGCTGCAACGAGAAAACGGACCCAAGTAGAGCCCCACGGCGTTACGGCGTAACTAACCCAAATGGAGGCTCTAAAAACAAGCGGTTTCATAACCGTTTGAAACTCCTTTACCACTGGCGCCTGTAAAATATATCTCCGTTCTTTAGCTGAAAAAAAAATGCAGGCACTTTTGACTCGAAACGTCTGCATATACCTGGTAGCCTCTGCGTCCATTATTTAGTAACACCGGTTGCGTTGTTTTACGACGGTAAGCGAAAATATTAAAGTCGTTCCACTCAATGTGAAAGCTGCCGGAAGTGCATAGCACTGATTCGCCATAATGGTCTGTACCGCCGTTATCCGCTTACTGCTACCAACCCATGCAATTCACATTTCGCGCCTTCGCAGTGCTCGCGGGCCACCTGCCTGAAACTGCGCCGCCGGGAGTACTGTTCTCTGTGCTTTTCTCCCCACACGTGCCGGCGTTGCACTGCCACACTTTCCGTTTACTGTCGCAACAGTCAACCCAACGGGCATCCTTAACTAAAGGAACGCGGGCGCTGCCGGTTAATTATGTATATTTTTCCCCAATTATACCTATAGTTTTTTTGCGCCATACAATGGGGAGATGTATGACACGCGCCAGCGTTTTACAAGTTTCGAACGCTTAATCATCATCATCATCGTCATCAGCCTATCTACGCCCACTGCAGGGCAAAGGTCTCTCCCAATAATGTCCAGTTACCCCCGGTCCTGTGCTAACTGCGACCAATTTATCCACGCAAACTTCTTGATGTCATCTGCCCACCTACGTTTCTACCCACCCTCTGCAACGCTTGCCTACTCTAGAAATCCACTCTGTTACCGTATATAATGACCAACGGTTATCTTGTCTTCGCATTACATTCCCTGCCCATGTCCATTTCCTTTTTAATTTCTACTAAGATGTCTTTAACACGCGTTTGTTCCCTCACCCACTCCGCTCTCTTCTTGTCCATTAATGTTACAGCTATCATCTTTCGCTCCATTGCCCGCAGAGTCGTCCTCAATTTAGATTGAACCCTCTTAGTGAGTCCTCACGTTTCTACCCCATAGGTGAGTACCGGTAAGATGCAGCTGTGATTCACTTTCTTCTTCAGAAGCAATGGTAGGTTGCCATTTATTATCTCAGGATGCCTGACGGATGCACTCCACCTCCATTCTTATTCTTCCCGTTATCTCTGCCTCATGGTTGGGATACGTGGTCACAAGATCGCCTAAGTAGATATATTCGCTGACCACTTCCACTGCCTCGCCACCTATCTGAAACCGCTGTGCTGCCTCGAGGTTATTGATCATTACTTTGGTTTTCTGCATATTAATTTTCAGGCCCACGGTTGCAATTCGTCCCCCGAGTTACTTAGCAAGGCAACGTCATCAGCAAATCTGAGGTTACTGAGGTAATCTCCATTAACCCTTACTCCCAACTGTTCCCAATCCAATGTTGTGAGTAATTCTTGTAAACATGCTGTGAATAACATTGGAGAGATTTTGTCCCCTTGTCTGATGCCTTTCCTTATAGGTATTTTACTGCTCTTCTTACGGAGGATGATGGTAGCTGTGGACCCATTGTAGATATCCTCTAGTATTCTTACATAATGCTCGCCTACACCCGGGTTTCACAATGCCTGAATGAGTGCCGTGGTTTCGACCGAGTGAAATGGTTTCTCGTAATCTATGAAGACTATATATAGGGTTTCAGTATACTCGGCGTACTTCTCTATCAGCTGACTGATCGTGTGAATATGGTTTATTGTTGAAGAGCCTTTACAGAACCCTGTCTGTTCTTTAGGGTGACTGAAATCTAAGGTTGCAGAAATTCTGTTAGCGATTACCTTGGTAAGAACCTTGTAGACGACTGTCAGTAAGCTTGTCGGCCTGAATTTTTCAAATCCTTCATGTCACCTTTCTTATGGATTAAGATGATGTTCGCGTTCTTCCAAGATTCCTGTACACTTGCGGTCATTATGCATTGCGCGTAGTCAGTTTTTCAAGCACAAATTCTCCGCCATTCTTCTAGAGGTCTGCTGTTATCTGATCCTCACCAGGTGCTCTTCCCCTTAAATATCATTCAAAGCCTTCCTTACTTCTTCTGTCATTACTGGTGGGATGTCTATCTCCTCGGAACTACTTTCTCGTTCGGAATTATCCTTGATGTCCCGGCTACTGTACAGATCCCTATAGAACTCGTAGGCTACTGTGACTATTTTATCCCTATTTGTGATGCCAGTAACTTGCTTGTCTTTAAGTGCATACATCTGATTTTTCCCCACGCCAAGACACCTCTTCAGTGCTTTCAGGCTATCTGCTTTCAGGGCTGCAGAGGTGGCGTAGAGTTTTGAAGGCTTAGGACTATATAAACGGCTTGGCTTTGGAAGCGTCTGGGGTACGCCGCGAACAACAGCGTTACCCCAGGACGCCCTTTTGGTGCTTTATATACTTGGGTGGATCGAGTGAGCTAGGGCGACAAGGCGAGCGCCTAAAGTGCTCGGCACTTAAAAGGTGGCTGCCAAAAACGACGTAGTCCAAACTGCGCAGTAAGGCGCCGGCACGTGCAAGACGGAACCAAGCCCAAAAAAATCAGAACTTCAGGTTGCGCTGTTCTAAGCACGGGGCAAGCCAGCACTGGGAAGGCTGGATATTTAAATTTGATTGGAAAAACCTCCGTTAAATTTATCAAGATGGAATTGAGACAATGAGAGGAAAATGGTGATGGGGAGCAGCAGTGAGCAGACAGCGGCTCAACTGGCCATTATGGCGAACCGCTGCTTTACACATCCGACAGCTATCACGTTCAGTGGAACATCTTTATTCTTTTACAGTGTAGTGCATCGAGCTTCGCAGGTCATCCTTCTTCACAGAGTGGAAGGGTGTCATGTAGTGCCTTGAGCGCGGGAAATACAAGATGAATTGGCGGAGAAAAGGCGCAGCAAGCGCGCGAGTCATTTAGTGAACAGAAAGAAAAAAAAATGATTCGAAAGGTTCTCGAGACAAGGGAGGCGAGGAAGAAAACAAAGAATCACAGGGTTAGAGAAAGATCGCGAAGCCATCGAGAGCAGACAGCGGATTATTTGCCCCGAGGTACCCTGTCGGACCAATGGCAGTCTACCGGAATGCGGTTACGCTGATCCTGCGAAGACCCTCTGCTCCAGCGGCAGTCACCCATAATGCGGGAGCGCTACACCAAGCACTTCTCGTGCTCCAGCCGACCAGCTTCTTCGGGCGAATTAACAATAACGTCGTCATGGCGGCGTGAGTCTGCTCAGATGCCTGGGCCTCGCGTCAACGACAACTGCCACTGGCAGTCGCCTTCGACGGGAGCATCTACTCGTCAACGCCGCCGTGAAAACTGTGAGGTTTCCTTATAAAATTTTTCACCAGCTTGGGCACAAACTGTGTTTTGCTGCGATAGTGAGTTCGCCTGCAACACCTCACTTCGCGACCTGTTTATTCATTTTTTCCTCCTACATTTTCAATGTTTTGTTTTTTATAAAGACTTCCCTTTTTGCAAAAGGGTCGCCTGCCTCGTCACTTGTGAGCTGCTACAACTATGACCCTGAGCCAGAGATAACATCAAAAAGGTTAATAAGTTTTTGATGTAGTGGAGCTCAACTGTACCTGCAGTTTTCTTCGCAATAAATAATGGGGGCATGGGGCCACCGAATCCACGAGGTTCGTACGGTTGCGTTTGTATAAACGTCATGCACCAGTATCGTCTTTACCTCTAAAAGGAAGGATGGATCAAGCTACCTGCGGGTATTTTTTGGAAGCGTCTCTTTGCGTGCGGGAAGACGCGGCACTCTGCATGCGTGAAGCCGGGTGATTGAGGCGGCTAGATAGCGTTACCGAGGACGAGGTTCGACAACAAACCGATCCGCTAAAGTTCTCTGCCCTTATTACCTCCGTAAAAAAGCAGCCGGTGTCGGACAGCTCGACCTTCGACAACACTATGCGAAGCGTTTGTGGCGGGATCTCTCGCGTGCTGTTCACCTCGCCAGTTCACTTAGATTCACGCATGAGGTCAGAAGCACAGACGCTGAGTTCGAGCGACAAATGTGGAGTTTGCCTATCATGTTGTCGTGAGTTAAAGCGTGGGCTAACGCGATCCATTTTTGGAGAGATGTGAAAGCGTGAGCCCAAAACAAGCCCGGCCTGCCAATCATGCAAAACGTGGGCATGCACTGAGCATGCTGAATGCATGCGTGCACTGAGACATGCGTACACTGCCATAGAGCATGTACGTCTCTTCCTATCGAATGGGGCTAAAATAGGTTTTCTCCAACATGTATACAAAAGAACGTTCTTGGTTTTTACGGCGGACCATGATCTGCTGGTTTTACTCTCTGCAGGAACTTATGAGCCTCTTGTAGCTATGTTTTTTTTATCTAACAAAGATAGCTGTTCTACTCTTGCATACGAATAATATGTCTAAAAGCCCGTGGCACGCTAAGGGCACTATGCGCCGCGTTGCAGCTGCAAAACACCCCCAAAATTTATACTTCTGGCCTAGTGTTCCCTGTGCAGCAGAAGGGGTTTGTTGAGCATTCACACCAGTATAGTTTTACAAACTGCAGTAGCTGAAATATGTGATTAGCGCTGTGGCCACCGCCCATCGTCGTCAACTAGTAAACACTCGCCACGATCTGTAGGTAGAAATTTGGCTCCAGTAGTCGCATCCAAGCGGACTACCAGGACGTAGCAGCCCATTTATAAGAGGTCATATCGATCCGTCTCTTAAAACACTGGCGGCTAAAATTGCTGTAATCTAGTGGTCCAAGGGTGCCACAGGAGCAGCACTTATCGTGTTTTTTTAAGAAAAAGTAGTGGCTGAAATGATTAGGTCCCTGGCGCCAACCGTCTGGGGAGCGTTGAGTGGTGGAGCTCAAGAAAACGGGTTCAATTCCCGGTCATGGCGGGCACCTTTTGTAGGAGTATAAAAGCGAAAACGTCCGTTTGCTCTTCCGTTTCCGCCTCCCCTAGGTGGTCAAGGTCCCTGAAGATCCGAAGGTGGTCAAAAGTGAGCAGAAGCGTTCCACTACAGCGCCCTACTCGCCTGTGCAGTGCCGGCGCATTGAACGTCATTATCAGTCAAGCAATCAATCAATCAGTCAATCAATTAACGCTGAATGGTGAGCTCTTGCCAGAGTTTTCATTTAGCAGCACTCATTGGCTGAAATTCTGCCGTACAAATTGGCTAATAGACATGTCCCATCACGTCCACATGTCACGCCAAAAGTACTTTCCATGCCGGGCATCTACATTCTTAGCGTTGATATGTACTCCCGAAAATTTTACTTTCCTTTCTCGTTCAACCTCTGCCATCAATCAAGAAGTTCAGGTTCCAATTCTTATTAGGGTTTTGCTGTCCTGTCTTCATACCTATTGCATGTTCTGTGTTCATAGTTTTGTGAAACAGTGTAGCCCCTCGAAGCTTCCAAGGCATGGGTTCATGTGCTTCCAAGTGCGTATGTGTTTCGAATGAAGGAAGAACACTCATAGCGGTATTTCATCGATGCAAACACGGGACGAAAATTTCTTCGCTATCCAGTAATTTTAGGTAAAATATTATATTTGCAAACATTACCCTTCGGTGCATGCCAACAAGAAGTGCGTACAGCAGTACTACACGCAGAGTGCAAAGTACTGCAGTGTGTTAGCCTGCTCACTGGGTGATTATTTTAGATTACTTTAGCCTCATGCGACTTTTAAAAAACATTGTACGTAAATTGTGACTGTGTGCATAGAATTTTATATGTAGAAACAGCATGGTATTTTATGGAGATAGGGGCTGTATGTATGGGACTGCAAATGTCAGCGATTTCTTTTTCTTCGAAGCGGCGAAGATATGTTCTTAAAGGAGATGCCCTTTAAATTCCATAAAATAAAACAATAGAAGGAGGGCAGTGCCGCGCTTGTAGAAGACTCGACTCCCACACGTCATACCCGCGCCGAAATTCCGCATGAATCAAAATGTGCTTTCCATTACCCTTTACAGTACTGCTATTTCCTTTACGGCCACAACCAAAATAATATATCTGGATGTTAGGGCACTCATATTTTAAGCCCAATACTAAATACGAATTACAAATATAAAGAGCGTTATCAAATTTGGGAAGCATGATAACTGACATATACACAGAATTCTTCCATTTAAATCTCCATTGTTGTGTTATCAGACAATCAAAGGGTTACTGCAATCCCACCGATAACGCGGCTGATAAAGAGGATTGAAGACCACGGCCTCGAATTGTGCGCAATTACGAAATCATATCTAGAAGTATTCAACTCTTAGTATTAGTATACTAACTGATTCAGACGGCCCCTACTCAGGGACTGTATAATAAATATTTATTTTATCTGGGCATTGTTTTCGCTCGAATATTTCTTTGCCTGTAATCCTACTACTTTTTTTGTAATGCTGATTTTGAAGCGTGTTTACTTGAAAAAAACTTAGTTCCTAAATGATTTTTTTCAACAGCAGGGCACTTATTGTTTTGATCGAAACACTGGCAACAATTGCTCAAACTATAATGAGGCTCAGCCATTGCAGCCAATAGACGCACTCTGGCGTTCTGTATAAAATTGCCTGTCTCGAGTCAAACTAATTGAAACAATTTTGGCCTTTGTCATTTTTTTATCCTAATGTGCTCTTAAATCTCTTACACGCCATCATTTTGTCAGTAAGGACGGTGTATTGATTTTTGTTGGCCATGAGCGGAGCACGAGCTGTTCCCCAGCTAACACAGTTAAGAAAAAAGGCGGCATTTTTTTGCCCCGGGCGCAAAACTTACCTCTTTCTTTTAGAATGTCCATATACTCTGGTTTGTAAACATAGGCTGCATCGGTCTATACCAAAATTGCGCCCATCAATGACACCAGGCTATTCGTCCGCTATTGAATACAGACCCCTACAAGTCAGCGGGGCACCCATCAGTCCGAAAAGTCATGGCTCCCGAACTCCTGTTGCGCACCATCTGCAAACGCTATGGCGGCTGCAACCGTTTGAAATGTATGCACTTGCAGTTGTAGCGAAAGAAGATGCTGTAACGCCGAAAACATACCAACATGGATCTGCTTCAATCGACCCTCATCAATATCCCCACACCAGGACGAGACAACTACGGCAATGCACAAAGTTACGTTGGATAAGAAAAGACCTCGAAGAGCCAGTCGTGAGGAAGAAGGCATAGGATGGGTGGCAACAAGTGAGTGAATAAGCGAGTTTTTATTGATATTGAAAGCGAAAAAGAACTAGACTGGGGATATTTTGAACTAATTTTGGAGTTCACGGGATACAACCCAGTCCAAGGGAAGGGGAGAAGGGGAATGAAAGCAGGTAGGTGAGAACAAATGAGATAAGAGAAATCGGGAGGGAGCGAATGCAATAGAAAAGGAGTGTATTCCGCTACGAGACGACATACCAGCAAATATCGATCGGGTGTGACGGCACCGCTATACCCTGCAGAGGGTACCCCTCGCCAAGCTTCGAATTAGGCGAATTTTAAGGACAAACTAAGGACCTTTAAGGCGGGAGATGCCGCGTACAGCACTCGCCTCGCATGCGTTAGGTACCGGGTTTGAATCCGTGTAACACCGGTGACCCACCGGTTTCTTTATTGGGTACCGGCGTCCCTGGTCAAGTGCGGACACTTGAAATAGTATTCCACGCCTGTAAAGTTGCATTTACCGTTGCGAGGTGCCTCTGACCCCTGTCGATCTGGCGGGGCCACCGACCACAATGCTGCGTTGAGTCATTGCTGGGGGTGAAAGAGTCTGGCGGCATGTCCTTCCACCGGCGGTTCCGAATAGAGCGTCCACCGTGGCTGTGGAAGGCACCGTGTGCATTCCGGTACCTTAATGAAGCCGTGCACCTGCCACCTACCGGTAAAATAGGCACACGCTACTCCCCGGCCTGGCGCCGGGCTCATCTGTCGGGTACAACGCTTGAGAATTTCCCCCGGCTTCACGGGAAATCGCCCCTATGGAAAGAGGCGGCTGCAAAAACGCAAGAATTTTTTTTTCAGCTCACACATTCTTGAGATTCCATGTAAATAAACACTCTAAGTACATAATTAAACGAGACTTCAATATAATAAGCGTTCAATATAAACACAAGGTTTCAATATAACAAGCGTTCAATATAAACACTCGGATTCAAAGGGCGACAGGTACCTTGTAAAGACGACACGCATATATTGGCAAAAACATGATCAGTACCCTAAACTTCCAAATCTCGCACTATACGCATAGTTGAGCCTACAGTTAGCCTCTAAAGGTAGACAACATCAAACACACCTCATACAATTTTTTTTTTCAGAAGGAGCGTTTGTGTAGCAGATACTTTCGGAAATCTTGGCACTGATTTATGCTTGAGCGTATTTCATAGACACTACTTGAGGGTCGTTCGGCACTTTATTGAAGTAAAATGGCAAATAATATGCTCTACTCCTCTTGCCATGGTGCGTGTAAATTTCTGGGACAATATATAGTAGAATTTTCTGAAGCTATGAAATTTTAAAGTCATTTGAGAAAAACTTTTTTGCAAGTGTTACAGACAATAATAGCTGCTGTCCTTTAAAAATTCAGTGTGTTGCCATAAGCTTTGTTGGATAATCCGACAATTCCATTGTTCCATTAGCTATTTGTTTGTTTATCCTGCACAATGTCTTGTTCAATTACGTAGAAGCTAATTCATATATTGAGACATCATACCGAATATTCATTCCTCAAAAGTTTCGTACGTTTCTGCAATTTGCCATTACATACAGACCTCATTTTTATATAGATGCACAAACCTGTCCTAGCAAGGTAGCGAGGTGTTAAATGTTGATGCAACATGAAAACGTATCAGCAGATATTAGGCCCAAGTACATCTTTTTCTTGAAAAATTCACACTACCACATTGAAACTTTTTGTTGCGTGTGATAAAATCAGTTTTATTGTTCTTTTTTCGCTTTCTGTTTTTGCAAGGATTGCAAAGAACCTCCACCATGGGACACAATTCCTAGAATAATGGTCAAGCCCATCCCACGCCACATGGACCCGTCTTCAGACTCCGGCAGGCGCCGAAGTAGAGCCCTCCATCTTTCCAGCCCATCACATGACACATATTACACAGACGCCACGTTTACCGACAACATGGCCACAACTGTCACGGTAGGTCCACGTGAAGAAACCATCCGTCAACACTGTAATGTACCTTCTTCTACAGCTGCTGAAATTCAAGCCATTGCCGATTTGATCATGCTGCAACCCCATTCAACTGAACAAATTACCATCCGCACGGATAGTCAATCTGCCCTCAGAGAATTCGCAACTAACTCCTTACCTGCGAAAATTCATCACGAGCTGACATGCTACATGGCAGCCCACAGTCACCTGCACGTATTTCTAGAATGGGTCCCCGGACACCAGGGAATTGTAGGGAATGAAAGGGCTCATGCCCTTAATCGTGCAAATCGAAACCCGAGCGACCCTCAACCCTGGCCCCAGGACTACAGCCCCAAGGAAGAACGCGCCGCCCATCGCAAGGCACGGAGGCAACAGCTGAAGGACCTTCGCGGATCTCGCCGTAATCTTCCTCCTCCCACTTCTGACATCACACGCCGCGAAGGCACTTACATCCGCCAGGCTCAGACTCTCTCCCTCCCTTGTGACCTCGTTCTTCACTATATCATGACCCGATATGGTACGCCCCACTGTCAGGTGTGTGGTGCCTATCCCGACGTTAAACACACCTACTGGACTTGTCCTCGCGCCAGGAGATCACCTCATTTTCTTCATCCACACCTTTTACCATCCCACATTCCATACTCATGGGAAAACTGGGCCGCTCCTCCGCCTGATCTTCGCCCCATCCTTTGGCCTCGCCTCGCCCGGCACATTGCCCACGTGCGGGGCCCTGACACCTGCGGAATTCCCACCTGAACGTCTTCCAGGCCCACCAGAACCACATTTTCGGCAGCCCGGACACGGGCCGCTTTAAATAAAGTTTGATCTCTCTCTCTCTCCAGAGGAGCCCATACCATCTGTGTGAGATTTTCCAAACAATTCATTACGAGAAAGCTTGGCGGTCAACCGTCCTCCTCGGTGGACGTCGCGGTGCATAATTTTTTTGTTTATGTGTGTCTGACTTTTTTCTTCTTTTTCCTTTACTTCACCTTTGTTCTTTTTTTCTTTTTTCTCTTTTTTATTTTTTTCTTTTTCCTTTTCACTTCTGGGTGTTCAGTTCCGTGTTCGAGGCAGTCAATCAGTGCTATTCACCCTACTGATGGCTGCTGCTTCCGGGCGCCATGGCACAAGCCCACCTGCTCTCTTTGTCGGGCCCATTTTCTCTACGTTTTGTATTTACCCTATGACAAATAAAACCTGAACAATGTTGAAATGCCTAAAGTATGCCACAAATTATAGTAGTATGAAAACTTTTTTTCTATATAAACGCCTCGCACAACAATTCCTCTTAACTCCTTGCCAAGCACCTGAATCATGCGACAGACAGGCAGATAGAGAGACAGAGACAGACAGACAGACAGACAGACAGACAGACAGACAGACAGACAGACAGACAAAAGTCAGTCACCACCAGACAGGTGCTTCAAAATTTGTGATTTTGGGTAGTGCAAGAACGAATATTGTCTTTGAAAAACTGCAACCGCAACAGACCTCTCTGAATAACTTCTAAAGTTGAGAAAGCAGTATTTATGGCGACTGGCGGGTACATGGAGGATAAGGAGATTGAAAAATTGCTCGTACTTGGCAAATAGTTGGAACTGGCTGGCAACGAGCTCAAGGAGTGCGTAGGGAGAGAGTCAATGTCGGGAGACAGGAAAGAATGCTTGAATTAAAAAATGCGTATCGAAGGCTTGAAACCGATCGCGACGTTCTATTCCGAAAGATACGGCTGTCGGAAAAGAGAAAATCGAACGAAGTGATTTGAGACCTAAACATTTAACTGGCACAATTGGAAAGTGGCGTCTAGGTGGAAGCATGCTAGAAACAGAGCATCAGTGAAAGAAGACACGCGACACACAGTATCCCATGAGACTCATAAAAATGGGAGAAAAAATGACCCGGTTCTACCAGTTGTGAAATCGGCTGATATACCGTAGCAGTTAGGTGTGTTTAATTAGAATGCATTTAGCTTCGCCTTCTTGCCTGTGAATAATATTAAGGTCGTTAAGCGGCTATCATGTAGTTTGTTTTGGAAGGTTTCCGTTAAAACAACACTTACAGCCACTTTCTGTAAACATACTCCCTTCGTGGATGGGCATGTATTGACAGCGGACAGCGTTTCTGTAAATTTGACTTCTTCGCACGGAACTAACAATCTGGATCAGTATATAACGCTCGACAGAAGTGTACTGTCATTTTTTTGGCTAATTGTCATATCAGTTCTTTGTTTATAATGTTGTTAACTTAAGAGACAGAGCCATTATTTGTAATCATACCCGCTTCACTGCGCTGCAGGCAATGTTGGCAAGCCAGGTGAAAAAGACCCAGCTTACACCGATTTTTTGAAAGTCGGCTTCGCCTGTAAGATCTAATGCATTGAGAAGAAGCAATCTTGCGGGGGGGGGGGGGCTACACCAGCCATCCTAAATTTCATAATAAAGCCTCAAGGACCTTCTTTTACGGTTTTTCTGCGCTGTACACCGGTTTTTAGGGCGGACAGACATGCTACGGAGGGGGCGTGAGACGATACCAGCAGAGACTGTCATACCGAGCCCTAGAACAGCTCCGCTGTTAAAAATATATTGTGAGCCGCCGCCCGAGCAGGTGAAATTCACATTCGAAGTGGGATGTGCTTAGGGTGGCACAGAGAAAGACGAGAGTAATGGAGCCGGGAGTACTGAGAGTACGCCGGGTGAGGTCAGAGTGCTGCATTGAAGTACGTGAAATGGTCAGGTTTTTCAGAAAAGAACTGTTTAAGCTTTTACATCCGCCTTCGAGCATTACCAGAAAACTCAGCCCGAGAGCACGTGAGCGTGCGCAGCGTGATGAGCGCCCGGCGCCGGCCAGGCTTGCACGTCGGCTTGGACCACATGAGGAGCTCCCCACAATAATTAAAGCAGTTCCACTGAACTTGAAAGCTGTGGATAGTTCAGAGCAGTAATTCGCCATAGATGCTGTGGCACCGTTCTGCGCTATTTTCTACCCCCATTCTCGCTGTTGCCCTCTCTGTCTCAGTACTTTGGTGAAGGATTGAGTAGAGGTTTGTTCGATGCAATTCAATTTCCGCGCAATCGCAGTCCTTGCGCGCATTCTCCTGCTAGAGGTCGCATCCCTTTCTTTATCTTTTGCTTCTTGCTCCGTGTGTAACAGCCCGAGGAGGAATTTCATTCTCTTCGTGCTTTCTGTCATCTCTCGCAAGCTGCAGCCTTTCGGAGCCATTTTAAACGCATCGTTTTTTTGTGATCACCTGTTTTCACTTAATATCATAAAAACAAACCAAAAGAACATTCCAAACTAAATGGACACGGCGATTGCTGGTTATTACGGCGAATAAATACATGCCGAACCCCACCCCTTCCACCTCCCAAGATGTCATTCCAGTGAAGCCGCTATAACTGGAGCCGCTTTGTAAGTCCTCCTCGCCACCACCGACACCGCGTTCCCTACTGTTATTCCTCTCGCCACCAATGATGCCCCTTTCCCAAGCAGTGCACTCGGCTGGTAACGGCCGTAGCGCCATTATCAGACGTTACCAGAGCAACTTGCCCGCTTTGGACGCCGACGCGAGCCCATGTTTCTTTTAGATGCAAAGCATCTCTTAGTCGACCCTCCGTCGTCCGGCGTACGCACCTCTCCTCCGCTCCATAACAGCTGTGATAACGCCGCTATCTCTTCCCTCCTCTCCACACCACCTGTGCGCTAGCGCGTGCTGCTCCTACTCTCCCCTCAGCACACCAGCTGTCCAATCACGCGCATGCGCGCTGCTCCTCCTCTCCACTCCCTCTACTCTGCAAATAAACCCGTCCGCGCTCCACTCAGTTGCTTGTCCGGTACTGCGCCGTCCGATGACTGCAAATGAACGCCGAACGCCAACGATTCCGTCAGCGAACTGGCTGGCACACCTTCAACGGGCACCAGCTAGCGCACTGTCAGTAACCTAGACCATGAACTTAGTAACTGCTGTTTGTTTGATACAAACATTCACTAATAGTAACAGAAGTCTATGAATCCGCACAAGCGGGAGTTTTGTTCTCTTTGTGCTTATCTCCCCACACGTGCCGGCGTTGCACTACCACATTTTGCATTTACCATCGTAAAACCAACCCTACGGGCATCCTTAGCTATATTTTCCTGAAATGTTCCTACAGTTTTTTTGCGCTATACAACGGGTAGATGTATGACAAGCGCCAGCGTTTCACGAGTTTCGAACGCTTCATCATCATTATCATCATCATCATCATCATCATCATCCTATCTACGCCCACTGCAGAGCGAAGGTCTCTCCCAATAATGTCCAGTAAACGCGGTCTTGTGCTAAGTGGGACAAATTTATACACGCAAACTTCTTGATGTCATCTGCCCATCTAAGTTTCTGCCCACCCCTGCAACGCTTGCCTACTCTAAAAATCCACTCTGTTACCGTTAATGACCAACGGTACCTTGTAACGGTTAAGATGTTTTTAACACGCGTTTGTTCCCTCACCCACTCCGCTCTCTTCTTGTCAATTATTGTTACAGCTATCATCTTTCGCTCCATTGCCCGCAGAGTCGTCCTCAATTTAGATTGAACCCTCTTAGTGAGTCCTCACGTTTCTACCCCATAGGTGAGTACCGGTAAGATACAGCTGTCACTCACTTTCTTCTTCAGAAGCAATGGTAGGTTGCCATTTATTATCTCAGGAAGCCTGACGGATGCACTCCACCTCCATTCTTATTGTTCTCGTTATCTCTGCCTCATGGTTAGGATACGTGGTCACAAGATCGCCTAAGTAGATATATTCGCTGACCACTTCCACTGCCTCGCCACCTATCTGAAACCGCGGTGCTGTCCCGAAGTTATTGATCACTACTTTGGTTTTCTGCATATTAATTTTGAGGCCCGCGGTTCTGCTCCCTTTTTCGAATGTGGAAAGCATGCTTCGCAATTCGTACCCCGAGTTACTTAGCAAGGCAACGTCATAAGCAAATCTGAGGTTACTGAGGTGTTCTCCATTAACCCTTACTCCCAACTGTTCCCAATCTAATGTTGTGAATACTTCTTTTAACTGGGCTGTGAATAACATTGCTTAGGTGGCGTCTCTTTGTCTGACGCCCTTTCTTATAGGTATTGTACTGCTATCCTTATTTAGGATGAAGGTAGCTGTGGACCCATTGTTGATATTCGCTAGTATTCTTACATAATGCTCGTCTACACCCCGGTTCCACAATGACTGAATGACTGCTGTGGTTTCTGCCGAGTCAAATTCTTTCTCATAATCTAAAAGGCTGTATATAGGGGTTCAGTATACTCGACGCACTTCTCTATCCCCTGATTGATCGTGTGAATATAGTCCATTTTTGAATAGCATTTAGGAAACCCTGCTTGTTCTTTATGTTGACTGAAAGCTAAGGTTGCAAAAATTCTGTTAGCGATTACCTTGATAAGTACCTTGCAAACGACTGACAGTAAGCTGATCGGCCTGTAATTTTTCAAGTTCATGTCACCTTTCTTATGAATTAGGATGATGTTCGCGTTCTTCGAAGATTCCGGTACACTTGCGGTCATTAGGCATTGCGTATACAGGTTTGCTAGTTTTGCAAGCACAATTTCTCCGCCATCCTTCAAGAGGTCTTCTGTTATCTCGTCCTCACCAGGTGCTTTGCCCCCTTTCATTTCGTTCAAAGCCTTCCTTACTTTTTCTGTAGTTACTGGTGGATGTCTATTTTTTCTGAACTGCTTTCTCGTTCGGCATTAGCCTGGATGTCATTATCGGCATTATCGGGCTGGATGTTGTGTTTATCTTGGACTATCCTGGATGTATTATCCTGGCCGCTCAAGGGAGGCCAGACGGGAACGAGGTTCCGGCCATTGCAGTGGGGGAGTTTGGAGAGGACGGTTCGAGGAGAGCGGCGTCCAGGCGCAGATCGAGAGCTCATCGGGTCTCGGGGACCCAAGCTCAGGAGGGATCTACCTGACGCCAAGGCCTCCCCTGACCAGCATCCTCCCCCAGTCCTGGCCCGTGGCAGGCACACGCGCTGCGGCGAGCCCCGGTCCTGAACGACCACGGCCTGGAGATCATCGTCCACCGGCGGCTACCGTGTGCCGACTGCCCACAGCCTTCCGTGACGTGGCGTCTGGTAGTGACCAGGTTCCGGCCATGACCGTTCCTGCAAGTACCGTTCGTGGAAGAGCTGCGACGGAGCTGCATCGTCAACGGCCCAGCAGCGAGACTTCCCGACGCGGCCATCAGCGCAACGCATCACGACTACAGATGTGAGCAGTTGAAAAAAACAAAAAAGCATTAGGACAAAAACATGTTTTTTCGTTTTTTTCAACTAAGGTAAAATTCAAAAAAACACAGTACCCCCCCCTCCTCCGCGGAATTGTGTTGTTATGCAGCTCCTTTTGACGTGCTTGAAAGTTTCTTGTTTAACTTTTAGTAATTGTACTATTTTTGTGCTTCTTTCTTACCGCTCCATTTATTTCGCGTGAGTGATCGCCAGGAAACGGGGGTGCAAGCCTTGCTGTTTCCGAACAACCGAACATTACACCACTGCGGCTTCAGTTGCGTAGTCTTGCTAGGGCACCACGGCGTCAGCGGCTAGCGCCGATACAACGGCAGCCGTATCAGATAGCGCGCGCGCTATCTGATACGGCTGCGCTATCTTAGCGCGGCGGCAAACGCCCAATATCGCGCCTGCGCCAAATTCAATACAGCACAGTAGTGCTGCGCTAGTGAAGTGAACGGATGGGCGTTTGAGCACCTTTTTTCAATTACCCTGCCATTATTTAAGTCAATCCAACAAGCTATTCATGAGTACTTCAGCGTAGAAAATATAACCCAGTTTCCGCTATGGTACGTCCGTGGTCGCACGTTTGGAATCATTTTAACGTGTGCGACTCGCCTACCTCGGGGAAGAAGCAGCAAGCCTTCTGCAAGTACTGCGATGCATCCCATGGTTTCCTCAACGCTACCCGCCTTACGAAACATCTGTGGTCCGCAAAAAGTGCCCACAAGAGGTTAAGGAGCGGTACGGCTTTCCATCCGAAAACAAGCAACCAAGGATCTCATCGGCGGCCTCGTCAAGTGAGTACCAAAGCACCGGTATCTCAGCAGCAAGTGTCTCAGTTGTAAAATCAGCAAGTCTCTCGTCTTTTGTTGACATAATTACATCTGAAATGCAACAAAAAATTGACGAAGCTTTGGCTAGGGCTGTGTATGCGACGAACAAACCATTCTCTTTAGCGGAAACGAGCACTGGCTTGCCGCCTTCAAGATGCTTCGGCCTTCATACAATCCTCCTAGCCGTTACATTTTGAGCGGTCGCCTGCTCGACGCTGAGTATGAGCTTGCAAAGACTGACGTGCAGGATACTCTGATGAAGCGACGTGCCTTACGTGCTCACAGATGGGTGGACCAACATACGGGGAGAGTCAATAGTGAACTTTGTAGTCACTACACCAAAGCCTGTGTTCTACAAATCGGTCGACACAGGCACTAACCGGCACACTGCCGCCTACATCAGCAGCGAGATCTCTAACGTCATTGATTCTCTGCAACCCAACAAGGTAGTTGCCCTAGTCACCGACAATGCTAGTAACATGCAGGCAGCATACCAGAAAGTTGTTGAAAAATTTCCACACATTGCAACAATGGGATGAGCAGCACATGGACTGAACCTCTCCTCAATGATATCATGCGCCTAAAAGTTCTAGAACGAATTTATGAGACGTCAAAAAAAATAATCAAATATGTGAAGCACACCCACGTAGTTGCTGCTGCGCTCCTACAAAAACAGGAGTCAAAATACGGCAAAGGAACTTTTACGACACTTAAATTGGCTAGCAAAACAAGATGGGCGGCGTCACCCTGTCATTGCAAAGCCTGCTCAACAACAAAGAAGCACTGCAAGAGACCGTTATCGTGGAAGTAGTTTTGTTTGCGACCCATTCACATTGCTTCTAATTTCCTGGATCCAAGGTATCGCGGCAAGAACCTAGCTGACGCGCAAATTGTGGTCACGTTTGACTGGATTTCCTAACTGGATTTCGTGATTCACGACACCCCGACGCCCCGTATACTACGCCACGTGACGGTGAACTCTTGCTGAACTTTTCTGTGGCACGTTTCTGCCGTTTAGATGCATAGCCTTTTCTGCACATTAGTTAGACATTTTGTGCTTCTTGATGTCACATTTGTAAAATGGTTATTCCTTTTGGTCTTTTGTTAGTTCTCTGGTAGGGTCTCATCTAAGTATTATTGTCTGCGTCGTGCTTTGTTCTATAGTACATGTTTTCTTTGTAACCTCTCAAAGCGCCCTCGTCTGATTAACTGGCGACTGTGGCTACCCCCAGTCACCACTGAACACACCCTACTCAAGAACCTGCATAGGGGGTTTTCTTCCCCTCCTCAAACCCTGCTACTGTACAGATCCCTGTAGAACTCCTCGGCTACTGTGACTATTTTATCCCTATTTGTGATGCCATTGCCTTGCTTGTATTTAAGTGCATACATCTGATTTTTCCCCACGCCAAGACGCCTGTTCATTGCTTCATGCTACCTGCCTTAATGGGTGCAGCGGTGGCGGAAAGGTTCGAACGCTTGCGACTATATAAACGGGGCTTGGGCTTTCGAAGCGTCTGCAGGCGCCGCGGAACAAGAAGCAAGCCCGGGAACGGCCCCCTTGGTGTTCCATGCATGTGCGAGCGACCCGGCAAAGGCTGGGTTTTAATTTCAGGCTAAAATTTCCCTGCTTTTTTAAAAAGGGGATTCCAAAAAGGACGCGTAAAATGGCAGATGGCTGAAATCATTTTAAAGCGGAAACAAGCTAAAAAAAGCCCATTATGGCGCTGTTCCTGACGGCCACATCAAAAGGGCTATATTGTTTCAGTGGAACAGCTTCCTCTTTTAAGATTTGGGGTGGTTTCCAAAAAGGAGGGAAAATGGTTCTTCAGTGAGCGTAAGGTTTCAACAGCCCATTGATGGGAAATACTAAATTCCAGAAAAGACGCTAAAAAAAGCTTAATTTTTAAGTGAGTGAAGCTAAAAAGGTCAAAATGGAAGATCTGAAGGGGTCTTGAGACAAAGGAGTCGAGGAAGAAGAGAACGAAGAACGGGGTTCGAGAAAGATCGGGAAGCCGTCGAGAACAACCAGCGGATCGTTTGCCCCGAGGTATCTTGTCGGACCAGCGGCAGTCGACCGACATGCGGGTACGCCGATCCTGCGAAGACCCTCCGCTACAGCGGCAGTCGCCCGGAATGCGGGAGCACTACACAAAGTTCTGCTCGTGTTCCAGCCGACCAGCTTCTTCTGGCGAGTCAACGGTAAGGTCCTCATGGTGGCGTGAGTCTGCTCAGGTGCCTGGGCCGCCCGTCAACGACAACTGCAGTGGCAGTCGCCTTCGACGGGAGCGTCTACTCGCCGTCACCGCCGCGAAAACTGTGAGGTTTTCTTGTAAAATTCAATGCCGGCTTGGACATGAACTGTATTTTGCTGCAATGGTGAGTCCGCATGCTACACCTCACTTCGCGACCGGGTTATTCATTTTTTCCTCGTACCTTTTCAATCTTTCGTTTTTTATAAGGACTTCCTTTTTTGCGAAAGGGTCGCCTGCCTCGTCACCTGTGAGTCGCTCCAACTACGGCACGGAACCAGCCATAACATCAAAAAGGTTAATAATTTTTTTGATATAATCTACCTCAACTGTACCTGCAGTTTTCTTCGCGCTAATAATGGCCCAAACAGCACAATCATGTGCGGGTAAGCACAAGCTGTCTATCTCTCACCGGGTAATTTCTGCTCGGCCGTTGCCCCATCAGAGTGTAAAGGCCGTACTCCAAAGTGGGCCTTGACCGTGCGCTGAAACTTCCCTGGTGTATACTGAAGAGCTGCTCACCTTTGACCAAAGAATCGCCAAGGGGCCTACAACCAAACCTTCGGCCGCCAGACTTTGCCGTTGTCTTGCCGTTTTTTATTGGCCGGCAGCCGTTCAACCTTTAACAACCCCCGGCCTTTGAACTTTTACAGACGACGGCTGTTCATGCTTGCTTGGGGGGCCAGCTGTTGAACCAGAGCCGCTCAGCCATGGTTGAACTTTAGCCATGCAACATACTTGTCCGGCCGTTCCACTGAAGGAGGCAAATTTATTTGTTGTGCTGCAGCTTTCATCCAGCCCTATACTGGGTATAGTCGAGCTGTTTCTACAGCCAAGAGCAGAATTTATAACCTCGTAACAGCAATCATTTGTGCTTTTAAGGAAACAATTATATTCAGCAACTGACAAAGACTGTTGATCACAAAATATGGTGGAGCTTTTTTTTCTCAGTTGCTGCTCCTACAGTGATGCTGCTTCCATTTGATGCAACCGCTACTGTGGTCATGGACAGAGTTCCAAAGGAAACCACAGCTGCCATGCTTAGGAGCACCTGCAGCCCAAAACAAAACAAAAAAGGACAAGTTACAACTCTGCACAGTTCCCACTGTCACCAAACTAGAAAGGCAGTTCGAGACAAGTACAGATATTTACACTGCTAATGTGCAATGTATCTTGCTTTAAGGGACCCTACAACACTCTTGGAGCAGTATAAGTAAACCTGCACGACGTTTAGATTACACTGCCAGGAATACCTGAGCCAAATATTACACGTGCGCGTGGAGCGGTGTGCGCGAAAACCACTGTGAAAGACGCAAAAAAACCAAACGCACTCTCTTCAATTCAAACAACGTCAATACGGCCATGGCTGTCCTATTAGCTGTTTATGGTCAACTTCTCGGCTTATTTATTGCATTTCGTGTTCATTGCCGCTGTGTACCAACCTCATCTAAGAGTGAACTTGTACGTAGAGGTTTTGGGGTTCTGTTGTGTTTTGAGTGCGCAAGGAGTTTCAGTGACCGACTACTTAGTCCCCGTTCAACGAGATCACTCGGCAAAAGACGTTCGTTACAGTGACAACGCCCTACCACACTGAGCACGCGCTTGCGACTGGGCAACGATGCCTGTTTTTTTGTGGCACCAGACAGGAAATAGACCCCTACACATTGCAGAGAAAAGAAAAAAAACTACCCGGCCTGTGATATAGCGAAGGCCCCCAAAGAGAACACCGTGAGCCGCACCCCACTGAAGGTGAGAGCGCACTTTCGCGCGTTCAGCCCAGGTGCTCCTGAACTACAAATTCGTTAAAGAAAAGAAATAGTTCCAGAAAACAGAACCCGAGAAAGCATTAGGAAGGGTTTTCCGCCAAAAATCAGATAAAATAGAAAATGGGAAAACGCTTTTATATCAAAGCTAAGATTTTGGAACTATTCGCGTGTTTCCTTTTTTTTCTCAAGGGAAGTTTTAGCTCCAAAAAGTTGAGCTGTCGCATATTGTATTTTGCCTTGCTCAAAGTGGCC
The DNA here is from genome assembly GCA_013339765.2 of Haemaphysalis longicornis. Classification (NCBI taxonomy): domain Eukaryota; kingdom Metazoa; phylum Arthropoda; class Arachnida; order Ixodida; family Ixodidae; genus Haemaphysalis; species Haemaphysalis longicornis. Next base: position 51,339,246 of record CM023451.1, on the reverse strand, counting down.
CAGCTATCGAAGTCACATGATAGTGCGGTAAAACCGCCCAGCCGACCAGGTTTTTTTTTAAAATAGGCGCTTAGATTTACGCGAAGGCGACCTCTACAGTGAGGTTATGCACCCAGGGGACACATAAATAGAAGGTAATTATTGATTTCGGAGGCTTAATTAACTAAAATTGACTAATAAACTTTTTAGTGGCTACAGTAACGAGACATATTGGGAAGTTAGATGCACTCATGTTTTTAGGGAGTTTCAATTGGCAGAATTTTTCTGGTGCATCCGCACTCTGAGATATCAAACGGCGAAGTTTAATTGCCGTTCGCATGATTAGGCATGCAAGACAGTCTGCAACGGCGCAAAGATTCTCCCTTTTGTGACGTGCCTGTTGTGTACGGTGTTTAGTTCGACAAAGGGGTGGAGGCCCAGGAAAAAGTGATAACTGGCACCCATTCATTCTTGGCTGGCGGTATTGCAATCTGCAGTAATCGGAACCGCTATCGAAACACAGAACAAAAGGGAGGAGCTATGCGCCGATCTTGACTCCTAGCATGCTTAATCATGCGAACGGCAATTAAACACTGTGCGACAACACTGTGCGAAGCGTTCGTGCCATGATCTCTCGCGGGCTGTTCACCTCGCCAGTTGACTTGGATTCACGCCTTAAGTCGGAAGCACAGACGCTGAGTTCGAGCGACCAACGCGGAGTTCGCGAATCATGTTGTCACGGGTTCTAGCGCGGTCTAACGCGATCCACTTTCGGATAGATGTGACAGCGTGGGCACAAAACGAGCCCGGCCTGCCAATCATGCAAAATAGGAGCATGCACTGAGCATGCTTAATGCGTGCACTGAGACATGCGTACACTGGCATTGAGCATGTATGTCGCTTCCTATCGAATGGGGGTGAAAGAAATTTTCTGCCACATGTATACAGAAGGACGTTCTCCGTTTTAACGGCGGACCAAGATCTGCTGGTTTTCCTCTCTGTAGGAACTCCTGAGCCTCTTGTAGCCATGTTTTTCTAATCTAACAAGGATAGCTGTTCCACTCTTGCATACGAATAATATATCTAAAAGCCCATGGCACGCTAAGGGCACTACTCGCCGCGTTGCAGCTACAAAACACCGGTAAAATATATATTTCTGGCCTAGTGTTCCCTGTGCAGCAGAAGGGGTTTGCTGGGCATTCACACCATTATCGTTTTAAAAACTGCAGGAGCTGAAATATGTGATTGGCCCTGTGGCCACCGGCCATCGCCGTCAACTAGCAAATACTCGCCAGGTTCTCCAACTGGGAATTGGGGCTACAGTAGTCGCATCGAAGCGGACCACCAGGACGTGGCAGCCCATTCAATAGAGGTCACAGCTATCCATCTCTGGAAACACTGGCGGCTAAAATCGCTCTGTCCTAGTGGGCCAAGGGTGCCACAGGAGCAGCACTTTCCGTGTTTGTTTTTATGAAAAAGTAGTGGCTTAAATGATTCTGTCCGTTGCGCCAAGAGTGTGCGGAACGCTGAGTGGTGGAGCTCAAGGACATGGGTTCAGTCCCGGGTCGCGGTGGCCGCTTCTTTGTTGGAGTGTAAAAGCGAAAACGCCCGTTTGCTCACCATTTTCCCTCTCAGCAGGTGGTCACGGTACCTTAAGATCCGAAGGTGGTCGAAATTAAACAGGAGCCCTCCACTACGGCGCCCTCATCGCCTGTGTAGTGCCGGCGCGTTAGACTTCATTCTCAATCAATCAATCAGTCAATCAATCAAAGCTGAATGGTGAGCTCTGACCGGAGTTTTCATTAAGCAGCACTCATTGGCTGGAATTGTTCCGTACAAACTGTCCAATAGGCATGTCCCGTCACGTCCACATGTCACGCAAAACGCACTTTCCATGCCGGGCATCTACATTCTTAGCGTTGATATGTACTCCCGAAAATTTTACTTCCTTTCTCGTTCAACCTCTGCCATCAATCAAGATGTTCTAGTTCCAATTTTATGCAGAAATGCATTAGAGCCGGGGGTTGTCTTGCGTACGTTGGCCGGCGTCCGCAGCGCGTCTGATGGTGATTATGGCATGATGCCCCTAGGGATTGGCCAACCAAACAATCCATCACAAGATAGCTTCGCGTTCAACCACCATCGTCATTTTCCCGTAGGGGAACCGCTGAAGAAGAAGAAGGAGAAGAAGACAAAGCTGCGAAGAGGAGGGCTGCGTGAGTTTTTGCTACCATTATCCTCCTCGGCCGGCGCATCTTCCCGATCTGAATCCGGTCGAAGAGCGGCTCATCGCGCCTCGACTCCCCTTCATGAGCATCAGGCGGCTTACTCGAGGCAACGGGCAGTTTGGAATCAAGGGACAGGCGGTGAACGTGCCCATCGACGTATCCAAGGTTGTGCGGTGCCTTCCTCGCATGGTACGCGAGGACGTTGCGTTCGACGATCACATCAAGCGGAGGCTGATGAGTCCGGCAACGTACAAGCGCGGGTTGGTGAAGCGCGGCAACATCATGGCTTGGCTCAGCACCTGGAACACACCCCGCTGTATCGCGCCATCAACGTTCGGGTCGATTGGAGTCGGCTCGATCACTTCGATGACGGCGGCGAACGAGAGGAACCGCAGGAAGACGACGTCGATGATGCTGATGGTGAGTTCCAAACGATTCCCGACGACTTTGACGTGAACGATCCTCTGCATTTGGCGGTTGCGCTCAACGCGGTCTCGAAGACGCTTCTCTATAACGAAGCGGAAATGACGGGTGTGGGAAAAGAAAAAAATAAATGATTACGCTCACACTCTCGCCTCTCTCTTCACCATTAATCGCATCACACTCATCGGTGCACCGATTGCATTTCTGCATCCTCATAATCCCCCTCGGGGAGGTGCGGGGGAATTTTTTATTTGGGTTTTGCTCTCCTGTCTTCATACCTATTGCATGTTCCGTGTTCATAGTTTTGTGAAACGCTGTAGCCCCTCAAAGTTTCCACGGCTTGTGCGCATGTGCTTGCACGTGCGTATGTGTTACTAATGAAGGAAGAACACTTCTAGTACTATTGTGCCGATGAAAACGTGAGGCGAAAACTTCTTCACCATCCAGGATATTTATGTTAAAGTGTACATTTGCAAAAATTACCCCTCGGTGCATGCCAACAAGACGCGCGTACAGCAGTCCTACACGCAGGGTGCGAAGTACTGCAGTGTGTTAGCCTGCTCACTGTTAGAATATTTTAGAGAACTTTAGCCTCATGTGACTGTTCAAGAAAAATTGTACTTAAATTTTTGCTTTCTGCATATAATTTTCTATGTAGAAACAGCATGCTATTTTATGTGTATAGGGGTTGTTCGTATGGGACTGCAAATGTCACTAATTTTTTTCCCTCCAAGCTGGAAAGATATGTTCTTGAAGGAGATGCCATTTAAATTTCATAAAATAAAACAAAACAAGGAGGGCAGTGCCGCGCTTGTAATAGACTCTACTCGCACACGTGATACCCGGGATGAAATCCCCCATGAACCCAAATGTGCTTTCCATTACCTTTTGCAGCCATTGCTATTTCCTTTACGGCAACAACCACTATATTATTTCTGGATGATAGGGCAATCACATTTTAAGCCCAATACCCAATACAAATTAACAAATATAAAGAGCGTTATCAAATTTTGTGAAGCATGATAACTGACATATATACGTATTCCGTCCAATTTGAAATCTCCATTGTGTTTTTATCAGACAATCAAACGGCTACTGCAATCCCACCGATAAGGCGGCGATGAAGTGGATTGAAGACCACGACCTCAAATTGTGCGCCCTTACAAAATCATATAGTGTGAAGTAATCAACTTTTTGTATTAGTATACTAATTCAGACCGCCCCAACTCAGGGACTGTGTAATACTTATTTTATCTGGGCATTTTTTTTCGCTCAAAAATTACTTTGCCTGTGTTCCTAATCCTTTTTTTTAATGCTGATTCGCAAGCGTCTTTATTTGAAGAAAAGTTAGTTACTAAATGCTTTGGTCCTACGGCAGGGTTCTTATTGTTTTGATTGAATACTGGCAACAATTGCTTAAATTAGAAAGTGGCTGGACCACTGCAGCCAATAGATGCAATCGTGCGTTGTGAATCAAATTGCCTGCCTCGAGTCCAACTAATTGAAACAATTTTGCCCTGTATGATTTTTTATCCTAATGTGTTCTTACATTCCTTACCCGCCATCCTTTTTTCTGTAAGTACGGTGTGTTATTTGTTGTTTTCTAGGTGCGGAGCGCGAGCTGAAACCCGAATAACACAGGTAAGAAAAAAAGGCTGCATTTTTTCGCCCCGCGTGCAAAACTAACCTCTTTTTTCTACAATGTCCATAAACTCTGGTTTATAAACATAGGCTGCATTGGTCTATACCAAAATTGCGTCCATCAATGACATCAGACTATTCGTTCGCTATTGAATACAGACCCCTACAAGTCAGCGGAGCACCCATCGGTCTGAAAAGTCATGGCTCCCGAACTCCTGTTGCGCACCATCTGCAAACGCTATGGCGGCTGCAACCGTTTGAAATGTATGCACTTGCAGTTGTAGCGAAAGAAGATGCTGTAACGCCGAAAACATACCAAAGAGGATCTGCTTCAATCGATTCTCATCAATCTCCCCACATAAGGACGGGGACAGCTGCGGCAATGCAGAAAGCGACTTTGGATAGAAACAAGATTACGAAGAGCCAGTCGTGAACAAGGAGGCATAGGATGGGTGGCAACAAGTGTGTGAGTGAGCGAGTGTTTTATTGATATGAAAGTGGAAAATAAGTGGACTGGGGTCATTTTGAACTGATTTAAGAGTTGACCGGATACAACCCAGTCCAGGGGAAGAGGGAGAAGGGGAATTTAGGCAAGAACAAATGAGATTAGAGAAAGAGGGAGACAGAGAGAAAGAAATAGATAAGGAGTGTATTCCGCAGCTAGAGAACATACCAGCAAATATCGATCGGGTGCGACGGCAGCACTACACCCTGCAGAGGGCACCCCTCGCCAAGCTTCGAATTAGGCGAATTTTAAGGATGCAATGAGGACTTCTAAGGCGGGAGGCACCGTGTACAGCACTCGCCCCGCATGCGTTAGGTAGCGGGTTCGAATACGCATACCGACGGGCGACCACCGGTTTCTTTATCGGGTACAGGTGTCCCTGGTCGAGTGCGGACACTTGAAAGAGTACTCCACGCCTGGAAAGCTGCCTTTACCGTTGCGAGGTGCCTCTGACCCTTGTCGACCTGGCGGGGCCACCGACCACAATGCTGCGTTGCACCATTGCCGGGGGTGAAAGAGTCTGGCGGCATGTCCTTCCACCGGCGGTTGCGAGTTGAGCGTTCACCGTGGCTGTGGAAGGCACCATGGGCATTCATGTGCCTTGATGGAGCCATGCACCTGCCACCTACCGGTAAAATAGGTACAAGCTACTCCTCCACCTTGCGCTCGGCCCTTGTGTGGGACTACAACGCTTGGGAAGTTCATCCGGCTTGCACGGGAAATCGCCCCTATGAAAAGAGGCGGCTGCAAAAACGCAAGACGTTTTTTTCAGATCACATATTCTTGAGATTCCATATAAATAAACACTCTAAATACATAATAAAAGAAGCCTTCATTATATTAGGCGAAGCATAACTAACACCTGCATTCAGAGAGCGACAGGTACCATGTAAAGACGCAGCGCATATATCGGCAAAAACATGACCAGTAACCTAAACTTCCAAACCTCCCACTATACGCATAGCTGAGCCTACAATTAGCCTCCAAATAGTAGACAACAGCAAACAGACCTCATACAATTTTTTATTTCAGATGGGGCATTTGTGTAGCAGATATTTTCGGAAATCCTGGCCCGGATTTTTGCTTGAGCGTATTTCATAGACACTACTAGAGGGTCGTTCGGCAATTTACTGAAGTAAAATGGTAACTAATATGCTCTACTCCTCTTGCCATAGTGGGTGTAAATTTCTGGAATAATGTATAGTGTAATTTTGCAAGCTATGGTATTTTAAAGTCATTTAAGAAAAACGTTTTTGCAAGTGTTACAGACAATAATAGCTGCTGTCCATTAAAATTGAGTGTGTTGCCACAAGCTTTTTGGATAATTCGAGACTTTCCTTGTGCCATTTGCTGTATTTTTGGTTATCCTGCACAATGTCTTGTTCAATATGCTTAGTTTATATGGAGAAGGTAATTCATATATTGAGACATCATACCTCAATATCCATTCCCTTAAAGTTTCGTAAGTTTCTGCAATTTGCCGTTACATACAGATCTTATTTTTTATACAGATGCACAAATCTGTCCTAGCAGTGTAGCGAGCTGTTCAATATTGGTGGAACACGAAATCCTATCAGCAGATATTAGGTCCAAGTATTACGTTTTCTTGAAAAATTCACACTACTACATTTGCAATTTTTAGATAGATTAGAATGTAAATGCAACAAGACAGGGAGTTCAACTTTTTTATGTGGAGTGTGAAACCAAATAAGCTGGGCTTCGTTTTTGTTAATGTATATGTGCTTATCTTCAAACCAGGCCACTAGTTTCTCATTTCGTCTTGCGACAATGCCCCCCTTCGGATTCGTTTTTCTCGTTAATGCAAGGTCTGTATCATCAGTGCATAGATGGATCTTAGAATGGAGCTTAACGTCTGAGGTGTCATTGACGTACACCTTAAAATGTATAATGTTTCCATAATAGAGCCGTGAGGAACGCCATATCGTAGATGTAAAATGTTACTATCAGTATTATTCATTCTAACAAGTTCATACCGGCCATCAAAATTATGTTTAAAAATTTCCATCTATGCCGAAATTTGATCAATGATAATTTGTGTGATAATATGTTATTCAATGGTATCAAATGCTCTCTTCAGATATATAAATTATTAAAGAGCTGTATTATTACTATCAATTTCTTTGTTTACACAATATGCAAAGCATTCTCATAATGTAGTGGTACTTCTCATTGTACGAAAACCATGTTGTGCATCCGACCGTAGCTGAAATCCCTCGCAAAAGGAGATCATGCGCCTCCCCGTACGGGGCATTTTCAGTAATCTTGGGGGCGGTATTAACGACAGCGTGGACCCCGAGCCCCCATACTAACGCTGTAGCCGACCGTGGTAATGAGCGTTAAGGCGAAGGGTAGAAACCTCAAACGGCGGCCGTCGGGGCCCAGGTCAAGCTCCAGCGAATGGACTTCCTGTCTGTTTACCAGGCAGGGAGCTCCGGGACCTTTCTCCGTATCAGGGTAACCTCAGCGATGAAAGTACCCCCGGCCCATGCTTTTATACATAGCATATGGTATTTAAAATCCCCCTCAACACGGGATCGGTCCCTGAAAAGTGCAGCACCGAAGTATCACTTCCGCCACTTCCAGCCATCCTTCTCCCGAATCGAGATATCTACCCCAGCTTCTTGATTCTTGAATATCTTGACATGTCAAACCCTATCTCTTCAAATTCAGCGTTGCTTATCACCAAATTCCTTGAAGGCCTCCTGGGAAAATTTTTCGAAGCCAAAAAACTAAGAGCAGGGGAAGTCATGGTCGAGGTTAATGCTTCCTATCAAGCCACAAGGCTCCTGACCTAGAATCGCATGGCAGATCTGGACACCAGAGTCACACCCTACTGTAGCCTCAATAGCTCTCAGGGCGTGATTTTTGAGCCAGATCTAATAAATCAGACGGAAGCCGACCTGCCCGAAGGACTGAAAGGCCAGGGCATGACTGCAGTGAGCCACATGACCATGCGGCGAGATGATAAGCAAATCATAAGAAAACACATAATCTTCACATTTAACTGTTCCAAACTTCCAGAATCTATCAAAGTAGGTTTCGTTCATCGTTCCGTCCGGCCGTGCATCCCTAACCCGCGGCGCTGTTACAAGTGCTAACGGTTCGGCGATGGCACCACCTCCCGTCGTGGCAAAACATCGTGTGCAAAATGTTCATCACACGATGATGACACGGATGACTGCCAGGCTCAACAATTCATGTGCAGCAACTCTCACGGACCTCATGCTGCATACTCGCGCACGCGTGAAGTGTTCAGGATGGAAACGAAAAGCATCAACCTCGGAATCACGAAAAACATCTCCTTGCCAGAGGCGCGGAAGAGGTTCGCCGGTTTCCCCCTGCGGAGGTACGCCGACGCAGCCCGCCGAGGGGCGGAGCGCCGTCTGGTTTCGGTGGGGACCCAGTACCGAGAGTCGGATTTGGTCTCACCCCACCGCCCCCACTCCCCACCGCTCGCTGAGCCAGCAGCGGCTGTGGTGGCAACCCCGTCTGTTAGGGATGCCGTTGCATCCACTGTTTCCTCTCCAGCGACCCAAGGCCCATGCGAGGGCACGCAGGAGATGGAGATGGAGGCACCCGCGGCAGTTCTCGACTCCTCCGCACAGCCTCTGCCACACGGGGAACTCCTGACGCCTTCGGCGTTCGCGCCTCGACCCAATGGCACCGGAAACAGTGACAAGTCCAGGGGGTCGGGTCCGCAGGTACCCCCGCCATATCTGATGACGAGATGAATGTGGGACCTGTCTTGTCTGCTTTGAGAGGAAGGAGCGGGTCACTTCATTCAAACCTCCAGAGAGGCCGAAAAAACTTCCGAGAGTTCAAGCCCCAGAAGGCGATACATAAACAACACGATCCAGTAGGTCTGAAATCTTAATAATGGGATTAGAAGATATTGTTCAATGAAACTGCAGAGACCTTCTGAATAGTCTTGACGACGTGTACGAGATTCTGCATTTAGATTCCAATCACACAAATTTCTTAAATAGCTATATGGTATTCAGACAGGATAGGGTTCGCTGCGAACGCTCTTCTGGTTGTTTGGCAACATTCTCCCGGAAATTCTTACCATGCAACCCTAACACAATGAACACTGTCCTTGAGGCTGTAGCAATTCGCACAATAATATTTAATAGGTTAATAACGGTATGCTTCATTTACATTATTCCCGATGTTGCACTTTCCAGCTCTGACTTCAAGGCGCTGGTTCCCAGCTGGTTTCACATCCTCACACGCGACCCTAAAGCTCACAATTGTCCTTGGGCCCCGCACGGGGCACCTTGAGCAATCTTGGTGAGGGTGTTGGCGGATCCGCGGACCCCAAGCCCCCATACTTACACTGTAACCGACCGTGGTAATGAGTTTTAAGGTGAAGGGTAGAAACCTAAAAGGGTGGCCGCCGGAGCCCAGGTCAAGCTACGGCGGATGGGCTCCCTGTCTGTTTACAAGGCACGGAGCTCCGGGACCTCTCTCGGCATCAGGGTAAACCGAGCGAAGGAAGTACCCCCGTTCCCTGCTTTTATACATGCTGTATAGTTTTTTTCTAAATTTCCCAGACCCAATGATCGGCCCCCTAAAAGGGGTCGCACCGAAGTATCCTATCCACCCCTTCCGACGACGAAAACAACACGAAAACCTGATAACTACCCCCATTTCTTGATAATTGAATCTCTTGAACAAGCCAGGCCTATTGCTTCGCAGTCAGTGTTCTTGATTTCGAAGTTTGTGGAAAGTGTTATAGGTGAATTCTATAAAGCAAAAAAACAAAGAACCGGTGAAATCTTGGTCGAGGTACATAGTGAGCAGCGGGCCACAAAATTCTTGAAGCAGACCCGTATTGCCGATCTTGACATCAAGGTCACGCCCCACCGCAGCCTCAACAGCTCTCAGGGCGTAATCTCGGACCGAGATCTTGCAAATGAGACAGATGCCGATCTTCTTGAAGACCTGAGAAGTCAAAATGTGACGGCAGTCAAGCGCATCACCATTAGAAGAGACGATAAGATAGTACCAACTAAATATATCATCTTGACTTTTGACCGTTCCACTCTTCCTGACCACATCAATGCCGGTTTTATCCGGTGCCCTGTCCGAGTGTACATCCCGAATCTGCGGCGCTGTTTCAAGTGACAGCGGTTCGGCCATGGTACTAACTCGTGTCGGGGCCAAATAACCTGTGCCAAGTGCGCCCAACATGACCAACCCACGGATAATTGTAGTTCACAACAACTCCTGTGAATTAACTGTCAGGGCCCACACGCGGCGTACTCCAGAAAATGCGAGAAGTTTCAACTTCAGAAACAAATAATAAACATCAACATCACGGAAAACATCAACTTCACCAGAGGCGCGAAAGAGGTTCGCCTCGTTCCCCCTGGGGAGGTACGCCGACCCAGCTCGCCGGGGGGCGGAGCGGCGTCTGGTTTCGGCGGGAACCCAGTACCGAGAGTCGGACCTGGTCTTGCCGCCGCCACCCACCCCCACCCCGGGTTGCCTCTTGCAGCCCAACCCGCCTTCGCACCGCTGGCTGAGTCGGCAGCGGCTGTGGGGGCAACCACGTCTGGTTGGAACGTTGCTACACCCACTGCTTCCTCTTCTCCACCGGCCCGAAGCACACGCAAGGGCGCGGACTAGATGGAGACGGAGGCAGTCGCGGCGACCCACTCCACTGCTCACTGCCTGTGCCATCTGTGGTGCTCCCGAAGCCTTCGGCACTGGCAACGCAGGCAAAGAACACCCGAAAGGGTACCACGTCAAGGGGGCCCAGTCCGCTGGTCACCCCCTCGCCTTCAGATGACGACATGGATGTCGAGCCCTTCCGGCTTTCATCGCAACGAAAGGAACGGGCTGCGACGTCCAGGTCAGTAGAGAAGGCAAAAAAGCCGCTCCCAATAGTGCAAGCCCCGAAAGACCCTACATAAACAGTCACAATCCAGTACCTCTGAACACATAATAATGGGTAGAGAAAACATTGTTCAATGAAACTGCAGAGGCCTTATAAATAATCTTGGCGACGTGCATGAGATTCTGCATGCCAACCAGCCAAGTTTAATGTGTGTCCAGGAAACACATCTGAATTTCAAGCACACAAATTTCTTGAATAGTTACCTGTTATACAGAAAGGACAGACATGGCTGTACACACTCTTCTGGTGGTGTGGCCATAATCACCCGCAAATTCTGAGCATGCCACCCTGTCACCTTGAACACCGTCCTTGAGGCTGTAGCCGTCCGCACAATAATATTTAATAGGTTGATAACGGTATGCTCCTTCTACATCTGTCCTCATCTTGCACTTGTGACCTCTTACTTTGAGGCGCTGGTCGACCAGCTTCCTGAACCATACATCCTAACAGGCGACTTCAATGCACACAATTCTCTTTGGGGCTCTTCTCGCACGGATGCCCGAGGTCGCCTGATAGAGAAGTTTTTAACATGCTCTAGAGCATGCCTTTTCAACAAGAACCAGCCTACATACCATAACATAGGGCACAATACATACTCAAATCTTGACTTGGCTATTGGTTTGGCAATTCTCTTGCCATGTCTTGAGTGGGGAGTGGGCACTGACCTATATGGCAGTGACCACTTCCCCACTTCACCAACTTATATAGGTAAAGGCCCAAGCAGTTCATCTTCCAATAATAGGTTCAATGAAGCACGAGCTAACTGGAATACATTTACGGAGACATCCAAACTACACCACACATCCATAGGACACCTACACGTTGATGAAGCTACCCAACTCCTCACGGTGCACTTCCTCGACGCCGCCAAAAAGTCCATTCCTCACGCCTCTAGTGCCCCGCGCAACCAGAGGAGGCCGTGGTGAAATGAGAACTGTAGGCGGGCGCGAGAGGCCCAGAACAAGGCGTGGGGTATCCTTCGTCGGTACCCCACGTCGGGTAACCTTATTTTGTTCAAACGGGCCAAGGCGTTTGGAAAACGTGTGCGCCGTGAGGCAAAACGAGAGAGTTGGCACACCTTCTTGACATCCATTAATTCACACACGGACACACACAAAGTCTGGACACGCATACGCAAGCTCAAAGGACAACACACACACAGCCTGCCCCTGGTTAGCACAGCAGGGGACACACTCGAAGACCAGGCCAACACACTTGCACAACACTTCGAACAAGTGTCCAGCTCAGCACACTACACAAACAATTTCATGAAACACAAAACATCTCCAGAAAAAAAGCCCTTACACGACAAAGACAAATCACAAACTTACAACTCTGAATTCACTCTCTATGAGTTGAGGGCTGCAATGAGCACGTGCAAACCTTCAGCTCCAGGCGCAGATAAGATTACATACACCATGATACAGCACCCACACTCAGACACTCTTGTAGCACTCTTACACCTATACAATAAAATATGGCTTTCGGGGCCCATTCCACGTTCTTGGAGGGAGGCTATAGTAGTGGCTTTCCTAAAGGAAGCGAGGACCCTTCCTCTCCCGCCAGTTATTGTCCCATTGTCCTGACAAGCTGCCTGTGTAAGCTCTTCGAAAACAAAAAGATTATAAACAGGAGACTCGTGTACTTCTTAGAGTACAACGGTCTTCTCGAGAGCTGCCAGGCAGGCTTTAGGGTGGGGCGATCTACGAACGATCAACTCGTTGCGTTAGAGTCATATATTAAAGATGCTTTCCTCCATAAGCAGTACTGTATGACAGTATTCTTTGATCTTGAAAAGACGTAGGACACTGCTTGGCGCTACGGCATCCTCAGCGATTTGAAGTCCTTTGGCATGTCGGGTAACATGATAAATACGCTTGTTAGTTACCTGTCTGAAAGAACGTTTTGCGTGCGAGTTGGAGCTGCACTCTCTAGGGTTCATGTGCAGGAAAACGGCGTGCCGCAAGGCGGTGTTTTGAGTTGCACTTTGTTTAGTGTAAAAATGAATTCCCTTCGAAAGGCACTGCCACGATCAATCTCCTGTTCAATCTATGTAGACGATGTTCAACTCTCCTTCAAATCGTGTAACTTGTCTATCTGCGAGCGCCAAATGCAGCTTGGTGTGAACAAGCTAGCCGGCTGGGCAGATAGCAACGGTTTTAAAATTAATCCAGGAAAGTGCACTTGTGTTCTGTTTTCCAAGAGGCGTGGCATTCGGCCGGATCCAGACATTCGACTCCACGGTGTCTCTATACCTGTCAAAAAGGAACACAAGTTTTTAGGTATATTTATTGACGAAAAGCTCGCATTTATCCAACACATAAAAAAGGTGAAACATAAATGCTTAAAAACACTGACTATCCTGAAGGTTCTCTCGCACATTTCTTTTGGTGCTGACAAACAACTTCTTTTACGTGTTTTTACCAGCCTAATAGGTTCACGATTAGACTAAGGTAGTGTTGTCTATGGATCAGCCACTAAAACATCCCTCAGAATGCTGGACCCAATGCTCCATCTGGGGCTCCGCCTGGCGTGTGGCGCCTTCCGCACTAGTCCTGTTGAAAGCCTGTATGTAGAGTGCACCAAATGGAACCTACAACGTCAGCGAGCATACACAGATCTCCTCTATGCTTTTAAAATTTCATCCATGCCACACCATCTTTTTAAATCAGTTTTTCATGATACGTCCATGACTGAACTCCTTTTAAATCGACCATCATTCTCTGCTCCCTTCTCTTACAGAGTCAGAGAGGAAGCGTCAGAGCTTGCTGTCTCATTTTTAGATACAATCCAAAGTTCTCTAACAGATTTTATAGCACCATGGCATCTCCGCCCTGAATCATGCGACACATCTTTCACACATGTAGATAAAAACCGAGCTCCCACATGTGCAATTCTGCAGCACTTGTATTTGCAGGAGAAGTACCAATGTTCTGAATTTTATACGGACGCCTCTAAAACTTCCACATCGGTGTCCTGCGCGGCGCAAGGGCGCGGCCTTAGTGTCACTAGAACTCTTAACAGTAATACAAGTATCTTTACGGCCGAGGCTTATGGTGTACTTCCGGTTGTTAATCATATGCTTCAAAGCCACGTCCCGCAATCTATTATATATGCAGATTCTCTCAGTGTTGTGCGGGCATTGGCATCAACAAAGAGTTCACAAAATAACGTTGTAATTCTTATCATCAAATGTATTATGTCTGTGTATGTCCACAATTTTAAACTCGTCCTTTTCTGGGTCCCTGGCCACTGTGGTATAGCCGGGAATGAAGCAGCGGATCTAATGGCTGCTGCAGCTACACTGTTGAATACAGTAGACATAACCACATTACCCTACACCGACGGGAAACCACACATCAGACAACTTCGAAAAACATGGCAAACACACTGGAGCGAACAAACAGACAAGTTACACGTAATAAAACCACTCTTAGGACCATACACCGCAGACACACGTAATAGATACACTGAAGTCGCCTTGGCTAGATTACGGACAGGGCACACCCATGCAACGCACTCGCACCTGCTCACTGGATCTAAAAGACTTCTGTGCAGCAGGTGCACAGAGGCCCTATCCGTGATCACATCCTCAAACAATGTAAGGCACTCGATATTACACGACGCAAATACTTCCCACAACTACACACACGACATATTCCACCACACCCATCATACTTCTTAGGAACTGATGCCATGTTCTCTGTTCAGCGCACCTTTAAGTTCCTATCTGAAGTTCATTTCTTACAACTCATCTCATACCACCCATAATTTTACCCCTGGTCCTATACACCAGCCACCTTATTTATCTTTTAACCACTCATGTTCTTCACCCTGGCCCTTTACACCAGCCGCGCTCATAGTCATTACCTGATTTTATGTTTTCCCTCCTCATCAAATAACTTTGTATTTGGCGCTCTTTGCCCATGTCGGCGTTGCGCCATTAAACTTAAACCATCATCATCATCCACTATTGTCATTGGGGCTCTTCTCGTACAGATGCCAGCGGTCGCCTCAAAGAGAAGTCTGTAACATCCTCTAGAGCACGGCTTTTAAACAATAAACAGCCTACATACCCCAACATACGACACAACACCAACTCGTATCCTGACTTGGCTATTGGCTATAGACTCCACAGTTCTCTTTCCTTGTCTTGAGTGGGGTGTGGGCACTGACCCATTTGTACTGACCATTTCCTCACCTCACTAACATATTTAGGTAAAGGCCCATGCAGTCCATATTCCCATAACAAGTTCATTGAAGCAATAGCAAACTTGAATACATTTACAGAGACATCCAATATACACTACACGTCCATAAGACACCAACACGGGGAAGACACTGCCCAACTCCTCACGGCTCACATCCTCAACGCCTCAGAAAAGCCCCTCTCCACGTCTCTGATGCCCCGCACGACCAGAGGATGCCGTGGTAGAATGAGGACTGTAGGCGGGCGTGAGAGGCCCACACCAAGGCGTGGGGTATCCTTTTTTTGCACCTCACGTCGGGTAACCTCCTCTTGTTCAAACGGGAAAAAGCGTTTGGAAAACCTGTGCGCCGTGGGGCAAAGCGATGGAATTGGCACACCGTCTTGACATCCATAAACTCATACACAAAGAAACCCAAACTCTGGCAACATATACGTAAGGTCAAAGGACAACACACACACAGCCTGCCCATGGTTAGCACAACAGGGGACACAGTCGAACACCACGCTAACGCACTTGCACAACATTTCGAACACGTGTCCAGTTCAGCACACTGCGCAAACACTTTCACGAAGCAGAACACCTGTAGAAAAGAAGTATCGGCGTGATAGCAACCAATCGCACACTTCCTACTATTGTCCTTTTTCAATTCATGAGCTGAAGGCCGGTCTCTCCACACGTAATCCTTCGGCTCCAGGTGCAGACAAAATTACATACACCATGATACAACACCTACACTCAGACACCCTCGAAACACTTGTACATTTATGCAATAAAATATGCTTTCGGGTCACATTCGACGCGCTTGGAGGGAAGCCATAGTAGTGGATTTCCTGAAGAAAGGGAAGCACTCTTCCTCTCCGGCCAGTTATCAACCCATTACTTTGACAAGCTGCCTGTGCAAGCTCCTCGAGAAGATGATAAACCGGAGGCTCGTGTACTTTCTTGATTACAATGGTCTTCACGAGAGCTGCGAGGCAGGCTTCCGGGCAGGGCAATTCACTAACAATCAACTCGTCGCGCTTGAGTCCTACATAAAAGATGATTTTATACATAAACAGCTTTGCGCAACGGTGTTTTTTGACCTTGAGAAGGCCTATGACACAGCTTGGCGCTATGGGATCCTAAGTGACCTGGAGTCATTTGGTGTCTCAGGCAACATGATGAATTTTCTTTGTAGCTAGTTGTCCCTAAGAACATTTTCTGTGATAATTGGTAGCGCACTCTCAAGGGTTCATGTGCAAGAAAACGGCGTTCCACAAAGTGGAGTTCTAAGCTCCCCTCATTTCATAGTTATGATGAACTTCCTTGGGAAAGCATTGCCACTTACAATTTAAAATTAAATATATGTAGACGACGTCCAGGTAACCTTTTAAATCATGAAATATGTCCATCTGTGAGAGTCAAGTCCAGCTTGGTGTAAAAAACTAGCCAGCCGGGCAGGCGTGAATGGTTTTAAACTTAACCCAGAAAAAAGTTTTGTATTGTGTTCTCCAGGGAGCGTGGTATTCATCCGGACACAGTCGTTACATTTAATGGCGTTTTAATTCCTGTGAGGAAGAAACACAACTTTTTAGGTGAGGTGTTGGATGAAAAACTTACGTTCCTCCCACACATTAAACAACTGAAATATAAATGTGTAAAGGGTTTTAAAATTCTTAAAATCTTGTCACACCAGTACTACGGAACGGGCAACCAACTCTTACGTATTTTTACCAGCCTAGTGGTGTTTAAATTGGAATATTGAAGTGCTTTATGGGTCTGTAACAAATACGGCAATACAAACGTTTGACAAAGTCTAGCAACTGTGGCTTCGCCTTGCGTGAGGCGCTTTTTGCACTAGCCCAGTCCAGATCCCCTACATCGAGTGCAATAAGTGGTCCCTGCACCACGAGACGACATACATGGAGTTGATGTATGCCTCAAAAGTCATGGCTGTGACTAACCATCCTTTTGATTCCGCTCTTAACGATACATCCACACAACACCTCCTTTTAAACCGTCCATCTATTTCTTTGCCTTTGTCACTTAGGGTGAAAGAGGAAGCTTCTGAGCTCAAGGTTCCCTTTATAGACATACACAAGACAACCATCATTTATTTTATGCCATCTTGGAATCTTCACCCTGTGTCGTATGATATGTCGTTTACTCACCTCGATAAAAACAGTTCACCAATGATGGCGATTCTGCAAGTTTTTGTTTTTAAAGGACAAGCACCAACGCGCGGAATTTTACAACGACGCATCAAAGACTGCCACTGCTGTGTCGTGCTGCGCACAGAGATAACTTTCGGGTCTGTGAGACGATGAATGTCCATAACAGTATTTTTAGGGCAGAAGCATATGGAATAATAATGATCTTAACATCACATTATCCAACACCAGAAACCAAAGTCTTTGATGTAGGCGGACTCTCTTAGTGTTGTACGTGCTTTGGCCTCTGGGAAGCAATATATAAGCTATGCAAATATAATTACTTTTAAGGCCATCATATCTGCGTACACCGCAAACCTGAAAATAAATATATGCTGCATTCCAGGCCTCTCCGGAATCGTTCGAAATGAGGTTGCGGATAAAATGGCTGCCGGTTCTGCACTGCAAGACACGGTTTACATAACAACGTACTCTACCCTGACATCAAGCCACACATCAGACAATCCTTTCGCAAAACATGGCAAACACACTGGAGCGAACAGACCGACCACAAACTTCATGTAATAAAACCACACTTTGGGCCATACACTACCGACACACGCAACAGATACACAGAAATTGCCCTTACTCGGGACGGATAGGGCACACAAGGGACGTACCCAGAGGGGGGGCCTGGGGGGCCCGAACCCCTACCGATATGTTTGGCCCATACCCCCCCCCCCCCATTTTCCATGCCACCTCTGTTCTCCCATCGCACACATTCTAAAGCGCCGCCATATGAATCCTGCACTTGATAGCTATTTGAGGCGGGTTTTTTGGGAAATGAGCAAAATCCACCTAAGGAGTATTTGAGGGGGAAAAACAAATTGTGGAACCGGACATCAATGCAATTCTGTCAAAACGACTAAATGACATGTTTGACAAGTCAGCTAGGGGAAATCTATTGCGACAAATAATTGAGAGTTATGCGGAGAAGTAGACCAATCTTAGATAAGTTCAAATTTGGTTCGTACGCAATTGAAACAGACAAGTTGGTGCGGCATTCTTAGGAAAACTATATTGCAATTGACTTTCAAGAATGGTGCCATACAGTTGTAAGCAAAAAAGGCAAAAAACATGCAACAGTGCTTCAAGAAGAGTAAACCTATACATAAAAAGCCGGTGAGTACTCATGGCGGCATTAGCAGCTCTTTTCGAATGGTGGGCACGCCTGAAGACACTCATGAAGGTCATCATTGCCTTGCCATAAATTTCCAAAACGCTTGAGAAGAAGCCTGCTCATATCTTCCATTGCTTGCCATGGCTTGTAAGTGGCAGCTAATTTGTTAGGTACGTTAAGGGGAAATATGGGAATAATAACAATCATAATAACCAGATTTACTCTGTAAGGACGAGGGAGGCGAGATAAAATGATAATATCAAACCTCTCAGTTTCATATCGTTCACTGCCGTCCACGTCATTGTAGACGTATGGGGGCAGATAATTTGCCGATCTCCTCATTGCTCTCTGAACTCATGATAAGCCAGCTCTCAAAAGCAAAAACAAATTGATGCAAATCACACCAAACAGCCACACCAAATGCGAAATACCATTAGGAAAATGAATACGGCTCATTTTCATGCGTGCAGCAACAGGGTCTGGCTCATTTTCTATACGAAGTCAGATGTGCGTACACGTTTGCAGCGAATTGTTTATTTATTTGCCACATTTTACAGGGGAAAGGTGCCGGGATTTTCTTGGCAGTGCAGTTTTAACTGAGTTACTTTTGGTTTGTGGATTACGCTAATTAAAAAACACGCCTAATAAAGTGGTCAACGCGGAATTAAAAAAAACAGTCGAGATTTGTCTGCTCCGTTTACACGGAAGCCTGTACCGCTGTACACTGGCTGCGTGCTGTGCTGCCGGCCTGGCACTTGCAATTTGCTGCATCCCCTTTATCCTGTTCGTCGGCAATCGTTGCTTCGGTTCTCTCCAACAACAGGAACTTATCGCTTGTTTCGCCAGGGTGACGGTTTTAGCGGCTCGGGTCCAATATGCTTTTGTGGGGAACAAAATTTGTGGCTTTAAATATTCAGCAAATCCCTCCATCCCAGCGCGCCGTGGTGTCGGCGGACACTGCCGCCCATACCTGGTGTTTGCAGCTCACCCGTTTCATTCCCCGAGCCGTGACTCACAGCGCGTTTTTCACTAGTTTTCGTGAAAATACTGCTTTTGCGTTTGTCGGTAACAAGGGTACGATGTCTGCTTGCCACAGAGAAACCCGCTGTAGGGTTTCTCGACAGAATGCCTTCAACGTCTGGATAGCGCACGAATTCAGCGTCCACCGAACAAGCCAAGGCGACACAAGGGCTTGGAACCGAATGGAGACGAGCGGAGTGGCGCGAGGGGATGATTGACCTTATCGCCCGGCGCCTCTAACGGCTGTTACGCCCGCTTGGGGAAAGCTACTGTGGGAGTACAACAGCCCTGTTCTACAGTCGGCGCGTCCATCTGGACGCAAGAACGTTACCAAGCCCGACGACGGCAGGTTGACAAAGTGAAGGCGCGCATCGCAGTTCTATGGCGGGAAGAGACACCGGCGGCATTCTTTTGGACAACAAAAGCTAGTGACACCAGCAATGTTGATTGACAGCCATTGCGATTAATGGCTGCTATGTACAACGGGGGTGTAGTGATGCAGGCACCGGTGGACCCCGTCGGGGTGATGACCCTCCTCCCTTCTCGTCGCTTTGCCGTGTCCCCCCAGCCGTTGGCGGAGTGGCAGCCCATTGGGGCTGCCTTGCCGGCGACCTACTACGCGGCTTTTGGGAATGCTTTCATGTCCTCCCGACATTCGGATGTGGCGGACAGGGGGGAGTGGGGGTGAAAAGCCTAATTGGTACGTTTGTTTCTGTGTGGAGGCGGCTTCGCTTGCGACTGCGTGCGCAATTTTGCTGAGTTTGTCCGGAGCTGCGGCCCAGAGCGGTAGCATCAAGACGTGCTCCCGTGGCGGTTTTTGCGCGCCAGAGCCCCACGGATTTCTCGCCAACCGCGCCGCGGTTAGGCACCGTTTTTGACCCCCCCCCTCCCCATCAGGGATCGTGCCGCGATACCACCCTTGTGCGCTGCGGCGCCTTTTATTTGTAATCCAGATTTTATTGTCTTGTGTTATCTTATGTTCACGCTTGTTCATCTCCTGCAAATAAGTGTAAATAGACTTTTTCTTCACCACCTACTTGTTTCGTCTCGTCATTGGGTCCTTAACTATCCTCCCCGAAGACACCACCCACCACAAAAACGAACCAAACTTTACTGGCGGGTTTACAGACCCCGACCTGCATTCCTATGAACAGACCTCGAGAACACCAAGCTTGAGCGGGAAAGGGCACGGAGTCAAGGTGGCCAATGGTCAACGTAAGAGAGACGGGTGTGCAGCGGGTGGTCGGTGAAAATTAACCCTGGACAGTCATATCGACGGACACCAGCCAGACTTTTGGCCGAGAGACATTTCGGCTTCAAAATTGGACTGGGAACGGTTTCTTTGATTAAAGAGGTTATAAAGCCCCGGGTACATAAGACGAAAATACTAGGCGCAATATACATAGCTTAGTCTCGCAATGTCGGAGTATCGTCAAGGTGTCGGCAGATAGCAACGAGTTTACTTCACCAACGGGCCGAACGAGAGGACAGAGGAGAAGCTTCTTCCCGCATTGGAATCCGATCCGTTGCTCTGGGCAAGAACAGCAGGACAAGCCACGCTGCGACACCGAGGAAACGACAAGGCGCAAGCCTGGAAATAACAAGGTTCTTTACAAAACTTCCAAGGTAAGTGCTGACGCGCTGCCGCTTGCCACCGTTTTTGTATCTACATTTACTGTTGTCCAGTGCGTCTCGATACTGCAATTTTCGAGGAATGAATCGTTGGCGCTTTGAATGGCCGACCGTTAAACCTCCAACTATGAGGGTGTTTAGGATAATAACACACAGTATTAGGTGTAGGACATCTCCGATTTACATAGCATTTTGTTTCCTTCCTTCATAACTAGTAGCCACAGGTTTCGTCTGGAGAAACATATGGAAGTGAAAGAGGTTTGCCATGGAGGTCTGAACTCTCGAGTGCCTACATGCACTTCCGTTTCTGCCGACGTCGATTGCGTTAACGTGTGCGATGCTCCGGAAATATGCCTTAACATTAGCAGAGGGAATGTATAGTTACTGTGCCGTACGCGTATTTATTTCTGTAAATATTTTATTACTGCTGTTCTTTTTAATTTTGCAAAGCTCCCGTAGGGATCTTTAACGTGCGCCGAAATCTCGAAAATACGAGTATTTTCGCGTTTCGACACTTCATTTGATTTTTCTATGCAGGTTTACGCGCCTTTATTGTAAACGCTGGGTGTTCATTGTGTTTGTACTAGTAACGGCCGGTACCCTCGCCCTCTCCTCTAATTTGCATAGAAAAGTTACCATGGGTTGGGCCCCCCAAAAAAAGAATTCTGGGTACGTGTCTGGGGCACACACAAGCAACACACTCGTATCTGCTCGAGGCAGGCACGTACCCAGAATTTTTTTGGGGGGGAGGGGGAAGCGCGGCTGGTCTTCGCCGCCATGGTGATTCTTGCCTGTGCTTCCGGTGATGTCATAGCAAGTATTTTTAAATGCGAGGTGTCAGTTCTAGATAAAGCTACACGACATGCGCCCAAATATAACACAATTTTGGAGTTGGGAGTGAATTTCACATAATTACGCTGCTTCAAATCACGTTGCGGTCACTTTAGTTCACAATGTTGACACAACTATGCCATGAATGGTTGAGTCAGACCTTTACATTTCAAACTTGCTGTTAAGGATTTTGCTTTTTGTTTATCGCTTACAAGTTTCACTTTCCGCAGAGAACATGCGCTATCAGATGTGTGACGCGGATATAAAAATCTACTACCCCGCTGTGGAACCAATAGCGATAGGGGAATCCGAAATTCCAGAAAATCAACTCTAACACCTAAAAACCACACCAGATGTCAGCTGACACTGTCTATTTAGAATGAACAGTATGGTCGTAACGCGGTTTCTACCTGCTGTGTATGGTAATGTCGTGTGGCGTGGGCCCGCTCGCTACTGTAACGGCGTTCCATGGCTTGTCCTATCGTTTACCCATCGCCGTCTTTAGGCAGATGGCTGTATTTAATGTTTTATTTTCCACGTCCTTGCACCCCTCACCAAATTTATTCTGCTTCACCATGCCGGAATGTCGCAATAGGGTCGTCGTCTGCACATAACGCGAGGTACCCTGGCTGGATTCGGACCACGGAAAACATTTTATTTTTTCTTCGCTTTCCTCACGACCATAACCATATTCAGAGAAGGTTGGATTTCCTCCAGGGCGCTTTCGGTGGACTACAATCGACATCAGTGGGTGTCTGCAAGCTTCACTATATTAGTGTTTTGTGGGCTATGTACACAGTCGGGGGGCATGCGAAGGCGCCTTTTTCACATATGAGCATCGCTGGAGCATTATATGCCCGACCGTCTCGCTTTCCGTCGTTCCATGTAGCCACAAAGTGATAACAGGAACTTGCGTGCACAATTCCGATTGGCTACTCCCGCGTGTTTGCGCCGGCCCCACGGCGCCCATCATGTGGCTTCGACTGCAGGTAAGCATTGACTCCGAAAAAGGTTATTCGCCAGATTTATATCCTTATTGATTTTGAATGCAAATGTTAATTGGTCTGACATGCCTATTTGGAGCGAACGCGAGTATGCACCCGCAAGACGTCCCCATCGGCCGGTACCTAAGATGCGGCTGAAAGAAAATGGGTATGCATGTATGTATGTATGTATGTAGGGAGCAGTTGAACTTTTGAAGATGGTAGACAACACAAAAAAAGAAAACTTTGAAGAAGGTAAAAGCATGATTGTTGCCAACGTTTCAGCAAAGAGACTTGCGAAGAGAAAGAGAAAGCAAGTCTCTGATGAAACGTTGGCAACAATCGTGCTGTTACCTTGTTCAAAGTTTTCTTTTCTTGTATGTATGTATGTATGTATGTATGTATGTATGTATGTATGTATGTATGTATGTATGTATGTCCGCATGCATGTACTTATTTTTATTTATTTAATTACATTTTAAAAATACTGTGCGCCACTGATGGGCCTAAGCTGGAGTGGTGGTGTTACATTTCTGTATGTATGTATGCACGTATGTATGTATTTATGTATGTGAGGTGAGGTGACTCTGAGGGGGAAAGAGGTTCCCAGCCTGCACCACATATGTATCGCAGGGAGAGAAAGCGAAGGGGAGGGGGCGGAAATATGGGTTGAGGTAGTGGTATAAAGGTGGTTGGGCCAGGAAAAAGAAGGGGTATGTACGTATGTATGTATGTATGTATGTATGTATGTATGTATGTATGTATGTATGTATGTATGTATGTATGTATGTATGTATGTATGTATGTATGTATGTATGTATGTATGTATGTATGTATGTATGTATGTATAAGTATTCACTGAGAATGGGATGGCCAGCCACGCAAGGGAACACGTGAAAATTTCGAAACATAACCAGCGCCACTACTGGTTCTGCAAGCGAGGGGTGGTGATGGGCATGCAAAGGCCTCGGCACGCTTCAGCTCAAGGTCATGAACCGGTATGCGCAGATTAAAGCACAACGAGTCCAACATCGCCTTCTTTGTCATTTATCTGAACGCTAAACTTTCCATCGTTAAGCATGGAAGTACGCCTAACAAGGGCGATTGGACAATGGTTTCAATCACAATTGCGGATATATTATGGGGAATACGTAAGAAAACAATGGTAATAATGTCAAGGTTGAAACATAGTCTGTTAGCGCTCTTGCGTGTTTCGCAACATCATACCCTCCGCAACAGTAAAGTCAGCCGTGCAAAACTTAGCGACCGTAGTCGGTGCCATAAGTCGCTCACATAAATCAAAGAGAAGTGATGCTAATGCACTGACACTATAACAGGAAGATGAGGTGCCCTGATATTTCTGTACGGCTTTTTCCTCCATTTCTGTGAGAATGCTTTTCTTCCTAGTACTTTAACACTTTCAAGCCGTGCCCAAGGGCCAAAGGTCATGACGCTCTTGGCTCGTATGGCGCCTAGTTACGTTTAGGATGCCGAAAGTGCGGCACTTCAACGTCGACGCCCTTTTATTTGCACATCCGGTTGTCAGGGGTTTTCAGATGAACCGAGGAGAACGAATCCTCCACCCATAATCAGTGATAAAGTGGTTTGTTCTTTCGTGACGCTACCGTAATCTTCCTCCCGATGGCACGATAGCATTTCTGGTCACTACTCTACATAGTCTCGAAATAATTACGCTAAGGATTAATAATGAGTCAAGACGCGATCAGGTGCAATCCAAGGTAGCCAGCGACAGGCTGTACGCCTGCCCATTATTTATCAATAGCACGGTAGGGCATACCATTCTTTTGTTCCGCGCTGTATGACGCTCAGCTCCTGGAAGTGCCTAGCTGACGAGGGCTGCCACTGCAAGTGCTTAGTGCACATGCATAAAACTCTCGTCCTGTTTGTGGTGTCACCTCTTCATACGGTGTTGATCAAGAGAACAGTGGACGCTGCCGTGATATTGGCAAAAATTGGGCAGGTGTACGAAGTGAAGCGAGCAGACAACACAATATTTCTCTTGCTGCGCACAAGAGCAAGCTATTACAACGCAATGTTTATGCAAATACTATTCGCCTGTGACCGCCAACAGCTTTTAACGCCAGCTCCCCCACCCTTGACTGAACAGGAGCATATTAACGATGTCCGTGACGATCCCACTACATTAAAGGAATCATTCAGAGCCTTTCAAAAACTACCTTCACCATTTAGTGCAAAGATATTCGCATACTGCCTACAGTTTGAATTGCCTACACCGTAGACTGTATACATACAGTGTGTAGTGTGAAGCTTGAGCCGCACTATTTAAGCACGAACTGTGCAAGTTGGTGAAATTTGTCTAACCTAAATGTGTGAATTTAATGACTGTGACCCCAAGAATAGTACGCCGTTCATTGTATCAACTGTGACCGTCTCCGTTCCCCCTAATTCTTACTCTCCCCCACGCCCCCATGGCCTCTCGTTGTGAGAAAATGCTTTACTCAAACACTCACTCATTGACTCACTCCGTTACTCACTCACTCACTCAGTCTCTCACTCACTCTTTTGATAACTCTTTCACTTCTTCAGAAACTAACTCACTCATTCCCTCGCAGAGATAGAATACTTCCCTTTGTGAATTTTCAGGTGTCATCAAGTTGTTGACATTTCTTTAACTCCACGATGTGTAAGGCTATTTTTTTAGTTTTCGACGCGTCTGACAACATCGCCTATATCTTGCATTCGTAAATAACTCGATACACCCACCAAGAGGCATCTGCGTTAAGGAATTGGAGGAATAAAATGGAGCTCCGCGGAGTTTCAAAAATAAGAGTCGGCCAAATTCTGCACTATTACGCAATTTAAAGAAACTGAAATTCAGGAAGAGAATGCAAATCTATCGGAAGAGAATGTGAATTGGGCGCGTCTGCCCATTCCGTACTACCGGTTTGCGGCGTTGGCGTCCACGCAGCGGCAGTGATAAGCTGAACGAAAGATGGGGACGACCCTGCAACCTCTACAAAGGATTTTACCAGGCGACAAAAAGATGACACGAACCACGCTTAAGGATGATGAACGATCTATTTACGATATAACAGACTAAAGGTTAACACGTGCTTGGCTGACTACACGTGTAAGAACTTTTGGTATAAATTATAAAAAACTGTAGAAGTAAAACGTTTTGCATGTCTAGAAGACGGCGGGAATACGGATACTGGGGTGAGACTGCCCTCTACACTAACCCTTTCCGGCTCAACCAGTAGTCAGATATTGAGAAACAGTAAGGATCAATAATCCGGGAGCGCAGATGGACTTGAAATAAGGTCGGAAAAAGCACGCAGTACGCCACCCAGAGGAGGCACGACAGCGCAACGGTCATATCAGTAGGCCAACTTGGGCAATCCCCAACCAAAAGAAATGAAGGACGAGGCAATGCGATGGCGGACTAGCCCAGCTCATTCTACGGGCCAAAAAGCCGAGGCTGCACCTGGAGCCAGGGGCTGCACCTGCGTTGCCACTGCCGCTGCAGGAGGTCTTCGCATTTCGAGAGATATAGCATCATTCATTGCATTTCTCGTTTCTTTGCCCATTCGTAGTACGCTCATTTCTCGATCTCTTTCTTTCTCTCTTTGTGTTACTCCTTTTCATTGTTCTTTCTTTGTCTAGCTCTCTGGGCACACCCCACGCAGGTATTAGTGTGATGCCCTGGTAACCATCATACCAGCGTCTGCAATAGAAAGATTCACCAATGCTAGGAAGGCTCGTTGATGCATAAACAGCACTCCCTTGCACAGCAATAATCTGGCCACCGTGGTTAAAATTTCACTCCCACCTCCAAGGACTGAACAATGCAACTTTCGGCTGTCAGACGCCAGCAGCTGTAGAGCACAGGAACCCAGCGGCAACTCAGCCAGCAATGCAGCAAAGAGTGCTAAGATTTTATGGGTTCGGAGAGTCCGCCTTTGGATTTTGACCCTGGTAGCCCTCAACGCGAGAACTCTGTCTCTGGAGGGAAGCTTAGTTTCCCTATTGGCAACAGCTGCAGTGGGATAAGCAGCATGTAGGGAACAAACGAGAATATAATTAAGAAAACAAAAGAGCTTATCGAGAAATGTAGAACATGAAAGTGCACAGTATAGCAGTTTAAGGTGAATTAGCAGAGCTTTCGAAATTGCTTGGCAGACAAACGAAACAAGCCTTCATGCATATAACATGGCAGTGATGGAGGAAACGCTGAAGATAGGAGGAAGCTCAAAAGCAACTACAAAGGAAGCTAGCCACTGGCAAAGCCAGGCTGTGAGCACTCACAGACGAGCAGAATAACGTTACTCACAGCATGGACGAGATAGAAAAGGTAGCATAACGATTCTACACCTGCTATACGCCAGTGACATTAGTACAGCAGAACTACTAGCCTTGCGTGTAAGCTACAGAAGTCCCCCTAAAGTAAAAGACGATGCATAAAAGGCTTTTAAGAGGACGAAAAGAAGAAAAGCAGCAAGTAAGAACGGCAAAACATTGGGTAGTGTAAATAAGGGAGGAGATATTTTATTGGAAAACCTTGCTGCACTATCTTGCATTGCTAAAGGATTCAAAATGAGTCCACACCCTGAAAAAATAGCCAGCATTATTCTGATTCGTGTAAAAATAGCATAGGTCGGCGAAACAAAGAACTCACTCAAACTGAATCACACGTTTTTCATTCACGCTGTAGACAATCAACCTCGGCTGTTCACAAACTTATTCGTCCTTACCCATCCCACACTCATTTGGAATCGTACTCACTTGTACTCAAGCTCATTTGTCCTCCCGATTATTCGTACTCAATCTGTACTCATGAGTACTGCATCTTCTGTGCTCATGAGTACTCAATCTGCACTCATGAGCACTCAATCTGTGTTCATGAGTACTCAATGTTTTGTGCTCATGAGTACTTATTGTGTACTCACCAGTGCTCAATCTGTAGTCATAAGTACTTAGTCTGTACTCATTAGTATGCAATCTTTACTCATGAGTACTCAATTTGCGTTCCTAATAATCAACTTCTCTGTACTGTTAGCTAGGTCGTGGCTAGCATGAAAGACGAAATAGAAAAACTGTTTGATTATCGAAACTGAGGTTGCAAATAAATCGCGACAGAAAAGCATAGAAAGAAAACGTCTGACGCGGTGCACAGTCGTAAGGCGACTAACTGCGCGAAGGAACGTACACATGAGAGAGCGAAACAGAATGCAAGTACTCGCGTTCTCATGTAGTTCTCAGGAATAAAGTAACGAAGTCTGGGCCAGGTCGGTCTCTCGGAACTCGGTGCTTCTCTGTGCGGCTGTAGCCGTAAATTGCGGCTGTCGGTGTGTCTTCGGGTGGCCGCTCTTATCGTCCGTTTCCGTTTACGGGTGCGCTGATATTCTCCGAATCGTGCTCCAAATCCGAATTGTGCCTGTCCCCAGGCAGAAATAAATGTCTGCGTCGATTGACGTCCGTTCGTACCCAGATCATTGCCTGGTTATTCACAGTTGCCCGATGCTGGCGTTTGCTTTTTGTTTTTCCGTATACTAGAAATGCAGTTCAAGAGGGCGTTGGTCTCGATGAGAGTCAATAAATTTCGAAAAGGCTTGATTATTTTTGTGTGTGTGTCGTTCAATTCACTTCGTCGGACTTCAACTTGAAAGCATTCACGTCGTTGTGTAATTTGGGTCGCTTCCATCGGCGATTGTGTTCATGTAACTCGTTGCGTGCTCTATGCATTTGGGAGCATAGACGTCCGTTTTGTCCGGTGCGAGCTGCGCTGAGCAGGAATGGCATAGTTCAGCGCATTGAGGTCGTTTCTTCGATTGAGGTGTTCGTTGCGCGTGGTGCGGGAGCTGTTTGGTTTTTCGTTTAGCATGCGGTGGCGTGGTTTTCGCGTAGGGTGGCGTGGCTGATCTGTCAAAATCCTTGAGGCTCCATTCTCGCTTTCGCCGCGGTTGCTTTGGACGTGAAACCCTTGTGGTCGGGAAGCGCGCATAATTCGTCTCGCCCGTTCGGCCACATTCCTTGGCATCGTAAGCGTGGCTTCATAGGTAGGGCATTCCATGCCTTCTTCTGGATCGGTTTCATTCGTTGCCGTTCTTGCCGTGTCCGTGTCGTCGCTCAAGCTCTCGTTTTTCGCCCTTGTTTTGAGAATGCTCAAATCGGTGTATCTTCCGTGCACGCTGGCTCGAAAAACGTTCCGTTCGTCCCGAGTACGCTTGCTCGCGACTGCGTCCTCTTGAACAAAATGGTGTTTGTCGGGTGAGCCTCGGTGGGAGCAGCGGGTGCCGGGGATCTTGTTCGTTCTGGCTTGGACGTTCCGCATGCCGTGCCGCTTGGCCGTGTCATTGCTTGTTGGCGGACCTACCTGCTCGAGTGTTATGTCGCTCGTTCACTGGACTCGGGCTGGCGCAGTAGGTGCCGGGCAACTCGTACATCCCGGTAGGGTTGAACCACGTGCACTGGGTGTTTTTTGCTTGTGGCTAGGCTGATTTTGGCGTTTGTGATATCCGCTGGCCAAATCCAGATAGTGAAGCGGAAGTGGAGGATGTCGCGAATAGCGGTTCACCGTGTGTGCTGGCTTTGTCGCGTTACGTGCGCTGTGCATTTCGTTCGCCGTGGTCAAGTCCACCGGTCCAAGCTTTATGTGGTTCTTCACCTATGGTGCGTTTCGTACGCTGTACGTCTCGTTTGTCCTGGGAACCTCCCCTAACATTGGTGTGCTGTCGTTCGGGGTGGCTCGGCTGACGCAATCGCTTAGCCTTCATTCGCCGGATTAAAACTGGGGCCAGTGGTAGTCTTTATTGCAGGGATTCGGACTGCAGGCGGCTGCAACGGAACCCTGGGGGTATAAAATCCGCCCGGAAGCAGCGGCAGCACAGCGGTATCTGATTGCAGGCACTGCGTTGAAAAGTGCGATTGCCTTTGGGCGAGCCATGTAACAGTCTTGCCCCCTGTGCATATATTGTATATAAATGCAGCTTCAAATCACCGTCAGCTCGGCTACATCATAGCCCTGCTCTCCTCTGCGTCGATAGGGCACTAGCAAGAATACTTCGCGACAGTGGTGACTCATCTCGGATGGCCCTGTCCCATCCCAAGAGTGTGTGTGTGTTTCCGTGTGTGCGTGTGCGTGTGCGTGCGTGCGTGCGTGCGTGCGTGGTGCGTGTGTGTGTGGGTGGTGTGGTGGGTGGGTGTGGGTGGGTGGTGTGTGTGTGTGTGTGTTGTGTTTGTGTTCGTGTTTGTGTTTGTGTTTGTGTTTGTGTTTGTGTTTGTGTTCGTGTTCGTGTTCGGTGGCGGGGACGGCAGCGTGTATCACTCTCGCAGTCGAGAGCCGCAGTGCACCCAGTCTCTGCCGGTGCTTGGTAGCCGTTACAGCACTGCCGAACTGCTCTGCCATGCTTTGCGTGCTTGAAAACACAGCTTGCAGACGCGTTTCTGGAGGCGTGATAGCTTGCACTAACGTCACTGTATTGCCGTGTGTGCGTTAGTTGCGCAGAGGAAATCTGCAGCTCTTATCTCTAGCAGCGGTAATGACCCCGACGGTGATAGACCAAAAAGTGTGGTGGCGTCGTCATGTGCAAGCCAAATATTTCACGAGACGCCCCAAGATGCGTCTGGCATTGGCTACATTATATAAAAACGGCCCCTTCATGATGCCTTTCACAGTGCAAGCTTAAACTCTGCAGTAGGTGCCAGCAAGGGGCAGTCGCCCGGCCAGTAAACAGCAGATGAAGGAAGGGGAAGAACAACCACCGAAATCCCCCGTCGTCATCAGCTTCCTCATTACATGATGCCACAAAAAAAGCGGGTTGTCATCCGAAAGCAAAACGCTCCTCCAGCGACAAGGAGCCAGAGCTCTTCGATAAATTATGCGAGTCAAAATAAGGCGTTGCCCACGGTCAACTGGGCATTATGATGTCAATTCACAACTCACAAACGGGCTCAGGTGTACTCGGATATTTTATTTTCATTGCAGGGGCAAATGCCCCCGCCATGCCTGCACGGTGGGGCTATATGATCACGCGTATCACTGCACGTGACCTTAGGTTCTGGTGAACCTGAGCAAAATTTTCAAAAGAGGACCCGAATAAAACCAGACGGGAGCACGTACCTCAGCAAAATTATCACTTGAAATTCGCACAGTGGAATGGTGCAGATAATTTCGGTAGCACAAACCATGCAGTCAATTTGACGCGAATCACGTAAAGTAATCGCTGCTTTTGAAATCAGCAGTTCTGCTCACGAAAAGCCTACACAGCGTGGCATGCATCTACGTAAACTGCTGAAGACCGAAAAAGAGCTTCTTTAGTGCCTGTAGTGTATGCATTGTTAGCCGCCTGCGATACGAAGTGGATACGAAGTGACGGGGTTAGAAGAATGGGAAAGCCAATAACACGTTGAATGTATGAAATAAGAAAATTTATAGACAAGGAGTGTAGTTCGAGCAGGGGTGACAGGAGTGGGTGGAGGTCAATGGGAGATGCCTTCATGCTGAAGTGGGGCTGCGTAGGCTGTTAGTGATGATGATGATATGTTGTGAGATTGTTACTTAGATAGGCAATTATAATTATCACTATGAGCAGAAAGAATAGAGAGCAGTGAGTAAAAACGAGTAATTACCGCACCGGCTTACGGGTAATTTTACTAGAATAACTGTGATTAAACCACTCTTAAAAAACAAGCAGATATCGGAGGCTTCAACAAAAAAAAACTGTTTTAAAAATAAGTGTATGTCATGCAGCCGTTGCTTTTTTTGTTAACTTTTCTGCAGGGTCTACAAGACTCTCCAGTTTAAATAAGCGTTTTTAGTATAAATTCACCGGTTGCACATGATTCATTAAAATAGGTATGTAGCCAGGAAAGGTTACAAGTCAGCGGCCCAAACCCCTTTCAAAGATTTTAGAGCGGCGCTTTAAATTTTTAACAAATAAAAGTAATGAAACTTTTTTCTAGGGGTATTGTTTTTATATAAGCGGTGATGCCCTAAAAAACGTAGCTCAAAAACGCCATGCACAACAATGAGCGACATACCAAAATGAAATGTCGGTGCGGCATTTTCTGGTGATATAAATACGTTCGTCTTCGGCAACTCTTAATACACCCGGAGCATTCAAAACGTAAGTAGTTTTCAAGCCTATACATCTCCTCGCATTTTATTTGTTCGCAGTTCTACTACAAGAAGGCTGTAGCCTTTCTGGTTATAACTGCTCACTTCTTAGTCAACATTTTCCTCTTTTGTGTACCATTATAGAAGTTTTAACCTATAGAGTGTAAGTCTATACAGTAGTATAATAAACTTTACTGTTGCTTTGCCTACTTAGTATTAGTGGTATTATTTAGTATAATAACTTATGGTTCTGTATAAATTGTGTACACTGCAGTGAAGTATTTTTAGAGTCGGTTGCGCGAGTATTACTTGCACTCCTCAGGCAGCATACGCTTTAGCCATTAAAAAAGTGTGTTGCGCTTGGTTGTCCCGCGTTCGTCTCTGCATCCCAGAACTTACTCGCCAAACATCCACCTAGCGAGGGGCACGATCAAATGCAGAGCATTTCCGGGGGCGCACGACGTTAAGTAGTTTGCGTTACGTAATGTTGTTGCACTTGTTGCTGTTGGTTGTTATATTGTAATAATTGAGGAGACGTAATTACGTGGTCACGTGACATCATTTATTAGCAGGTGGGTATGATTATTATTCTTCTCTTGAACCGGTGTCATGAACCGGTGGTGCTACGCTGTTTTTCCATTGCGTAGCACCACTTGTTGAAGGTCTTGATTCCATCTCGTGCAACGGAGACTCGACGACGGCAACTGCTGACGAGAGACCGCGGCGATGAGTGCGTTCCAGCCTCGCCGACACCCGCCTTTATCACGCCACGATCGCGCCACGCGCGCGCGACAAAGCTGACGTCACGATCACGTTAGCGTTTAGTGTTT